>VXBO01013336.1:173928-268230 GCA_013400135.1 Rhinoptilus africanus | reverse complement strand
CTTCCCCCCGGGGAAGTTTTGCCGACCCTCCGCGGAGCGAACCCCCCGGCAAGCGAGTGGGGACGAGGTGAGGGGGGAGAAAAGGACGTGCCTCCCCCTCGGCTGTGAATGACCGCTTCGCTGTGGGAAAGCGAGGCGGGCGTTAATTGCGGGGGTGCACCCCCCCTCCCTGGCATTAATTGCGGGGGTGCTGCCCTCCCAGGCAGGGGAGGTACCCGCTGCCGGCCGTGGGGCTCCCCCGAGCGAGCCTCGGGGCTGGGGGCGGCCATCTAGGGCGAGCGCCCTCCGCTTTCCCCGCTATTCCAAAAGTTCCTCGGCTTTAATTTTCCCGAGTTGTCACTCGCTTAATGCCCGGGCTCCTACTGAGGCAGCGGGCGGGTGCCGAGCTCGGCGCCGCCGGTGCGGGAGAAGGAGCTCCGGAGCGGGAGGTTTCGGAAGTTGCAACTCTTTTTTCTCCTGGGCGCAAGTCTCTGATGGGAGCCGGCAGCCGGCTCCTCCCGCCGGAGTTCAGTCTCAGGGATCCCCCTCGCCTTTTGTGCCGTTATCAGACCTCTCCCGTTTTCCCCGGGAGGTGTTTGAATTGAGTATTTTCTACAGCGGAGGCGAAGTCCCCCCCCCCCCCCCCCCGCCTTCTGTGCCGCTCAGGTGGGGGAATGGCAGTCCGCCGCTCTGACTCAGGTTTTCAGGGAGCACTGCTAATCTGGGAATAGTCTGTCGGCTTGTTGGTAGCCCCTTAGCTTTAAAACTGCCTGGTCTCATGAGTGAAACTGCACTGAACGTCGTTGTACCCAGTCTGCGAGGATTTAGCGAGATTTCAGCAGAGCTATAACTCTATAAAGCGTTGAATTTGCACCGTTAGATAGCCGGCTCCTCTCCATCACACACACGCTACCTACTGAATTGTTTACTAACTGCTTACAACTCGTTTGGATGAGTGCAGATGCCTCTAGATTGTCAGTCTAGGGTATGTATTTCTGCTCCAGGTCGGACTACCAAACCTTTCCGGTCCCTTTCCCACCTAGCTATCAAAATTACTTAGGTGATTCATGCTGTAAAAATGAGAAATAACTACCTATCAAAGAGAAAAGTATTGCTGCAGCATCACAAACTTGCGTGTTCAAAACACTGCATCATAAGGTGCAAGGATATAGCAAAGAAACGAGGGTAGTATTCAATATAATGGCACCTGAACAGCCAGATGGGAAAGGTTCTTAGAAAATCTTTCAGTTTTATGAAGGGTACATACGCTTTTACTTTGATACATGAAGATTCGTGGTTGTGATAGTGCTTGTTTGATGGAAAATATTTCAAGAACTTTCCATGGTATTCACAAAATGGTCAGATTACATTTCAGCAGCTGTAGTGTGCATCTGATCTTATGAATAAAAATCAAACTTCCAAACGTTTTGTGGAATTGTTCTGGAAACAGATTTGTCACTCTGTCTTCCTTGATGGAGATATGCAGGTGCCAATTATCCGTGAATATTAATTTCTGGTCTTTAAATTTTGCTTCGTTTTCCCTTTGTTTTGTTTTCATAGTTACCTTGCTCTGATTTAGTCTTTCACAAAAAAAAAAAAAAGGTGCTGTCAGTTTACATGAAAATCAATCCCATCTTAAAAGGCAACATCCTTGTAAATCATACCAGGCCAAAAAGTGGGATAAATCAAATTTACTTAGAATCAACTAACTCATCATATCATAATGTCATGTCTTATCAAAACCGAGTGGAGTACAAATTAGGACTTAAAAGGCATTTTGTTTAAAAAATGTCAAGTGGTCTCAACCTAAAAGGGATTCGGGATGAGGCATCCAGAAAGAGAATTACATTTGCACATCAGATAAACTTTATGATACGCTGCAAAAATTATTGACCATACCAAGCTGATTTTCCTTTAAAGTAGGAAATTCTGAGTCACTGGAGCATGCTAAGCTTAATGTATGTGAAAGGCACTGAAATTTGGAATGCACTGAGGCTCACCATTGGTAATAAGAGAATTGGGAAAATGTCACGGGTTGTGTTAATAGCAGTGTTGTGGTAGCCATGGTAATATAAAATATTATTGAGGTGTTGTAGGGAGAGGTAGCACCTGCTATCAGATGAGTGGATAACATCAGGGGAAAAAAAAGCAGGGGAGGGACGGATGATCCTAGTGAAGTTTGAATTATCTAAACCTTTTCCTGGGTTTGAAATAGACTGGAAGAATTGTATTGTATCAGGTTTGTCCTCAGTCAGGTTACAACTCCTCTGATTTAATCTAGCTATCTATAAAATTGAGAAGAGAAGGTGATGCGGAGAAAGGGGGCTGGAAATGAGATGGAAAAAGAAGGAAGTGGGGAGAAGGGAATCCAGCCAGGAGGGCGATAGGATAAGGGAGAAGTCCTGCAGTTGAGGTTGTACCATGTAAGCCATGATAAGGTATGATTTCCTTTTTTATGCTGCTATGGACCCACATTCCCTCACAGTTATCCTGGTGAAGGAGTTGCAACTGTTGCAATAAACGAATATCAAGAGCCTGAGGAAAACCTTGCTAACAGCTTAGGAAGCTGAGAAGACTACATTTGTTACCTGCTCCCCCTAAAGACATGCAAGGAAATTCACAGGTCCCATCTCCACCTCCTGAGTGCTTGAGCTGAAGGTGTTCGGCATCTCTGATGGGTGTATTTCCTTCCCGCAGCTCTCACCAGCCTTGCAGCTTCACCTTGGCTTCATGCCTAGGCTCCTACCCCACTCTTTTGTCATACTTGTTTGGTTTTTGTGGCTCTGCTGCTGTGGAACGGCATTACATGAATCCACTGTACTAATTGGCGTGACTACCTAGAGGTTATCCAAATTACATAGATGCCCCAGATAATAGCAGCTGGATTTGGATAATCTTCACAAATGTGTGGTGGTGTCAGTGAAATGTGTATCTGCAGTAGCATTAATGAGCGCATGGCTTGTTATTAATTGACTTGCTGTCTGTGGTGAAGCTGCTGCTTGTGTTCGGTTTTGGGGGCAAGTATCTCCTGTCAGTGGCACTGAAGTGCCATCTCCCTATGGACTGGACTCTCACGTGCGGCTTTAGTGTTTCGCATCTGTCCTGATGGGATGAAACAGCTCGTCAGCAAAGTCTTGCAAGAGGCGAAGTCCCTAAAGGTAGACTTTATACTGGATGGGAAAATGTAGACAGAGAACTTAAAACCCAAGTTGCCTGAGTGATGGCATATCACGCATTAATTTTTTTCCTTTGGTAATTTTTAAGCTGTTTTAAAGAAGGAAAGACAAATTTTCATGAACATTACTCCTCTCTGGAGTCACAATCACTTCCAAAACTTCTGTCTTTATTCCACTTAGCAGGGAATTTATTGCTTTCACAGTGTCCTTTGACCATATTTAAGTGAAGGCTGGAAACAAATGACTTTGAAATGGAATTTTCAGGTTTAAGGTTCAGCTGATATGAATTTGGATTACTCACCCCGGTAGCAGGAACGCAAACCAGGTGAAATAGATCTGTCTCCTTCTGATGACTGCTGATGGCCTTCCTTCCCTGGTCAGGTGTCACAGCAGCAGTGAGTACATCAGGAGGCTTTACAACTACCTTGTTATTAGTAGCTTAATGTTTGAAACTGAGTGTACGAAGCCCTGCTGTACTTCACCAGACTGAGCTGCAGCTTGGCTATCCGTTGGAAAGGATTCTCAGAAAACCCCACAAGACAGTTTCTGTGCTGTACTACAAAGGAGTATGTTCTTGTACTTAAGCTTGTTATGTCTTGAACCTACATAATAAGTATTAGTATCTTGCATGCAAAAGAGATGCTTCCAAGGTCACAGTGACATTGCCATTTATTTATTTATTCCAAAGAGCAGTATTACTTAAGAATTTACCTATGATTGGATAGGCAAAATTACAGAGGAGGGTGAAAATGTATCAGGGAATTTAGGACAGTAGTTAGAAGGATGTGTGATAAGAGGTAATTAAAAACAGGAATGGTGGGAGATGCCCGCAAGTGCAATTTCAGTGACTGGTTTTATAGGCAGTCAGTGATGTCTGTATGCCCTCGGTTGAAGATGTGATTGCACGCACAAAACTGACACTTCTGGGGACTGAACATACTGTCTCTGTGGTTTTCTGTGAACTGACGAGCACGTTCTTTCTTACCTGAATTGTTATTTTAAGTTCAGTTGTTTTGGAGAGCTTTAGTGTAATAAAAGGAGAAGTGGTAGAAACCCAAACTATTTAGTAGAGTAAAATGCATTTTAAAATTCAAAACTAGGTGTTAGGTGTGAAAAGACTATATGTAAACTTGATTTGTAGCTAACCTTTTGCTAATTTATTCTAGAGTTTCTGCTGATACTCCTGCATGTTGAAGACTTACAGAAAAGCTTTTACTTCAGACAGTGGCTTTTTTGAAGTGTTATGTGACTGCCTCTATGTAAATTTGGGCATACATCATACCTTTAAGGTTCTTATGGACCTCAGTCTTTCTTCATTTAAAAAAAGTGGCAAAACACCCACTGACTTCAGTGAAATAAGCTTGGAACTGCATGTTCCTCTAGTGCCCTGTTACAGGGCCTTTTATCTGTTGTTTGTAGTTGAAGAAAATAGTTTTTTCTTTATCGTGTTGACTCTAAAGGATGGATGTAATTTTAATTTGTGAATTTAGAATTATGACTATCTGTAGAAATGCTACTAATTTAGATAGTAGAACGTTGTTTTTATTACAGTAGCATATTTTGAATCCCAGCATGTTGTTGCTTTTTGCTAGTTTTTATGTATTAATCTGTACTTTAATAGTCTTGTTCCTTCAAATGCAATTAAAAAATTTTGCTTAGAGAACTCATTTTAATTGCACTTACCCAAAACATTCTTAATGATGAACAGTGAAGATGAAAATATCAGAACTTGGCTATTTTTAGGCAAGTCATGCAGACTATTGAGTCTGTATTTAGTGTGAGTTTGGGCTAAGTGTAGACATTGCAGAACTAAGTCCTAAATTTGTAAGTGCAATTAGGAACTAATTGGATTTTTAAATATAATTAATCAAATAATGACTGTGCACCTTCTGTCCAACCCACTAGTTTGTTTTTTAATTAAACAAGTTGATTTTTTGCCCTTAAATTCTGTCTATGGAAAAGATGAAAATATTTGTAAATGGAGATATATTCCAGCTAGATAGTCAGTTTTTCACCATAATGTGAAAAATTCCCAAGATGTATCAGAACTTCCTACTGCTGTAAAGCAGAATCTTCCTTTTTGGGTAACTGGTAAAGTGAAATAAGCAGGAGTTGTTACTGTAAAATCAGCCACCCAACCCACCCCTGCTCCTGCGGCCAAGGCACCTTCCCTTTGTGTATGGTGAGGATGCTCCAGAGCCTGTGTGGGCTGGGGAAGGGGCTGTTTCCTGGGGGTGCCAGGCTGTGTGCGAGCAGGATTGGACCTCAGTAATGGAATTCCAATAAAACTCAGTCAGTGCCTTTTAATTAGATTTAATGGGAACTGGGAAGGATCATTAGAGAGACAAACACGTGCTTTTGCCAGTAATATGTTCACTATATTATTAATCTGATTTAATTTCTAAGATCCTCATAGCGGAAATAAGATCTTTCTACGTACCTGGAAAGTGTTATATGGGTCTATTATATGTTGTTGTTATATATGTCATTGCTTCTCAAGCAGTATGTAAATATAAAATTGGTATTGGGCTCTATGTATGGTGCTTATGAACCCTAACGATCTGAGGGTAGAACTGGCTTCTAGAAAGAAGGTTGTATGTCTCTTTAGCAACCGCATTTTTATTGACCATTTTGTAGTAAATTGCGATTGTGTATTAATAACAAAACACTGCGATATGTAGAGAGTACTACTAAGTAATAGAGCTTTTTAAAGATGATGTAATGTCAGTCTGTAAGTGAGGTACCCTTTGAGATCTTTTTATTTCTATTCAGTTAGAAATGCAGTCTAATTCTCTGAGGTGGAAAAATAGAGATTACAGTATTATGAGTTCTAGATACGGTATGTTGAATCCTGAAATGCGCTTTCAACACCCGCCGAATGTTCCCAAACATCTCACGTGCTGCTTCCCACTGAAGGATGTGGCCTTCCAGAGAGCCAAACTGTTGAAACCGAGCATTGCTTCAGAAATAAGAATGTACCTATTTCCTTTTCTTGATAATACCGATGTGTTTTGGATTATCTATTGCCTGATTTTTAGGAGGACATCCCTTGGTAACTTTTGTGCGTTACATTATTGAATGACTCATGCTTCAAGTGTATTGGATAAGTACTGTAAGATAAATGTTCAGCTTTGAGAATAAGAAGAATACGTATAATTCCTCAAGGTTTTCACCACCGTGGAGCTTTTTTAATAGCAGTTTGTAAGCTTCACTATTGTTTTTCCTCGAATGAACAAAGAAAACCTGGAGAATGAAAAGGTGCAGTTTTGTTTTTCAATGATGTGTTGGAGGGGGAATAGACCATGTGCAAGACAAATGCTGATGCAATGCTTTGCAAATGCCGTGTTTTTCGCGTGAGGTGCTCTGTCAAGGAGAAAGACTGTTCTGTTAACATGTACACGCGCTGCCACAGAACAAAAAGATACCCGTCCATCTTTCGTAGAATGCTTTATGATTTTAATTTACCTTCCTGCAACCTAGCAAAAATACTCTTGTCAACAATGTTTTAAAATACAATTCTGATATTGTCAAATAGTTTGTGCTGCTACTTGTTCTATTCTCTGAGGTTGTGATACAGAGGAGAGCACTTGGGGTTTCACCTGTAGATCCCTTAACATGCAGACAAGTATTTTTCCTCAAACATAGCTCTTCTGAATAATTCAAAGGCACTAGAAGTACCTCGGTGCTGCTGTTCCTGATACATCTTTGTTCGAATGTACCTTTTTGGAGAAATGCTGTAGTGTTGTGCAGTCATAAAAATACAAATTTAAAAAAGTTACACTAATGCAAGAAGATCATGAAAAATCACAGTAATTTTCTACGTGATAGATAGGTTTCCCCAAAACACCTGCCTCTTTTTGCTTGCAAATACTGTGAAGATGAAAGAGGAGAGAGCAAAGTAAGATCACAGCTAGTTAGATGCTCTTTTGCATATGCAAACACACACTGATTTACCCAAAGTGTATTGGTATTTGTGTAAAACTGTGTGCTTATGAAGTGAAAGTATGTCATTCACCAATGAAACTCTGTCTTCTCTGGAGAATAACAGTTTTTATTTATGTTTTGGTGTGCAAACAAATAGATTGCAGGCCTGACTCTACAGCACTGAAGTCAGTGGATTATTTGTTTTGTCCTTGGTGGTTATATGGTCAGACTGCATAAGTGTAGGGGAACTTTGGACCACTTTATTAAAATGTAGTCACGATTAGAAGACAGTTAATTAAATTATAGTCTGGTTGTCCTATGGCTTTTATGCAAGAAATTGCTATTTCTTGCAATGTTTTTATTGGAAGCCTTGATTCAGTTTTGCTTGGGTTCCTTATATTGAACCCAGTTTTATATTTCCCACATCTAATTTTAAAATAAATGGATCCAAGTCTTGATTGCTTTCCATTTCTCAGTTTGTAATAATCGTCTAGAGGATGACTTATTACATAAATTGTTTATTTTTAATAAATGATAAACTGATAATTTCTCATTTTAACAAATCATTTTTTGCTAAGAGACCCCTCTCTCATGAGGTCGGAAAATTTCCAGACAGCTCCATATGCTGAGATGTGTATGGTCTCCTACTTGCAAGTCACGAGGTTAGTTCAACCTAGGTCTGTGGAATTCACAGGAAGCCGCTAGTTTCTTAGGTGAAACGTTGCACTCTCTGTCATGGGAAATTTGTCTTGCTTTTGATTATCTGGAGGAATGTGAAGGTGGTACATTCTCGTGCGGTATGTTGCTCCCCTGTGGCTCTTTGCAGAGTTATCCAGGGATGAGTACACTTGATTTTCTTTTGAGACCTATCTTAAAATAGCTGTTTTGCCAATAGTATTTCATAAAGCATAGTTAGGGATGGGTCAACCCTGTGTGTTCTCCAGTACCGATACTCATGTAGCACCCGGGGGAAACTGGCCTGACTTTGAAGTTCATCAGAAACACTTGGTTTAAAATATGCTTATTCTGTGTAACTGTACTGAAGTTGTTTTTTGAAGGAACTTTGCAGGCAGTAGGAGTTAAGGACTGGAAGCAAGGGAAGAAGGCTGCAAAATGGAATTCATTCCTCTTGGGTCCCACATTCTAAGATGAGTGGTTTATTCTTATATTCAGATTACAGGAAGAGCAGTGAACAGCGAATGGCTTCTTCATAGTACTGTCTTATTATAGTTGTCTTAGGCAAAACACTTGAGGCTGCAACATTAAATCATATACGAGGGAGATGAAGCAAGTTGAGACTACAAAAGTGTGAAAAATAAAGCGCTGTCCCATGCCTACAGCTTGTTGGGTCGAATTGCTTTTATGCCTTTGCTGGAGCAAGAAGTTATTTTGCCAGCAGTGTCTTGGAGGCTAACCTGAGCTGCAGCAGTTAACAGTGTAGGGCTGCTATAAGCCACTTCTATGAGAACTTATTGCACGTATATACATGTGTATATAAAACCTTGGATATATAGGGAGAGCCATGAAAGGTACTGTAGCGAAGTACAGCAAAGCCAGGAGTACCAGGGTTTTTTGAGCAGACAAAATCTTATGCCCTGACCCAAGTGGCCCATTATCACATTTCTTCAAAATTAGAGCAAGCTGTTCAGGTCAGTGTGTATATACAAACCCATCTGAACGATTCCTCGGCTTGCACTTGCTGTGTTACATTTCTTTCTCTGGGTTTCGAATGGCTGTGACTTGAACAGAGTTGACAGTACACAATATTACCCATTTACTCTGTAGATTATACTCCTCTGGAGAATTGGTGTCAGCTAATCTGCCACTTCTGCGTTTTCAGAGACCTGCGAACTGTGTCTCCAGTGATATAGCAGGATAGTGTCAGATCTAGGTTTCTGTAATTTTCTTATTTCTCCCAGATTTCTAGGCATGTACGTCCAGGTCTCCAGCCTTTGTCACTTACTTTGTCCTGTGAATAGTTTCCTTTCTGCGTAGAAATTCTGTCTGTCAATACCCAATTTTGGCCACTCTTAGGGCAGTAAGAAGTTTGAGGCAGATGGTTGTCAATAGACGATGACAAAATTCAGAAATACTGCTCCAATACAAACTGTGAGGCTCAGTATTTAAAACACATTCAAGCGTATAAAACCTGCTTATATTTCTAATGTCGTTACTACCTTTGCTGTGGAATATTCTTGGTACAATTCATACATTTCTGTGGTAACGAATGGTTTCTTTTACTGAAAACAGCGGAACTCCCTTAACCAATTAGTGGTATTCAGTAATGAGTAAAACACTATGAACCACGTTATGGTTTTATGTCAGTTAGAATCGTTAAATGCTCCTAAGTGAAACTGTGCTGACTTACATTAGTTGGTGTCTTGTCTTCTCACAACAGTGTCACACTGTGTCACAAGTGCCTTGTGAGAAGTTTTAATACAACTGACCTAGCCGTGGTTGCCTGTGAGTGCTGTTCTGTTGTCGACTGGTCAAAAACTTCAAAATTCAGGAGAACTTAATACGTGGCTGTGAATTTTCAGAGCATAACTAAGAGCTTTCGTATAAAATAAGTGCTGAAGAGCTAGTAGGTACGGCAGGACTTGGATTCCGCATTGCGTTTGCAAATCCAACAACTCACAGTAATTTAAGCGCATTATAAAAGGCTGTTTATGTGTCTATGAAAAGCATGATGCAAATATGCAAATCTAAGAGAGTGTCTTCTGCAAGTTTATATATCTTAATGGAAAGTGTCAGAGCGTAATAGATCAACAGTCTGTTTAGCCCCACAGTAGCCACTTTTTTCCAAAGATAGCACAGCATGTCCTTGGTGGTCCGAGGAGTAAATTAACGCTGCGGGGAGCTTTCTCATGTAGCCAGCTAATGACTCTGTCTCTGATTTTGAGAAGGAAATACCTATGTGTTGGGGATGGTCATGTTGAAGTGGTCACCACTGCCTGATTGTTCATACACATAAGTAATTTCTCTTTACTAGTTTAAAAAAAAAATCCCTATATGTTTCATTCCATTTGCTGTCCTGTTTTATGTTGAGTGGAAAAGTTGCCCCACCTAAGTGGAGATCTTAGAATGTTTGTATTTCATATGACACTACAAAAGCCTATGCTGGCTGTGATCTTTATGTTCCTACTGTGGGCAAGCGGAGTGGTAATTCTGCTTGTTCCCTCCTGGTTTCACATTGGCACCTCGAGTAGGTTATCTCATTGTGTTTTCTATCAAATTTACAAAATCTCATGCCTGGGAAAATCTCTTACAACTTCAGGTGACGAGGTGCTGCAGAGCTTATCAGAGAGAAACAGCTTTTGACAATACAGGCACCTGTTGAATGCTGCTTTCATTTGGGATTGCAGCCTCAGGGAAACAAACAGACTACAAGTGGATAATGGAAACAAAGAGAGGCAAGGAAGGTTACTGGTTAAATTACAGGATTATTTTATTTGGTAGGGAGCAAGATAGGCCATGTCCAGTACAAAAAATACCCCAACAGCTTCCACAGTGCTTCTGAACCACAAAGAGCTTGTATTTCTGCATAGGTGAGGAGAGTCGCAGCAACATTTGGCATGTGCAAGTATTGTCTTTTACAAACCATGGGGAAATCAAGCTTCTTTCTTTCCTGAAAATACAGGAGCCTCCTTGAAGCACTTGCGTTTGGGAATGAATGTGTTAGTGAAGAATTCATGGATGATCTGGATCTAATTTTTATAGAAATGAATGGTAAGACACTGTGGGACTTCAAGTCTGCATGTGTGTATTTTACATTCCCCTGCTGTTATTCTGCACTTTAAGAGGGTTTTTTTTTTTTTGAGTGATAAGTAACTTAAGGTTTAAAGCAGCTCATCCCAATAGAAATTGCTACAGCTGTAAAGAAAAAAAAAAATGTCAGCAGTAGTGCAGTGATGTTTTAATAACACAAAGTAATCCCCCCATACTTCAGTAATAAAGTTGCATAGGTTACAGTTAGCTTTCTTGTCAGCATCTTTCTATTGACACCTTTCTGTCAAAAAGATGAAGTGACGACTAAAACCTAACTCTGTTTTCTTTTATGTTAAATGTATTCTGCAAGGCTTTTGTGAAATACAAAGCATATGGACTTTGCAGATAGTGTTTGCATTTGGGACTCGTGGGGAAATTTATGTGAACTTTGTGCTGTGGAAATCATTGCCCTTTAAAGCAACTGGTTATATTAAAAATAAGCACATCCCTCAAAACTGAATTTTGCAGAGTAGCCTAATCTTTAGAGCACTTTTGTTTTATTTTAAGAGCAGGAGTATATAATTATTGATATAAACTGCGTTGTCAAAATTGTTGCCTTTGAATGCATAGATAGACCTATCGTTTTTTTCTGAGAAATTTGTTAGCATTTAAAACCAACAGACAAAACCCAAACCTTGGCAAACTAAGCCAGAGTACTTTGGAGTTGTGGGCTCAAACTGTCTAATAACATAGTCCAAAGACTAATTAATATTGATCTTCTTAATTCTCTCTGAACATTGTTTCTAATTACTAGAGGAATAAAAAGCAGACCAGTATGTTCTTAGATGTCAAAGTCTGATGGACCACAGAACATCCAAAAGGATATCCTTCAAAAGCAGTAAGTAGGAGGTATGTGTATGAATTTCATTAGCTGGTAACAATATGCGTACCCATACTTGGGGGAAAAACACCACTTAAAATATGTACTTTCTGATGGACCCATGGGGCTCATACACTTCCCAAGGTTACACCTTCTGCCTCCCCTTTGCAGGCTTTTCTGCTTTTGCAAAACTGTTAAATTAAATACAGTTTTTAAAGGAAAGTACCCGAACAGCTGAGAGTAGGTAAAGCACTGTAGGGAAGGTTGGAGTTGGGCTTCAGCTGTGCCCGTGCTGATGGTGGGCATGTTCTTCAAGTTTATGGCGTGACTGAGGCAGACATCAGGAATGGGGCTGGTTTGTTGAGCCAGGATAAGTCTGCGTTTGAATGCATGCTCCTTAAGGAAAAAATGAAGCATGGCAGTACAGCTGTTGAGGCTCAAGTTGCTCTTGTTACCACACGCTCGTTGGGTGTGTGATGCTAAAGCTTGACATCGCCTTTAAACTTCGGTGGCAGAGATTTGGAGAGGATGGGCTAGTAATAGGAAGGGAAGGAGAAACTGTGTCCCAGAAAAGGCAAAAATGTTGCTGAAGAAGGAAAACCCACGGGATTTCCTTCCCTGAGAGAATGTTCGCAGCTGGGCTCTGCCTTGTATGGAGGAAGAAAAGGAAAGGCTCCATCAATCTCCCTCTTATTAAATTGGCACAGCTAATATATTCTGCTAAAATGTGTTCATCATGCTGTTTAAAACAGCCAGGTTAGGTATCTACTGACAATAAATGAAGATTTATTGTTTTCGGTGTCTTTGGGGCACCTAATACAGGTTTGGAGNTTTAATTAACTATCTGGCCAATATTTCTTCCTTCTTATTGAAAAATCTGTAAGTTGCAGCTGGCTTCAAGCTCACTCTTGTACAACTCTGCCAACAGTTAGCAAATAAACACTCGTAAAAGTACAGAAAGGCTTGTACAGCTCCACCTTTACCAGATAAAATCATACCTTGAACTGTGGAGATACCTTGAACATACTTTGAACAAACCAGAATATAATCATTACATTTTGTAAAGACAAGAAAGTGATTAGAAGAAAAGTAGTATTTATTTTTTAAGCATAGCAGGTCTATCTCTTGGTAAGTGTCTCTGTGTGGGATAACTAAGAGATCAGTGCAAATATGAGTAGTGTTTTCTTTTTAAGTGGCAGCAGGTCACACTGCACAGGCACTTCTATTACTTATTCTGTGTATTGTATTGTTATTCTAAGTGACACCATAAACTGTGATCAAAATACAGGAGCTGCAAGTCTTAAAATTTCTGCAAGAGTTTGAATAAAGTTTGTGGATTAGTGCCTTACAAGATTTAATGCAAAAAATAAAATACAGTGTATTGTCTTTTTGGAGACCCGAGCTAAATAAACTGTCATATAATTTGCCTAGGCAATTTTGAGACAGAGAACAGTGTGAATTGTGAGTCCTAACTCTCCCTCTGGGATGCCCTAGATGTTTGAACTGGAAGTTTCTGTGCTTTGCTGGTAGTGGTCCCTCTCCCGGCTTCCCCTGGGAGCCCTGCCGCGTGGGCTCCCGGGCTGCTGAGGCTCCCTGACCTTTGTGGAGGTTGCCCCCGCTGGCTGGGGAACTGCTAACACAAAAGAAAAACCCTGGATTTGTCACTCAAGGTCAAAGCACTGGTGTCAAGTGAATAGTTTGGGTTTTAGCTTAAAATGCTGCAGACAGCATGTTACGGGCACAGAATGTGTAAAGCTCACGTTTTCTCTAAGATCTACCAAAGGGGGAAAAATGTTTAAACCTGCCTGGTGACACATTAATGCCATGTCAAGCAGCTGTGTTTTTTGGGACATGGAGACTAAATTTTGAGTGGTTTAAAAGACAACTAAAAGAAATCTAAAACTACTGAATTAACTTTATATGTCGCAGCTGCTGGAGCTCTTGCAGTCCCTCTGGTCAGGCTTCCAGCAGTAGCTCTCAGGTTGAAAGGTTAACAACTCATTTACTAAGCGGTGCAGTTTCCTTTCATTTTTCATTTACAATTATCCCTACTCCTTTAAAAACTGAAAGGCCCTTCCAAAATATATTGGACTTACGCGTTATTGCTGTCAATTAAAGTTATTAAATCATAGATCTTTAAAAGTGAAATACAAATATGCTTTAATATATTCAGTCGCTGCAGAGCTGCTCTGTTATAGAAGTGATGAGTATCGTGTCGAGGCAGACGTCGGTAGATGTTTCTTTCTAAGGATTGAAATGTCCATTTGAATATCCATTTTGGGCGGATTCTGGGAGAAAGATGGACACAGAAGGATGAGCCTTGAGGGTGGCAGAGTAGGGGAGCTGAGCAGATCCAGCTGCAGTGTTGGTTGTGGGTTGAGTTGCTGGGGCAGGAGCTCAGAAAGAGATAGAGAAAATTAGGGTGAGCAGATGAGATGGTGATGCCTTATATGTAGGGGTAATAAAAGATAAGAAAAGAAGAACCTCATCTTGAGCCCTGGTTAGAGGGGTGATGAAGAAGAAACAGGAATCGCCAATAATTTGCAAATTGTAGGCCTAAAAGATTAAAATACTCATGGTGGTTTGAGGGAACGGAAGATGACGAGGGCAAAAGCCAAATTTTTCACAGCCATTTGATACGGTATTCATGTTCGTGCTCCTTTGTGAATTCCTTAAATTAGCAATTTCACTTTTCTGCAAGTCTACTGTACTTTTGACTCATAACTGAATTAAGTCCCATTATAAATGACATCTTTCCAACAGTCGGAATACAGGTTAGCGCTCCCAAGAGGGGTGCTTTAATGAGGTTGTTGCTATGACAGCTCAGCTTCAGGCGGCACACGTGCCGCTTCGAAATACCCTCTCTCCCCTCAAATATTACAGCAACTTCTGCGAGCAGGTTTTAAACTTCCTTTTTAGTGGAATTTACGACCAGTGCTTTTTATTTCTATTCTCCCAATAATGCAGCTGAGGCTTTGACAGTCTGCGCTGTTTATTTTGTACTTTTATTTCTGAAATTTTAGTGGCAATGCGTGGTTTGACGAGTTAAAGAAACAATAAGGTGTTAGCTCTATGCTGATTTCAAAGGATGCTCTCTGGACTAAGGCAACAAATTTACACAAAGAACAGATACATACCTTACAGTGTTTACAGTGGAAATGTACAGGACCTGTCTGTCTTAAATTTGTGTCAGAACTTCTCAATGGATGGGAAATGTTTATTTTATACTGGTAGGAATACAAGCGATCCCATTACGATGCAGCCGTGTAGGTGCATGCAGCAATTTGCCTCTTCAGAGGGGCTGGTTGTGGTCTACAGCTGAGCTGCCTATAATGTCTCTTGATATCTCATAGATGTGATATCAGTTACAGTTTTTGGAGATACTTCCAGTGTGAGCGTGAGAGGGGTTAACCAAATGGTAAATGCCAGTGTGGGTGCTGTGTCTGCTGCCGCAGCGCAGAGGGTGTCAGCCGTGGGGCTGCCTGGGCGGTTGCTGAGGTTGTGTTTGGTTTACCACTGCTACCTGCCCAAGGCATTTAGGCTCCCAAGGTAAGAGAGAAAGAAGCATGTCCTCTAAGAAACCAATTCACACCATCCCTACCTTTTTCTGCTGGCTCTATTCTTGTCCAATACCAACTTACAAACCTTATGAGGAACGACTGAGGGAACTGGGGTTGTTCAGCCTGGAGAAGAGGAGGCTGAGGGGAGACCTCATCACCCTCTACATCTCCCTGAAAGGAGGGTGTAGAGAGATGGGGGCTGAGCTCTTCTCCCCGGGGACAAGGGATAGGACAAGAGGAACCGGGTTCAAGTTATGTCAGGGCAGGTTAAGACTGGATATGAGGAAACATTTTTTCCCTGAAAGGGTTATTAAACATTGGAAGAGGCTGCCCAGGGAGGGGGTGGATTCCCCATCCCTGGAGGTGTTTAAGAAAAGGGTAGATGAGGGGCTGAGGGACACAGTTTAGAAGGGGTTTTTGTCAGGGTGGGTTAATGGGTGGACTTGGTGGTCTTAAAGGTCCCTTCCAACCTCACCCATTCTATGATTCTATGAACTTTTGCAAGGTTAAATGTGGGTAAGGTAGTTCCAAGCCCAAGGCTTTGAACCTCAGTATGGTCCACAGTAACACTGATACTAGTATCTTTTTTTTATTAACACCCTCCCCGCCCTGCTACACACACACTATTTAACAATGTTATTCCATCAAAATTTTGGGCCAGCCGTTGGGAAGGATGGTGGCAGAGTAAGCAGTCAGTATTGTGAATGTTTCTCTGTTGTTGCTTGCCTATGAAGTAGCGAAATGTCATGTTTAAACTCAAATGAGCAGCTCTAAAATATATTTCTGCTGCCTCAGTGTTTCCCAGTTGCTTTGTAGCCATGGGTAACTTCATTGTTCAGTCTCCTCTTCCTTCCAGGCTTTGAACGTGAGTTTTTAAATGTATGACTTTGACGTACAGAGGGAGTCATACTCAAATCTGACATGACCTATATAAACATTGCCTTAAAGATTGCCCTGGATGAAAAGTCTTATTCCCTGCTGATAAGTGTTCAGTTTTCTTGTCTGCTTAGCTGAGAATTGTTGCAGTCGCTTCTCATCTGACATATGCCTCTACCTACCAGTGGGTGCTCTGCCACCTCACTACCTGTTGGAAACAAACTTCTTTATCACCACTCATCTCAGTGAAATTAAACCCAGGGAGATGCTCAGGAGCTCTGTATTCAACCCCAGGAAGCTTTGCCTTTTTGAAGTTAATTGGCTTAAAAGATTTTTTTGTTGTTGTTTGCTGCTGCTGCTTTAGAAACAGTGCACTATAAAGATCTGAATATTTTCTTTGAGTATTTTATTGTAAGCTAAAATACCTTGGTACTAAAGAGTAAAAAGGCTGGCTATATAAATCAATGCTTCATTGTATTTATTGTGCTATTTACCAGGCCTCCAAGTATACTAAATTTTTACAAATGCAAAATCATTCAGCTGTATCCAAATTATTTCAAAAGGTACTGATGAAAACATTTAAGGTTTTTGCAGGTTCTGATAATACTGTTTACCATAAGTGTGCTTGTCCCAGTTTCTTTCTATGAGTGAACTGAAAGTGTAATTTCTGCCTAATTTTAATGACTGATAAATAGGTTCAAATATTCCACATATTACATTCTTTTTACTATTCTCTGTTTGACTTGTGGTCCTGGTGCCATTAGTGCTATTTATTCCCTGATCATAATTTTGTCCTCTTTGGAAAGAAGGTGAGATGGAGATTAGCAGGTGTCCCTCCCCAAAAAAAAACCCCGACAACAGGAAAAGCAAACCCAGCACCCAGGATGCACTGACAAAAGGAGACCAGATGCAGAGTGAAAGGCACATGGTACGGATTCTGGCTTCTCCCTACAAAGATTGCTGCAAGAACAGAAAACACGCTGTGATTTATTCTCGTGGCAAAAAAACTGCAAATAGAACAAGAAGTACAGAAATCTCAATATGTTGTTGCTAATACAATTTACATTTAGAACAGTGTGTCCTCCTTTGCCATCATGCTCTGTTTAAACGTAGCTAAATTAAACTAGTCTATAGGCAGAGCTTCTTGAACTGCAGCGAGAACTTTAGCTAAATGAACATCTAACACTTAATTTAATGGTAATTATACAGCTTCTCAAAATTTTTTTCCCTATGTATTATTTTTGTTCAGTAGTTATCTCCGTGTATAATAATATCAAATTATTATGCTGTCTCTCAAAGTTGTAAATCGTATCATTTTTACACAGACCAGAAAATGACTTGCACTTAAAGATATGTTTATCTGTATATATATGGTGGATTTTAAATTGAACAGTTCCAGACATAATTTTCCTAATATTGGTTAATCCATCTTTAATTAAAATGTTAATTGCTAATCCAGATATTACACATAGAAAAATCAGCCTACAGTAAACTGTGCCTTATTTGCACAAGGACAAAACCCGCACAATTACATGGCAATCTGCTCTTTGGAATTGCGGTGTAGCCATCTCTCATCTGTGATAACCAACTGAAAAAATATTGTTGGGTTATTGTACTAATTGTTTATCCCCCAAAAAAGGAAGGGAGGGGGGAGTTAATTTAATGCTCGTTAAAAATTCCCATTTGGGTCAAAGTAGGGCCTGAAATACTCTTTTAGGGGAATTGTAGCCCAGAATGGGTTGTGCCAGTGCTCACCCAGCCGCTGAAGTCTCCTAAGTCTCCTTTGGTGGTTCCCCAGCCAGAAAGCACTGCTGAAATCATGTCTCCTGCATAGTCCAGCACAAAACTCCCTCTGTGTCCGAGCAATGTGTTTCAGAAGTCAGACCCAGGCAATCTTGTTTCCCAGCCAAGGGTTACAGAAGGTAAAGTTAGCTAGATGAAGGTTGTGCTTGTCATGTAAAAAGTGTGTCGAGGCTGCTAACTTCCTTCTTGGGAGGGCTGAGGTGAGGAAGACTCACTTTTGCTTTTCATCGTTGAGATACCATCTTTGTGCAGCTTGGTTTACTGATTTATTTTATTTTTTTTTTAATACTCTGTGCAGAGAGTTAAGCAAGTGGAGTTTACAGCATTTCACACTTAGCAAATAATAATCATGTGATTCCCTGTGCAAAGTCACTCCCGAAACTGTGGCCACTAAGTCTTTGGGGGGGGCTTGAATTAACTGATCTTGTTAACAGAAGATAATTGCAACCCTAGTGGCTGAAAATCTGTTATTCATATAAAACATGAGGAAAAACTTAATTGCTGAATGGAATGAAAACAGGGCTTTGTACCTCTAAAATCAGCTCATTCAGATCTTCTGGTGTGCACACGTCTCTCTCTTCTGTCATTAATGGCATTGTTAAGGACCATACAATTTAAACATGTTTCACACAACTTTTTCAGAGTAGTTATGTTAAAATTACAAACTCTTCAAGTTGCACAAGATTTTTCAGTCAAAGCCATATATTATATGAGGAAAATAGAGACTTGCCTATAGAGTGCCATCTGTTGATTTTTATTTAATTAGAAAATAATTTTCATAAATCTGTCTCACTTATACAAAGTGTATACTAATAGATAAGCTTTTAAATATATCCTAATTTTTTTCCTAAAATCTGTCAGGAAAAACATTCCACCAAAATGCGTGTAAATTATTAACTATCATTAAATAGTATTTAACAAAAATCAGGTGTCTTAATTCCAGAAATCTCAACAATCTGTTCCTATTTGGGGATTGTCTGAATACCGTTGGAAAGGCTTGAGCTTTTGGGTTTCGGATGTGCTTTTTTCATATTTTTTTAACCTGTTCATTTTTTCATCAAAGGAGGTCACCTCTTCACCTTTCTTTTAATCTTTCCTCCCTTTCATTCCCCTTATTCCAGTGTTCTTTCCGTCTTGTGAAAGTCACTTAATCTCTGTTTGAAACTGTACCTGATTTGCTCCAGCAGCACGGCTTCTCTTAGCAAGTTCATCCAAATGGATAAAGAGGAAGATGCCTTTGACATTTCTGCTGTACCAGGAGGATGCAGCCGCTCCTTGGCTAAGAGCTACAAAGGAGAGAGGTTATTTTAGGAATGGTATGGATTCGTATGTATCGCTTTGGCTTGGTTTACAGTCACTCTGTCTTTGAGACGTGTTTGAATATCTGCTATTGATGCATGAATAATACTGCTATTTATAACTTGTTTTCAGGCAAGAAAACTGGCCACTGCCACCAGGAGAGGCAGCCTGCCTGCCTGCATGGAGATTGTGTTGGTTTTGGTTCTGTACAAGGCCAGAATAAATCTTAAAAGCAAGTCCAAGCTCCGCCACTTTTTCGAGGTGAGGTGGTGTTTTTGAGCTGTGTTGCTCAGCCAGGCAGAGCCCTCTCCAGAAGGGCTTGTGCCAGCTGACCCCTCCAGGCAAGCCCAAAGCCAGGCTCCTGGGGGAGCTCTCGTCTTTCCCTTTGCCGAGTCCTTAAAACCGTCTCTAGGAATAAATGTGAAGTTGTGCTATCTGCTGAAAACGTGCTATCCTACCACCTGGTATCCTTATTTCTGCAACCTGCTTGAAAATGGATCTTCTTCCCCGTGGTCTCCTAATGGCTGGTCTACTTAACGCAGGTGGGTAGCTGGGGCTCTAGAGCAAGTTCACTTGTGCCTCGATTGTATTATTTCCTTTTGTTCTTAGCTGGATGGAGAGGATTAAGAATTACTTCCTTTTCCTCTCGCGTTGTGAGCTAGAACTAGCAAAACCTACAGACAAATCTGCCAGCGCAGCTCTCGTCTGTGAGGGAATGGGGTGAGTGATAAGGTTCAGGACTGGCGGCCAATAGACATGTAAAACTGATCTTTGCGAGATATTCCCAAAGTCATTATTCAGTGATTAATTTTATAAATGAGGGAGTTCTATAACAATCGTGTTCTAAAGAATAATACATTTTTCACTTAATTTGCCTTTGCAAGCTGGTTTTTCTTGAACCTGCAAAACTGAGTTCCTTCCAAAGTAGACCATCAGTTACCAAAAAACTTACGAAATGCATGTTGTATGTATGTTCAGTCAGGGCTTATCTGGTGTAGAATAAAAGGATGTGTTTAGGAAGAGAGCATGGAGATAAATCAATGTTTCTCCTCAGAAGAGATCAGTACACCCACACCATGATTGTGAGGAACTGCCAGGCTTCAAATGCCGCCTATTAACTGGTGATGAGGGGGGATGGAAAGGTGAAGTGACTGGAAAATAGTTTGAGTAGGTGCCTTAAAAAAAAAAAAAAAGTCTAAAAGTCTTCTCTTAGCGTGATAAAAGGGAAGGATGGGAGGTGCTTTCAGTGGGTAAAGTGTCCAGAAGAGTCCTTAAGTTTTGAAGCAAAAAAAAGAGGGTGAGATAGGTGGTTCTGGGAAAGAAAAGGAGGAATGAAAAGCGGAAGGTGACCTTAATTTCTTGAGAATGTTTTCTTTTTCCTTCCTTGTTCTACATTAGGAGATTCACTCCGGGTCTGTAAAGCTCTCACGTTTATCTTGGAATAACTGTCCCTAGAGCTTGAACCTTTTTACTAAACTACCTTTAAAAAAAGCTCCAAGTGAAAGTTTAACAACCCCTCTCCTCCTATAAAGATTGTTCAATAAAATCATAACTGTGTATTTCTTGGCCCAAATCCATGCTTCTGATTCTGCATAGATGCAGGGCAAAACCTGCTGAAAGACAGATTTGCAGAAATCCATCAGATTTACTGTTTGTTTCTTCCTTTTTTTTTTTTTTTTTTCTCTGCCTGCCCCCTACCCCTCCCACACTTTTCCTTTATATGCTTTTGGTGCAGCAGAAGTTTCTGCGAGCAGTACTGGGGTCTCTGGTGTATGAGCCTTATCTTCACATCTTCTTGCCATCCATATTTTAAACCAGCTTCAAAAAGGATCCTTTTCTAATACAACACCCCTGGCTTTACGATCGGAAAGCTCTGTGTGACCAGAACCTATTACTTATTTACTGTTGTACAGTTGCTCCTGGACCAGCCTGCCATCAGACTGAGTTGATGCACCTCTCCTATCCCATGTGGTTCTCTTTGTGGTTAGCCATTTATTTCCCACTTTAGTCTTTAAAAATCCTACTAGCTTTGTATTTAATATGGCATGCTTGCCGTCATCAATTTAGAATTTCCTTGCAAAGTAAGCATAACCCTTGTTTTGCTCAGGCAACACCCTAAGACCTAAAACTGTGAGTGCAGTCGTAGAAAATCATATAGGGGGAAAAAAGTCTCCCTTTAAAAATACATCTAATAACTGTGTTGGTATTTCTTCAGCGGTATAGCAATAACTTCTAAGTGCCTTCCCACTGTGGTGATTTCTAGTTCACTTTCAAAAATCCAGCATATTGAAAATGTCACTATTAATAGCCTTCTGCTGGTACAATAAAAGATAACTCAATAGGATATCCCAGTTAAGCAGGGTACCTTGTTTACATTGGGTTTCTGCCCAGCAGCTCCTTATGCTAAAGTTCTACAAATAATACAGGAATTAACCAAGGTGTAACCATGGGGACAATTTTGTGTTGATGCCCCATGTAAGTGTAGTCACCATAATGTGACCTGTAAAGACGAATTACGCAATTCATCTGCAATTTGGTATTATCACAGGGAATGAGCTACCAATTTCTTGACCGCCTTGGGGATGTGGTAATGCTGTTGTTGTTGATGCTTCCCAGAAGAGTTGAAGAAAATGTAAAACCAGTATTTATTGAATTAAGGCTCTGTTTTTCTTAAAGGGGTGTCCATAAGAAGTGAAACTAGGTTGCAAATCTATGCATATATATCCATATCTAGCAGCGTGACCGTGTTTCTGGGTGCAAATTCCATGATAACTTGTGCACGTTTTCTGAGGAAAAGGTGCGGGGAAAAACAACTGGTCAGGATTAGTAAGAATAAAGTAATTTAATTGGATTTTTCATTTTTATTTTTAGCTTGCAAGATAATTGGCTCATTATGGGCAGTAGATTCTGATTTTATTATATCAGTGTTTATCAGAACTACATGCAGTTCCCGGAAAGCTGTAACCAGTCACAAAAGCCCTTTGGATGCTCAGAAATGGCCATTAAGAAAGGAATAGTTCAAATATATAAAGATGGGATATCTAGTGAAACAGCCATTTTGGGGGGGAAGGATCATTACACTCTTATGCTAAATTAATAGTACTATTCCAGTTAACTTGGTCCTACATTTAGAGCTCATCAGGACACCCATGGGAATATATGAATTAGTTTGTTTTAATTGCATTATTTAATTTGATTGTTTAAATTGCCTTTCTATTTTTACATGCAACCATTTTTTAGCTGAAAACATTTTCTTATTTGGATTTGTGTGTGTGTGCTTGTTGTGTATGCTCACTACTTTGGTTCTCCTCCAAAGACCTTTTATTTTCCCTGGGAAAAATAGTGAGAATTAATGTGTTGGCAAAATCCAGCCATGACTTCAGAGAGGGTTGTGAATAATGAATGCAGGATCTTTCTCTTTCACTGCAATGGCAGTAAAACATTAGCCGGCTTTTTATTAAAAATGCTGCATTTATAATTATGCCCCAGAAAAGAACAATTCAAGTGCAGAAAACTCTTAGATGCAAATCCGCAAATATATTCTGTGCGGGTGGACAGATGGGGCCTGATTTGATGTAAACAGTTTTATGCTGGTTCAATCAGCTCTATGTACATGCTGCTGGATCTGGGTTTAAATGTTCTGGAGACGAAACAAAGTTAGCTTCCAGCCCGGGCTGGTTAAAGATAAACATGGGGGGATGACATAGGGAAAGCTTTCTGACTGTTTCCTTCGTCTTACAGTGTGAGGTCGTGCAATTCTCGATGCCATTCTGTGTCAGTCTGTAAAACAAATTTATCAGACGTGGCTAATAATTGTTTAAATGCAGGCAAGAGTTTGGTTTGCGCAGCCTTAAGGGAATCTTCTTAAACCATCCTTTTGAAGTCATTGGCAGCTTTGTCATTGACTTAAAGATTAAAGGGTTCAGTAAGGTGAATTGACTTAAATCAAAGTGATTTAGCTCTGATTTAAACCAACAAGCAGAAAACTTTGATTTAAATAATTGATTTTAATCTTATTGTGAATTTATAGTGTTAGCTGTTTTCTTGAGACAAATTACTTGACTGGTGTATCAGTTTAAATCTACTGATTTGTGGCCAAAGAGAAATTTAGCAGATACATTTTTGGCCAGACAGTGAAACAGGCCTCTCTTCCCAGTTCTGTGGGTCTTTTCCTGACCAGGTCCATATTCAGCCTTAACTATTCAGAAATTTTAGCTGCTGTTTGAAATGTGAATGGGTGGTATTTATTTCAGTGTCTATCAATTCTCAAGCCATGTATTAGTTTTTATATGCCTTTGTTTTAAAATGGGATATGACTTGTCTCCGATTCCGTGCACTTTATTCCATTTGGAGTGGATTTTTGTGGACACTAGAGGGAGCACATATTGTTTCATGAACTTAAAATTGTAGTCCTGTCAAACCAGGGTGACCTAATCAGGAAACGTATGTATGATATTAGTAGTCAAGTTTTTATATCTCGGGTTACTTGTCAAGGGGAAAACATACAAAAGATAAAGGATGTTTTTTTGAAAAACCTTCTCAAAAAAAAAAAAAAGTATTTCTCAAATTTCCTGGTATGCAAGAATGGCACTTTGTTTCCCAGCATAGTCTAGAATACAAATCAGGCTCAAAATGGCAAGGCAATATAGGCAAATTTCAGGCATATAGTGTTTTTTTAGTCAATATTGGTGCATGGTTGGATGTGAGAGAGGGATACTGGCAACGTCTGCCTGCTCTTCTGCCGAGCTGTCGTTTCCCACGGGACTCAATGTTTTCTTTGCCCCCCTAGAGCCGGAGCATCCAGGTCATACAGATATGATTTGGAAGTACATAGATAAATTCAAAGAGAAATTAAAATAAAAGAAAAGGAAGTTGTGCAATGTTCTTCACACTTCCTTCTTTCTGTGTTAAAATCTAGTCTCTGACTAAAATGAGATCGCTATGATCTAAAATAATCTTTTGGTCAGGGACATGGAGTTGTTGATGCTGCATTAATTGTATAAGATGAATGAGGCTAGAGTGTTTGGTGATGGAGAAATAGGAATATTCATTTTTTTCTGATAGACAGTAAGGGTTGGAGCACTTGTAGTAATTTTTTTTTGTCTGTTTTTTCTTCTCTTTGGTATTTTAACCAGTTTTTAACTTTAAGTCCCAATGACTCTATGTTGATTTCAGTAATGTTACATATATTCCAGAAGAAATGTATTGGTTATAATAAGAATATTTTGTCTTAGATGCAATTTTATTGACTTCTGTTAAAATGCATTGATTTTTTGGCTGAAATATTTGGGCTTCAGGGTAGATGCATTTGCTCTGGTTAGGAGTGCGTTGGAGACAGTAGAGCTCTTGTGTTTCAGCAAACACATTTCCATTTAAAGGCAAATGTTAGATTTGAAAGGATTAAAAAGGACGTTAATGGGTCGGGCGGCATATTTTCAAGCATGCCATTGTTTCTAACTTGAAACATTGACACTTGAAAGAATGCTTTTTAACCGTACTCTATTAATCATATTTTTAATGTATGTAATTGTAAATATTCTATGTAATGCGATGCTTGCCTTACTAAAATATGTGTTTATATTAGTGATTTCAGTCTATCTTAACTCAGAGATAATAAGGTTGGCTGAGCAATGGCTATTTAATTTCTCTTACCTCTGCAATGTAATTGAAGTGAGATGTGAACGTAAAGTCTTTAACCTATCATCAAACAAGAGCCTTCAAGTTTCTGCTCTGAAGCAGTGCTATCAACATCATCCGTGATAGCAGGTAATCAGTTGCACCTATTGATTTGACACGGATTTCCATCACTTCTGCCAAGTGTGCTGTAACCCCTCCAAAGCCTCTGCTGGTCTAAAGTTATTGTTTTCTCTTCTGTGCCTCCTTTTCTGCATTTAAAATGGGGATATTTTCCTATCTTGCATGGCAAAGACTAAATAGTAATGTTTTAAAAGCATTATAAAGTTCTAGAGCCTTCTGGCACTGTCAGTCTGGAACTTAGTCATTAGTACACCGAGTGAAGTTCACTGGTGCCAGTACTGGAAACCAATACCCCTTGCATAAGAGACTACCACCTTTGAACCAGAATCGAGACCCAATATACTGAAGCTCAAACCAATGCCTTTATGGCTTTTTTCAAACAAAATACTCTTCCTTCTCTACAGTTATTATGCAAAGTCTTTGCTGCAGTCCTTAGTAAATTTATATAAAAAAATGTGTGTTTAACATCTTTGTCAGCAACATGGACAGTGGGATTGAATGCGTCCTCAGCAGGTTTGCTGATGACAGCAAGCTGTGTGGAGCCGTCTGCACGATGGAGGGAAGGGATGCCATCCAGAGGGACCTGGACAGGCTTGAGAGGTGAGGTGTGCGAACCTCGTGAAGTTCAACGAGGTCAAGTGCAAGGTCCTGCATGCAGGTTGGGGTAATGCCAAGCAAAAATCCGGTNGCTGCCCCATCCCTGGAGGGGTTCAAGGCCAGGCTGGATGGGGCTTGGAGCAACCTGGGCTGGTGGGGGGTGTCCCTGCCCAGGGAGGCGGGTTTGAACAAGATGTTCTTTAAGGTCCCTTCCAAACCATTCTGATTCTATGATTTCCCCTTCCCACATCGAAATCCATGGAAAAGGTTTTGACAGAATAAATCTGCAGTTGTTTTGGGGGGAGCCTCTCCCACCCATTTTTTTTTTCTTCCTTGTAATTCTCTACCAGTCTCCCATCTGAAAGAGTTGGTCTTGCTCCCTTCTCCATGACTACTTGCCGGTTCAGATTTTTGACAGGTCTCTACCAGAGATGAAAGATCTGTGGAAATTATGGATGTGATAATTCCGGACGAGCTTTGGCTGAGTTTGTTGTGTGTGTCAGCAGATGGAGCTCCAATGGACCTCAGCTCCACTGCCAACTCTCAGATTGCCTCACTGGCTGCCCAGGGCATTTGTTGCTCAACGCCTGGCAGTCTGGTCCTGGGTTCATAAATAAAATGCATTATTTGTTGTTCTTTGCCACACTGGACGTGACCAGCTATAACACAGATGGAACAAGCAGGCTATGGTAGAATTGGCTTATAAGCACCCTTCCCCCTGATAAATGTGTGGCCAGAGTATGATGAGAAAGACATGAGACTCTAAGATTGCTTAAAATGTGCATCATTAAGCCAACTGCAACATTTTAACCAAAGTATGTGTCTAATATTAAGATTGAATATCTGTGAATTAAGATGTGCAACACGTACCTGTTATGGAAATGCTGTTTTACCTGTGTGTGTGTGTCTTGTGAACTTAACTGGTTGTTTTTTTCCACGTTGACTGCTCAGCTAGCCCTGAATCTCCTGCAAGTGTTAGTTCATATTCAAATTCTGTTATGGCTGCCTTTAATTCGTGTAAGTGTAAGAATATTTTTTTCAAAGTACTGAAAGGATCAACTCTAATGGTTGTTACTCAAAGTAAAGTAAAGACAAATAGACTTTTATGTGTTTAAATCCAACTAGTATAGCTATCAACAAATTAATGACTTACAAACCCCAAACTAATTCCGCTACATTTAATATTCTGCAACTGCAAGCCAGGGTATTATATATATTAATCAATTTGTCATAAATGAACCCTTATTTTGTATACAAGCAAATGGAGTAGACATGCCACAGCGTATTTCATACATATTGGTTTGTGAATATAAGAAAAAAATTGACATAGATTTAATCTCTCCTTTTTAAAATAAAATATACTTACCTCAATCTGTCTGTTAAATAAATCTATATAATTTGTATGAATCAATACATGATATATATATAACCTATTTTTAACTCTGAAATGTTTGGTCCTTCATAATTACCTCAGTTTAATGAAAAGTTCCTGGTTTTAAGACAGTCCTAGAAGCAACTCAGATTTTAATTAAAAGTTTTACCTTGGTTTTAAAAAGGTCATTTTAGCCAAGGGGAGATAATGTCCTTTTATAGTAGCACATCTTGCTTCGGCTCCTAATTGATGTTATTTGCTGGCTGCTGAAGAATAATTCATGCTGCTGTTAAGGAGAAGGGGGGGAAAAAAAAAGGAATTTCAGTACTGTTGCAATTTTTTTTAGAATAATGTTTTTCCACTGTCACAATGTTCTTACTTTTTCTTTGTCCTAGTAGATAAGTAGAGTTTAAAAAAGAAATGCATAACAATGTTCTTAATTGGCGGAAAAATGTGCTATTTTACTAATGAAGTAAAAGTGACTGTCAGGCTGTGTTTGCTGATGAGACAGCAGTGCGCGCTGTGGCCCACTGGAAAATTCTACGTTGAAGCATGTCTCTCTCCTTTAGCTTCTAGCCCAGTCCTGGCATTTATCTCACTTCTTTCCATTTTGTTTTGGGAAAGTATACTGTCTGTGATGGTCACTGGGGAGCATTTGCTCCAGCACTATGTACGATTACAGAAAAAGACTGCTAGGTACCTGTAAAAACCTGCAGATTATTAAAACTAAAAAACAAATAAAAGAACAATAGAATTTACAGTCCAAAGAGAATATGTAAAGCAAGACCTGAGCATCATTCAGAAATCAAGATAGCTAGTCTTTAAATCCAACTTTTTTTTTTCTGAAAAAGTGTCCCCTCAATGCAAAATATTTTCTTTAGGGGACTAAAAATGAAGGGGATCAGTCATGGGAGGCAAATCAAACCAAAGGGAAGACAAACAATAGATTGACAAAAGCAATCAAGGGAAGAGGAAGCAAAATCAGAAAAATAATGGGAATATTTTGGCATCTTGATCTCAGGGAAATCTTTTCCTAGTCCTCCTGGTGTCTCTAAGAGTGGCCTTGCAGTCATGGTGTGGTGCCTGTTCAACGCAAGGGAGACCCAGGGTTGGAGTAACAGGAACTTGAAGGGGCAAAAGCTGATCCTGCTGATGCACATCTCCACTAGCCAAATTCTAGTTGATAAGGACAAAAAGGAGAACTTTCTGAGATGTTTTTCCTTTGCCATGAGCATGGTTATGTGATGCCCAGCCCAAAGACACTGAGGAATATTTCAATATAATTCAAGAAAATCAGGCGTATGGCTGAATTTATTTAATTTGACTCTATCATTGCTTCATTATAAATAACCCTGGTGCTTAAGCTGCTTCTTGGTCCTAAAATGATAAAAAGAATTTTTTTTTTCATATTCATGGAAAAAATGGGGTGAGTACCTAGCTGTTATTTTCATAAAACTAATCACAAGTGCTAAAGGATTGAGCACTATGGTGACAGATGCACATGTAACTTTGTTAACTTTTGAAAAGATAAATTTGCTAAAAAAGAGCTCAGACACCTTTTGTTAAGGCACTTAGAATTTTAAGAGACTGATTTACAGATACTTGCTGTCAGCTTGCTTTGAGAATCAAGGATCCTGCTGAGCACTAAGAATTATTGAAAATCCATGAATTCTTAGTATGCAGAAGGTCAGATTTGTTTCTAAAATACAGAGATGTACAATTAAAGTATTACAGTGCATATGCGCCTTGTTCAAAAGATCTCTTTACGACAGATTGTTACTCCCCTCAATCTATCAAGTAGTTAATTTTAAATCCTAAGGAAACACAGAGCCATATGTATGCTACTCTGGAAAGATGTTATGTTACTTTGAGCATAATAATGCATATTTTTTTAAATGTTGCTTCTGTTTTCATGTGAAGTAGCTTTCAGAGCCGTTGTTATCTTTTATGGTAATTACAAATTTATCCCTTCCTCTCCCTCTGCTCCCCCCCACTATAGTGCTCTGTCTTTACGCCCCATGCCAGCATGACTGCATTAACCTAGATTACTTGATTTACTACCTGATTCACTTGATCTGGAGCCTGGATTTTCAGAAATCTACTCTGAAGTTTAGCATATGAATTCATGCTTAGGTACCAGAACAGGTAATTTGATCATCAAAAAATTGCAGAGTTCCTTGCACTTCCCACAAAGTCAGACAAGAGCTGCTCATTGGCCAGGGAGGGTGAATTTAGCAGGCTGGGGGGGTGGTTTTTTAAAATCTTGGTCCAGCTTCCTTCTTTTGCCAGGCCAAAATGTCCGTCTGCCTGTCTTAGACGGTACTTGCAGTATCGGAGGATGTTTGATCGTGAATTTTCAATGTATTGTGGAACTGACTGCTGGCACTACATAGCATCTTGCAAAAGCTTGCAGCGTCTGTTCTTAATTTACTTCGTCTGCATTAACAGTCATTCTACCACTGTGTGTCAACACTCCTCAAATTATAGTCGGTGTAATAATCAGTAAAAAGCTCATTTAAAAATAAATATTAGTTGAGTGAAGGGCTTTCCCAGTCCCCCTCAATAGGGAGGTAGCAGCAAAGCAGAGATGGTTCATCCCAAAGCTCCTATCACCACAGTGTGGTTGGTAACCTGTGCCTGGTCTCGTTTGATAAAAAAATAATTAAAAAACACGCAGTAAGTGTGCATTAATCCCTCTATATCTACTGTGCGTGTTTGTCTGAGAAATGAGTTGCCGTGGTTTGAACGCTGCCTCTGAGCAGCTGGGGGCTGGCTGGAGGAGTAGTGTTTCTGTGCAGTTGGTGGGAGAAGACTTTCTCCGTTCTTGCTGATGCACAGGGAAACGACAGCAGGAAACAGGCGTGAGTTGCAGCAAGGGAAACTCCAGCCAGAGATAACAAGACTTCACCATGAGAGGATGTTTAGTGGTGGTGCAGGTGCCCAGAGGGGCTGTGATATCTCCACCCTTAGAAATATTCAACAGTATACTGGACAAGCTGCAGTGCGAGCTGATCTAACTGAATTCAAATCCTCTTTGAGCAAGAGAGTTGGATAAGGACCTTCAAAGGTCTATTCCAACTTACAGTAGTGTATGCTTTTCAAAACAGGAGGATCCAAACAGTATTATAGTCTTAAAAGATTTTGAACTACCTTCCCAGTTAAGTACTTTAAAAAATTAAAGGTACATGTCAGCTACTGAAAAATGCAGGGGCTGTGAAAGAAGCCTTTAAAACATACCTTAAAATTGCACCAAAACAGGAGGCTCCTTGAAGAGACAGTCCCACTGTTGAGGCCAGATATACATGTATTTCCAGTTAGCTTAAATCATGGTTTATTTAAAAAAGACTTGTGAAAGCTATGGTGTTTCAGCAAACCATTATTGTTAGATAGCACAAAATATCAAAAGTTCAGGAAGGAGCCACTATGTAAATTTGCAAAGGAAATGTTCAGAATACAATAGGCTTTTCTTTGGAAAAGCTGTTTTGTCTATGAAAGTGCTTCTACCCAATACAATAACTGCTACAGGACATGTGTAGGGTAGCTGATAATACAGTGATGGCATTGTAACATAATGTCAACCTCAGAGGTGCGTTTTCACTGGAAACCAGCTTTTGGGTTGAAAAATGGTTAAAATAGGTACTCTAAGCAACTTTATCAAGTGGAGAATGACAGGTTTTGTCTTTCAGTAGTGACACTGGTCATGCTTGGATATACTACAAAGAACTCCGAGTCTTGCTGACACAACAACTGGAAAGAAAGACTGGCAGGAAAGGTTCAGCTTCAGAAATTTGGCTTCAGCCTGGGCTAGTGAAAAGCGTTGTTGATCCTCAAGTATAGGTAGCCTTGACTTTGACTTGTCAGGACTATGAATGTGAAGTGGAGGAGGTGATGCGCTGGCTATGTGTTAAAGGCTGTATAGCAATGTTTATCTCATTGCCCTTGGACAGCTCTGCAATCCTTGAGCCAATGCAATGGAAGTGTTATTTGGGTAAGGCACCTAGAGCTTTTCATCCATAAGGGACCTTCTGAGTGGAAGGCAGAAGTCCTTTGACTAATGCCAGCTTTTGTTGGAAAACCATCCTTCAGTGTGAAGTGCAAACAGCCACTAAACATATTCAGAAACTCTGCGACTATTTCAAAGTCGGTGTTTGGTGGGGCAGAGCTAGTCCCAGAGGCCTCTTCCACACTTGCAGTCGTTCTTTCATGTGTTCATCTTGCTCTGTGAGGTGCAAATATTTTTGGGGAGCTAATCTTCTGAAATACTAGTATGCATTGATGGAGCTAGCTAGGACAAAAACCAACCTCACCAGTTATATTGCAGACCGTACATATCAACAAATTGGAAAAATATCACATCTAGAAGCTAGCCATAGCAGAGCTGAGAGGCATCATGACCCTGGATTGACTTTGAGGACTGAAATCCACGTAGGATGTTGAAGTAGGAATCACTGTGCAGATGTACGGAAGAGACTACGATAAGCCNAAAAAGCTCATTTAAAAATAAATACTAGTTGAGTGAAGGGCTTTCCTAGTCCCCCTTAATAGGGAGATAGCAGCAAAGCAGAGATGAAGTGACTTGTGGGTTATTTCCCATTTTAATTATCAGAGACATGAGCATGGTGAGACAGAGGTATCCTGTTAGGAGGTAAGAGTCCTACTGAAACCAGAATTAAACTCTAGTCTTGCAGGCACTGAGCTCTTGCAGTGGTTATGAGCGCTGAAGGTTGAGAGGTGTGAATTATGGGGGCTTAACACAGCGGTGAAGCCAACACCTATGAGAGATCTAATAGGTGCCCTGAGCAAGTCCTAATGACTCTTTACAAAGGTTGCCGACAAACCCCGCTTGTTCAGGAAGACAGCTGTTTTGTGGGTGAAGGACAGGGCTGTTTCGGTTACTGTGGTAATAATCAGAAATTGGTTGAAGAATGCGCCTTGGAACTCTACAAATCCACCCACTCTGTGTTGCTGGCAGAGCAAAGTATAGGAGAAACATGGAAAAATATAGGAAAAGTGAATTGTATATTGAAGAGGCAGGGGTAGAAGGGAAAGTTAAAGGGTCTCTCCAACTTTCCACTTGGAACAGTGGTACTGGTTAAGTTGAGGTTTAATGCAGGGGTGGGGGGATAAGAAGAGAAATTTGAGAATAAAACCAAGCTGTTCCGAAATAGTGCTTGGCAGGGTCAACAAATTGCTGTAATATACTCAAAAGCTGATAAATGACCATTTTGCTTAGTTGTAAGGGCTGCTTTGGGGACCACAAGATTCGAGAAGAGGAAATGCTTCTCTGGGAACAGTCAGTAATGTGGAAAAATGTCTGGGAATGATAACACTCTTTCCAGGGCACGAGAGCTAGTGGGAAGAGCAAATTTTAATAGATGTTTCTGTGGAAGCCTGTAGAGGTTAAGAAATACCAGCTTTATGTTCTTCTGGAATAGTCTGGCCATAGCAGGGACCTTGTTTTGACTTCTTGCTTTCTTCTTATTTTATTTTAAAAAGTTGAAAATTCATTTATCTCATAATTAATGCGTCTAATTGCAGAATTTATCTGTTTGAAAGTTTCTCCTCTTGTTTGGACATTGCTATCATAGTTTATTATTCTAATAGCCATGAAAAATATCAAAATATAACCTGTAAAAGTACAGCTTGATAATGGCTCTTGTAATCTAAAATAATTGTATAAAATTGTGGTGTTTCATGGTGGCCTTACCCCACCCTCATGGAAACTACTGTTCCAATGTTTTCCTCATTTTGGACCTGTAATCTCCCATGAACGGGTTTTATTTTCTTTTTGGCCGTGAATGCAATACGGAAGTTCAGAAGAATGACACTTTTCATTAAATTGTTATGTTCATCTAAAAGATTAAAGAAGTTCAGGTTTTAAGTTTTTGACAGCACATTGGGTCAGTTCCTGTTTTTAGCTAAATTGGTTCAGTCTTCCCAAGCTACACTAACACAAATTCCTGCACGTATAAAAAAGCTTTGTGAAGCATAACATGTCTACGGACTTTTCTATAAATGTATCAAGGAAAATCAGACAAGATGGGTACATCAAGGGGAAAAATCCTGGCTAAGCAGTCAACTTGCAATAGAAATAAGAAAAGTAAAGGCTGTGTAAATTAATGGCTGAAGTAGCACCGTATCCTTTTTGAAGGTGTAGAGGAGGAGTGTGAAGGACAAGAGTGCCTCAGCTGAGATTTTATAAATGGCAAACTTGAGGCATTCAGTTTCTTTTCAGATTCTGACGTAGGTACTGATCCCAACCAAACCCCTGTTCATTCAATATTCATGAATCAAAAGTCATTTTGTTCTTAAGTCTGCTGCAAAGAAAGTGTTCCCAGTACTGAGATCAGCCTTTGGAAGCGGAAGATTTTGGATGAACAGGTGAGTTTTGAGACATGGTAATATAATAGAAAAATGAATAAATGTCAACCCCAAACATAAGTGAAACAGTTTCCATAGGAACCCAGATGTGTGGCTCCTGTGCAGGACATATTTAGCAATTTGATTGCATGTTTGTTCTGACCTTACAATTGAAAAAGGCCGTTTGAGGATTCTAGCATTTGAGGATCCTAACAAGGGATCGTTATGGTAATGTCTCCTGAAATATCCCTAAACTCTTGTGTTAAAGTTCATAGCTGTAAATGGCTCACAAAGAATCTGAAGCATAAGTCATTAAATGACTGAGTTCCACTTTACCCTTGGCAAAATACTCCAGGGACTGTTAGCACCAAGAAAATGTGCATGGAAATGTTCTTTAATGTGTGTCATGGTGATCTTGAAAGCTGAAGTAGAAGTAACATCGAGCAGTAACCTTTATCCAGTAAGTACCCTGTTTTCATAGGTTGTCATTAGGGTAAATTTACCCAGCGCTCAGTTTGTGGTAGCCCACCAGCGGTCGCCCAAAGCCCTGCTGGGGGTCTGCAGCCTCTCCTGCCTCTGGTACACCGTACCGCACTATACAGTAAAAAAAAGTCTCCCAAGGCAAAAGCTATATCTGTAGAGGTTTGTAGCTCAGTAGAGACCTTTGGAAATAGGATTGATTACAGATAACTTGTTGGTTAGTGCGAATAATGTCAAAGTGTCCAATAATTTAGCTGTTTATGCTGAGCTTTGCCGAACTTGCAAAATTATTCGAGTCTATATGAAACTTTCTAATCTGTCTAAATTTTAGCCTTTACTGATTTGAGCACATCGTAATGTGAAAAGCTTTCCATGCTACCTCATGTGGCTTGGCATTTTTTTTTTTTTTTGATGTGCAGATTTCAAGTCACAACCTGAGCAGTGGCCCCGCTGTTGTGGCGCTGTGCCCCAGCAGGTGCCAGGGACACTTAATCGCCTTGAAGGCACCGTGCCATGACTTACTCGCTGTGAAATTCTCTTATTTCTGCTGTACTTATAAGGGGTATCTAAATTGGAACGTAAATTGTCTCTAGTTAATTATTCCATTAAATGAGCAATGTGGACTGCTAAGCATTATTATTCCCATTTTACAATTAAAGAAATGAAGTTAGCCATGTCTTAGTGATACGGATGTGAGTATTTAGTTGCATATCTGGACTCTCATGAGTATCACAAATAATACCAAAATCTGCCGTGTTTCAAGTGTTCTGGTCATTGAAAACACGCTGATAATGAAGATAAATTTGTGCATATGCTGTACTTGCTCTGAAGGCACAATTACAACTCATCTCTGCAAGAATCAAATGCACGGTCTGAACTCTGGCTTCTGAATGCTCCAGGATAACTAGCAAGCCCAAAAAATTAAGGCAAAAAAATGGGATATAGAGAATCATAGAACCATAGAATGGTTTGGGTTGGAAGGGACCTTAAAGATCATGTAGTTCCACCCTCCTGCCCTGGGCAGGGACACCTCCCACCAGACCAGGTTGCTCCAAGCCCCATCCAACCTGGCCTTGAACCCCTCCAGGGATGGGGCAGCCACAGCTTCTCTGGGCAACCTGGGCCAGGGGCTCACCGCACCCACAGTAAAGAATTTCTTCCTAATATCTCATCTAAATCTCCCCTCTTCCAGTTTAAAGCTGTTACCCGTCATCCTATTGCTCCACTCCCTGATGAAGAGTCCCTCCTCATCTTTCCTATAGCCCCTTTTAAGTACTGGAAGGGGCGATAAGGTCTCCCCAGAGCCTTCTCTTCTCCAGGCTGAACCTGGATGGCCACACTTCTTTTGATTCAGCCCAGGATGCGGGTGGTTTTCTGGGCAGCGAGCGCACATTGCCAGGTCGTGTTGAGCTTCTCAGCAACCAGTACCCCCAAGTCCTTCTCCTCAGGGCTGCTCTCAATCCGTTCTCCACACAGCCTGGATTTGTGCTTGGGATTGCCCCGACCCCCGTGTGGGACCTTGCACTTGGCCTTATTGAACTTTATGAGGTTTGCACCTCGTATCGTAAAACTGCTGTTCTCCTTGTTGTAGGTGCTCTAACAGAGGTCTCTACATATAGATCCTCTCTTTCATACGGAACATGATTTTTTTTCTGGAGTTTTCAAGGGTTTTTATAGGATTTATTTTTTTAACTGAAAAAAATGCTTTAGTTTGTGCAGATCACTTTTTTTAGCACGATGTATGTTACCTTTAAAAACAGTGGGAGTATGTGACCTGACTGGGTGCTCGTAAGCATTTTCTCGCATTCCCAGACATTTTCTAGTGAAGTCTTGTTGATATATGAGTTTTAGCACTTATTGCAGTTAATCAGAGATGTCTGAATGGACCATCAAGGACACTTAGCTCTCAGGTGGGTCTGTGGCTGCTCTTGGAGTACTTGAGTTGTGAAAGAAAGAAATGGATTTCACCAGCTTTAACTTTTATAAGAGGGCTTATTAAAATATTTTATTTGGCTTATCCAATCACTTTGCCATACAAAAAAAGAATGTAAATTACCAGTGCAAAGTGGTTATTTTTTTCTTTTTCTCTGGTATGCAATGTTTATCCAGATCCAAATTTTCTTTTGGGCATGCCAGGCTTAGGTGGAGTGGCATTGCCAAAATACCTGCATGGGCTGTGCTTATCGTTTCCTTCTCTCGTACGGGTGGAGCAAACACAGGGCGTCCAGAGATTCAGGGACTGTTTTCTCTGAAGAGTGATGGTCCACGTAACATGATATTATTATTCATTGCACCAGATGATTATGTCATTAAAATACTCAAGGAGTAGAGTATTCGCGTAGAGCTTTTAGGCACACATATGTTTTTGGATTGTAATTAGATAGTCTCTTCTTAATGTGACGTACCTCCAGCGCTGGGGCACTTGGAGGACCTCATAGGCAAATCTAAGCGTTGTCGATTTGTAGAGAGCCGAGTTCCTCGGCGAGATGTATTTGTGAGATCCTGCGGGGAGCCGAGGAAATCTATGCTTCAAATACACCGTGCCCTGCAGAGAGAGCTTTCGCGTAGGAACTCGCTGCAGATGTCGGAGAAAACGCTGAACTTTTAAGTGCTCACCAGTGTGTGTCTCATCCAGCCCAAGGGAAATAATTGGAAAGTGTATATAAAATACAGCCTTGCCATCAGCGTTCAGGAGGGGATGGGAGAAAAATTGGATCCCATGTTGTGGGAACTGTACTCGTTATTGCAATAAAACAACTAAAGAAAGAGGATTTATCATAACTAGAGAAAAGATCAGGAGCTGCCACGTCTGCAGGCTTGTTGTGGAATGAATGAGGAATATTTGTATTTCTCATTTTATTATCATTAGGCCAGTCATTTAAAAACATTCCTGAAGAAGAGGGGCTCCCTGTTAGGAAGACTTACAACTTTTCTGCAGTCAGTTTAGTTTGAATGTGGGATGTTTATTCCACATTGTTGCAATGTTTGCACAGCCCCCATTCCCCGTCTTGCTGTGCTGCTGGGGGAGGAGGGAGAGAAACTGGGAGGGAAGTTGAGCCTGGGGAGAAGGGAGGGGTGAGGGGAAGCTGTTTTAAGAATTAGTTTGATTTCTCATTACCTTACTCCAATTTGATGGGTAATGTGTTAGACTGATTTCCCCAAGTCGAGTCTGTTTTACCCGTGACGGTAATTGCTGACTGATCTCCCTGTCCTTACCTCCACCCGCGAGCCTTTCTTTGTATTTTCTCCCCCCTGTCCAGCTGAGGAGGGAAGTGATAGAGCAGCTTTGGTGGGCACCCGGTATCCAGCCAGGGTCAACCCACCACACTCAGACCTGTATTTCTCTGCTTCACTGTCAGGCTTTGTTTGAATAATGTTTGAAAGTATTGACATCTAAAGAGAAAGGGCTGTGATGTATAAAAGGCAGCATTTTACAAACTCAGGAAGGTGCATCGTAGTATTTAATCATAGCCTCAAAATCACAGATCCAAAAGTGTTTCTATTTTCTTCCTCTTTGCATACAGTTATCGTAAAACAGAATTTCTTCACAAGTTATGTATGAAATTCTGGAAAAGGAGGCAAAGGCAATTGTTTTGTGGCTTCGTCAAAGTGTTTAAATAACACCAATTTAGCTTTCAGGATATTATCAATCAAACGCTTATTTTGGAGTTGTTGTTTTTGTCCAAGTCTAGGCGTGAAGATGAAATCAAGGTCAAGATTTCACAGACATTTCTCTCCATGGACCTCTTCTGAGCATACGGGTTTTTTTGGTTCAAAGGTAGATGGCTGGATTTTGAAAACTGTTTGGTACATAGCAACTGTGAATTGTCTCAAAGGGAAGATTTTTAAAGCCCCAAATGGTCACAGGGTGGCAATACCCTTTAGCAACTTTAGCAAAGTTCATTATGCGGATGGGAATGACTCAGCTCAGGTAACCTGCTACCCTGGGTAGGTGCCTGCCTCTCAGCTAATGTGTGTTTGAATGCCATGGCCAGAATAATACTTCTGAAGTTAGTGAGACTCTGCTTTGAGCATATTTGAAATTACAAGCGTATGATCATTGCAAACATTTACTCATGTCCTAGAAAGAAAAATCCACCGTATTCAAAGAGAGAGCAGGGCACAGATTAAGAAAACAACCCTTCTTTTCTCTGACGTGTCTAACAGGTGCATTGTCATGGTGTTATTCCTTATCCAGCTCCACATCCAGTTAAAAGAAATCCAAGTGTCGTTATATTTTATTCTTGATTTTTTTAGAATGACTTTTAGACCATTTATAGTTTTGTTACTTCCTCAATCTCTTAGTGAATGCGGTATTTAAGTTAATGGTATGGCATTAAGTTGGCCTAGCATAAACCAATGCCAAATGGTTTACTGCCGTCGTGTGCAAAGTACTGCATGTTTCCCGAGGCATGGTTTTTACACGTTTTAAAAAAAAGAAAAAGTGGATGTTATGCTACAGTATCAACTGATACTGGGCTTAAAAGTATGTTCGTTTTGTCTCAAGTGAAATACCTTTCCTTTTGCAGTACAAAAGGAGGATGATCTTTTCCTGCAGTCCCTTCCCATAACAGTAGAATGGAAAACTCGCTGCCAGCTGATGTACAAAGCAGCTGGCACTGAACAGAAAAGGCACAAAAGATTGACCAGAATTCAAAGTACCACGAAATGAAATGAAAGTCATCTCCCGTCAGAAGTATCTCAGAAGTACAGTTTCCTTTGAACAATGAAAACTAGCATTTAAATTACGTTACAGACCTGAACAGAAGCAGAGAGCGTAAGAGGGAAATTCATAACACTCAGGTCAGCTGAGCTCCTCTGAGCTTTGCTTGTCTAAAAGGAAAGGCAATGGCAGATGAATGCACTCAAATGCTGTAAAAACTAATCATGCTTTCTGGTATTTAATGCCTTTTGCTGGAAGATCTCCAGGTGTTTTTCTTTAAACAATAATTACGCATTGCAACTGATTTTAATATCCCATTAAGGGAGGCTTGATTATGTCCCTTTATAAGTGCTAGAAAGAGAGTTCTTTCCTTATTTATTCCAGGTTAGAAATACGGCAAATGGTAAATCTAGCAATAAAATCAAGGTATTGTAAGTAGAGCAGTTGAATTTTTTCACTCTGGTATGTGAAAACAGAAGAAATTAATTTTCTTTCCCTTCAAGTTCCAACACTACAAATATCAGAGGCTGTCTGATCTCAGATTTATCTTGTCATTTCCCAGAAGGGCTGGTTCCCTCCCTGGTAGGTGAGTGCTTGCGCTGGGCTGCTCTGCTGCCCTTTCCTGCCTAGGGGGTAGTCTTCGTTTGGCAGAAGCCTAAATCTCCCAAAGAAAAGTTGTACTTAAATTCACTTGAATATATCAATCAACGAGTTTAAAAAACGACCGTAATCTGGGTACCTGGTACCTTTAAAAATCGTTAAACGGTATCACAGACAAAAGGAAATAAGAGAAAAATGAATTAGAAGTGAGGAACCTAGGTATTTTTTCTCCTCTGATTTTTTAACAGGTGAATTTAATGGAAGATCAATACTGCTGGCTAGGGTCAGCTTTGCTTGAGGAAGGTAATAGGTGCAGTTCTCAACATGGTCTTCTACAGCATCTCAACCATGACCATCAATACCCTTTGATTCCAGTAAGGCATCAGTTGGAAGCAAAAAATGCCAATCATGCTGTCTTGTGCAGTGATGTATGAGGAAATCAATAATAATGGAATGTAGTCATCAGAGCATGTTACAAGGTGGTATACAAACATTAATTAACCTTTAAAAATAAGTATGAAAAAAGTAACATTGTTGAAGTTTCAGAGCTTGTGATAACTGGAATATGGCAAGATAAGCATGGCTGGCTTTTCCAGAAATTGCCAGGGTCTTATTGAGGGTGAAGGAAGGCCAGATCCTCCAATCCTGCAATGCAGTTTTTTGTGTACGACATCGGTAGAAAATCTCGAATGGTCTCTAAAGGTGTCTAGCTTCCCCCGCCCCGCTCTGCCTAAGGCGGCAGTGGCAGTGGAGCAGCACACGTTGGAGGTGGGTGCAGAACCAGCGCTTTGCCTTGCCCCTGTTGGATGCAAGACCAGATGGCAGCTAGCGGGCTGCCCTTGCCCCAAGGCATTTTAAAGGAGGGTTTTCTGGTAAAGAGAGGGGTTTTTTGGGTTATTCTGTATACATGCTACCAGTGTGGATTTGTGCTGGTGTCCCATGTGAAAACATGGAGACATCAATCCTGAAGTAGAAGCTTCGCGTGGTCCATTACAATGTGTTTTTGTAAATTGAGGGTGTAGGTGCAACTCTCTGTGTCTGCGGCAGCGTGTCCTCTGGAACTATGTGAACTCTGTGCTTTTTTCCTAGTATATAAAATAATTTGTCCTTGTGACATATTATAGGCTCTTTCATTAGATTTAATTTCTTCTCTTGTTTATTTTATTGCACTGGCTTAAGAAAAAAATGATACCATGCTTGTCATTGCCTTAGGGCTTTTTCCTATATAAATATTATCTTTTTGATGATTCCGAGAATCCTAAGGAAAAAAAATATTGATTTCTCTATGTCAAAAGGCTCTTCTGTATCTCATAAATATTCTTTTTGTCAAGATTTAATAATTCGTTGTCCAAGACAGTGCTTAAGTGGAATAGATTTATGTTAATACAAACTTTCTTTGGTATTAAGATGATCAATTTTTCAAGTGAGGAAAAAAGGGAAGGTGTCAGGAGCAACAAATGATCATATGTGCTATGGCTTGCTTGTAACCTCCCGTTCAAACCAGATGGTTTTGAGGAAGAGTTCATTGGGTAGATGTTAAAATGCACACTGGGAAAGAGGTACTTTTTGTGCAGATACCCTCAGGGGAAATACTAATACTCATTAAAGTCAACAGGTGTTGAAGTGTTTGCAAGATGGTTTTCCACACTTGTCATGGATAGCATCCGGGAACATGAAGATTAGAGGCAATGTTTCAAATAAGGCTGAAAACCCCAATCCAGTGAGTTTAAAAAGCAGTGGGACAATTTTCCATGGTGTTTTTACTGGGCTTTGGGCCAGGCTGCAACCACGCATCCATGAGGTGGGGAGAGGCTTTCCATGGGCTTGAGTTGGAGTCCCCTTCACCAAGGAAAACCCTCCCTTCTCCGTAGTAGAGGTAAGAGCAGTTAGGTTTCAAACTACTTCATATATCAATGAAACCACAGTGATTCCAGTTAGAGCAGATGAAAATGAGACAAGAGATTCAATTTTACTAAGTATGATAAAAGCCAGTTTGGGACCAAGGAGTTAAAGATGACTGGTACAGTATTAATCTTTTGGGGCTATTTGTACCCATTACAGAAGAGCACTTGATAAATGATGACTACAAGCACGTAACAACTTGTATAGGATGACCTGCGACTGAAAAAGTTTAAAAAAAAAAAGCTGGGTCTGTTGTCTGCCTTCTTACGGGTGTTCTCTCCAAATGTAGGCCGAGTTTTGTTGCTAACCATGAGGAATATAATTTAGAAATAAATCATCTCCTAACTTAATTACCTGGGCTTTGTTTTTAATTACATGCCTTTACTAATCGAACAACAAATTATGTAAAATTGAGAATGGAAAAATAAATTTACAGGATGTTTTTCTTTGCAGTTCTGGTGAGTGATTATGTTATGAAATCATACCTCATCCACGAACTGAGCTGGGAAGGTAAACTAGAATGCAGAGTTTTTGTTACATGTGCATTGATGTTTTGTATTTTAATATGACTCAAAAGTTTGACTTGCTGCCTGACAAAAACAAGGGGGTTATATTTCTTTCTGCAGCAGAGTTTCAGACCAATGAGCCTTCTGGCAGGATGGTCAAAGTTGAGTTTCAGCGATGGCTGTACAGATTGCCAGATTATATTGTATATAATTAGCATATGTTGTTCAAAATTCTTCTTGGTTATACCAGTGAGAAGCCAGAAGTACTCTCCCGAGATCAATGCATTTTCTCTGCTATTTACACTGCTGAAATCACAGTTTAGCTCATTGTATGATTTTATAATATGTTGTACACAACTGTGAATACATATTTGATTATAATAGAAATGTGATTAAATTTCAGCTTTGTTCACTTCACCTGCTTTTACTCACTATCTCTCTACTGAGATTTATTCCATCGTTCAGAACTCTTCAACTGCTCCAGATAGCTGCCAGGGAAATGAAAACAGCAAACAACAAACAAACAAAATCCCTTCTGCCAAGACCTTGATTCCTTTTCCTCCTACAAACATGGGTTTCGTCTCTGCCACTGTGGCAAATTTATACATCGGGTATTTCCTTTCTCTGTAACAACAGGAACAGAGGCTTGCAGCCAAACTGTAAGAAACAGATAGGTCTTCAAATACTAATTTTTAAATAGTGGCCCTTTTATGACCAGGCTAAGTATAATTTCCAGTATTTCACGCACAATGGCTTGTTTTCCAAGAGGAAAATTTAAAGTTATTCTGATAATTTTAACAACTTTGCAGTCTCTCAAAAGAGACTTTCTGTAGCGTAACATAGCGGTACTGGAGTGCCTTATTGACGTGCACATGGGCACGGTGTGAATCTCAGCTTTGTCATTTACGAGGACTTCTGCAATCCCAACCACCAAGTAGCTCTACGCTGATAAATAAAACTTTGCCGGCGTTATTGTCCTGTCTTTACATGCGAGAGGCAAGCTCTTGGGGTAAATCGGCACCGTTGCTTTAATGCCTGCTGATACAAGCTGAAGTTCTCTTGCTGCAATTTTTCCTTTAGTATTCCATCCGGTTTTATGAAGTAAGCCTGTGTTCATTATCAGTTTCTCTCCCTGTTGGAAGCAGAAAAATACAAGGTATCTTTTCTGAAAAAGAAGGGCAGATATGGTCATGGAACTTGCTTCTCTGTAGTGCCCTGAATTTGCATGACATAGTTTTCCTTTTTGTTGGAAACAATGTGCTAGCCACTGACTGGATCAATAAAAATTGATTTTTGAATAGTGAGTAGAAGCAAACAATTGCATAAAGGGGGAAATAATCTTATGCTGAAAGCAATTGGATAATACACATTTTACCAGTAACTGATGGATATGTAGAGATAAAAAATAAAGCAGGGCATTCTTGACCTGGGAGGCAAAAAAAAAAAGAGTTAAATGAGGTTTTAATTCTGATTTGTGATATTTTTATGACTGATATAGAACAAAGTATCTAATTTTATTCTAAGCAGGGTGGTTTGGTTCTTTTTTTTTTCATCTTTGCTGGCGTATTTCTGTTTAGTTGTGAGAGAAGTGTGCTAAGTAGCCCCAGAAGGGCTTTCAAAGGATAGATTGCTATTGCTTTCGGTTGTACAAAAAGGTTAATTATGGAGGTTGGGAAAATGTTGCTGCTTTAATGATAAGGGACTACTATGCAGAAATGACTAACTGAGCTAGTTTTCATGGTCATCTTAATTTTCAAATAAATGACAAAACATCAGGCTCCTTGATCATTCTGAGCATTAAAAATGAAAGGTCCGACATGCATGAGAAAGACCTAATGACCAGAAAATCTGGGATAGGTGACAGAGGAGGAGATGGACCAAAAAATCATTCATTACAATTTCTATATAACGTGATCTTTCTAAAAACTAATTAAAAAAATGTAGAAAACCAAAGTTTGTAGATTTTTTGCCAGAGTTTACAGACTGTTAAATAAAACAGAATTTGTAATAAATTAAACTGTAGTTTTAACACCTATTTTTTATACTTATCTTCATGGATCTTATTCTGTCGCTCAGGTCAATTAGGTACTGCGGGATTTGAAAAGAGAACGGAGTTGGGATTTTATTGTTGACATACTGAAGTTTATGTCATCGTTTTTGCTTTAGTGCTGGTCCTGTAATACAAGTTTTCAAATAGAAAACATGTATTTCTCCCCATTTTGCACTAAGTGATAGAGAAAGAAAAAAGATCTATTCAAGGTTTGTGCAGCGTTTCTTTGCCGGGCATATGAAGACCTGTAAATTACAGCAGTTACTAGAAAATACAAGACTTTACCTGTCAAATTAAAGAATGATGGCTTAAGAGCATCATCCTGGAAAAGCGTTGAGCCCAATGGTGGGTAAACCTCCATAGGTACCCAAAATTCACATTCTACTTAAGTATTCTTATATGAAATCATTGAGGCCGGTGAAAATTGCTCCAGGCTAGTGAAGCTCTAAGAAATCTCGCAATAACCAGTTGTCTTCTGAGACTGTCTCAGGCGGGTGCCCTTGAGGATCACCTCTGAGCAGCACTAAGTACGGGCTGTTGGGCTCCAGGGCTCTTCTGCCTTGGGGATGGTTGGTGCTCTGCTGCCAAGCCGCTCCTGGCAGAATTGCACAGCAGAGGGAAATCCTCTGGGGCTTCGATGCAATTTATTTTTTAATACCTTCTGTATCCATTACCTTATGGCTTTTGACTACTGTCATTATTTTAAGTCATCTGTTAGACTCTGTGTTATCTTTCGGGACCAAGACGATGCAGCCCAGGCTACGAGGAGTTGGAGTTTCCATGTTCCACTCCTAATTTGCATTGGATTTTGGAGACAGACAGGTTTTATTCCAATTCCACCCTACACTTTACTGACTTGAATGAATTGAAACGCATCCTCCGTCTGCCTAATATAGTAGCAAACAGAATATCTGTAGGAAGTGACCAAGCAACACTCTCATCAGTATTCCCAAGATACTTAATTTGGTTTTAATTTTCAAAATCCAATACCTCCATATTTAAAAAAATTATAATCCGAGCTTCTTGCTGTTGCAGTCAATGAAAAAATATATTGAAGTAGCGCAGAACTGCTAATACACTAGAAATTAGCGAAGGTAGATGTTTGGAATTTATTACATTAATTTGTAATTCGTAAAATTGATGAATTTTGTATAAAAGTTAATATCTCGAGGTACTTAGAATGAAAACAGTTATTAGAAGCACTATTAACATTGAAATGAAAAAAATGCTTTTCAAAATAACTTTTTGTGCATGTCTTTTGTAGTTTTGAAATATCTTTCTCTTACAGACTGTGACAATGCAGGAAGAATAGTTGTGGAAGTTTAGTGGCACTGGGGCGGTGGTGAAATACGGGATCTCAGCAAAGCATCACCTGGGTGAATTGTTAATATTTGCATATTTGACTCCTGTTTGTTCCTTTTTTGATTCTTTAATATAAGTGAAAAAGGCACTATTTTTCCAGTGTAGGTTTTAGTCCAGGTGAGCAGTGGCACCTGCCCCGTGGCATCAGGCTGCTTCCCAGTGCAGGCCCAGACTGAGCTTCCAACTACAGCAGGTATCAGGAGGTTGTAGCTATTCCTTAAAACCACATGTGTATTAAACAGATAGCTATGTTTGTCAGCTTTTGCGCTTCTGTGGTTTCTTTTCCTGTCTTGTTGGTAAGAGTTACAAAACTTATTCCCCAAATTATGCAGAACATTGGCTTCCGTCATCTGCAGCTAAAGAGCAAAACTGTTGCTGGTTCCAAAGAGTCATTACTGAGCTCTTGGCAGAGATGAGGTGTTGGGATGATGGGGAGTTAAAGAAAATACTGTTGGGGAAATAACCTGGGAAAGCTGGTCACAGAAGCTGATGGTCGTAGTCGTGAGAGCAGGTTAGTGGATAGAAAGGGCCATTGCAAACTAAAACAGGTGGCATTGCAAACTCAGGAGGGGAACTGAAAGCAAGCCAAAGAGCTGGAGAAAGGAAGGATTTAGTAGGAAAACGCTGTGCTGAGCAATGGCTCTAGTAGCTTGTTGAGTTTGTAGTTTATCCAAGAGAATCTTGGATGCTGAGAGCAATAAAAATTACAAAGCACAGAAAATGAGAATGGTGGCTATTGAGAGTCTAGAAAATTGTGGGAGTGAAAAAGACTGAAAAGAGGGATTGGGAGGAGAAGCGGTTTGGGGTGACCGTGTGTGTGGCGAGTGGATCCAGCCATGGGTGAAGCTCCCAGTGCTCGAGGTTTGCTTGGGGGAGTCAGCACAGAGCAGCTCTGCGCTCCCGACATCTCTTGGGCCTCAGAGACCCCTGGCTCAGGCTGGCACTCAGCTCCTCTCTGGTTGACTGCACTGCACTTAATTTGTAAGTTTTTGCACATATAAAAAAGTAGTGTATATAGAGTAAGTATATAAACGCAGTGTGACTTTTATTGAAATATCTTCCCCAGTAAATCTGAAGTATAAGCAGTTGGCTTTGTTTGTTCTGAAACATGTAGTTTTGTTATGACAAATAGCTCCATTTGCTTTTGTTTCACATAAGTACAGGAAATAAATATTTTCATTTACTGTAGTTATTCCTGACTAGCATATGTTAGTTTGCAGTGTAAGCAGCATATATACAGATTTAAGAGTTAACCAGGACTTAAGTGTAATTCCTCTTGAGCATTTAGCTATTAACTTCATGCAAGTAAAACCATTGACTTGCTTATTTAATGGCTTATTTGTTTATATGGAAAATCAATTAGCACGGCCCCTGTGGTTTCCTTACCTTTTCCCTTCCTGGGTTCGCGCCAGGAGAGGCACTGACACAGCGTGCTCTTGGCACCCACCGAGTCCCGCGGTTCGCAGGGGGCTCCCATGGCGCGGGGACATGCCAAGTCAGTGCATCAGAGCAGGGCGGGAGCTGGGGAGTGAGACTTCAGGCCCTTTAAACTTACTTTTCAAGGTTAACATTAATAAATAGCAGCCTCGGATATCCATGAGGAAGGTAATGTTAACGGAAAGGGAAACATCACGGTTTTATTCAAATAATTGGTGGTTCAGAAAGGCTTGGTTCCAGCCTGTCCTGTATGAGCAGTTGCAACTGGTTTTTTATTTTTTTTTCCCTGTTTGTTAAGAGACTTTGTCTCCTTTAGGACACAAAGTCATGTACGTGCCAGGGGGCAAAGTGCTGGCATAGCGCAGGGATGGAGGCGAGAGGCGCTGGGCACATCTCTCTCGTTTGCTGTGAGTTCTGCTGGTTCTGGGCTGTGGGGATTCCAGGTCTGGGTCTCCTTGGAGCAGCAGCAGCCAAGAGCTAGTGCTTCCAAGCTGTTTGCTGGGCCGGTCACTGCTTTGAAGCAGGCATATATCCTCTCAGGAGTCTCTTTTGAAGCCTCCAGCATTTTTTGTGCTGGTGACGATGCCTAAATTGGCCCAGATTTACAAAGAGGTCCATATCTGCTTGCTACTTTGAAGTAAATCAGTCTTTTTTTTCATGGAAAGTCAATTATATTCCCATTTATCTGCTTGTGTATGGTTATTGATAGGAACCCTTCCAGTCCAGGAAAGTGCAAAGCAAACGCAGGCGATGGGCAGGGATCCCCACACCTTTCTTCTGGCGTTTACCTACTGAATCGGCACCAGCCTGCGCCAAGATAGCGTCGGAGAGTGGGTCTGTTGGCAGCAACACGTGCTTGCAGCTACCAAATCCCAAATTAAAAACAAATGGCGGCAGTAACACGAGAGATATGTGTTATTAATAGTATTATTTTGATACGGCATGCGAAGTAGTGGGAGCGGGACTGGATGAATAAAAGACAACCAAAGCACCCACAAGGGTCAGCCTTTGTCTGGTGCAACGGGCCCTCTTGGCCACATCACTCAATTTTCAGTAGACATGCAAGAATACTTGATTTTTAATTCCAGATTTCCCTAAACCATCACAGCAAATAATAAAGGAGACTCAGGAAATGAGACAGCAATACCTGATCTTCTGAATTCTTTATTATTTTAATCATTGGTATCATGGAGCTTCCTAAAGACAAGGAGATATTTTGATGGTTTTAATTAGCTTATTTGGAGTCTAAATCTTTAATTTTTTTACAGTAGGAAGGGAGAGAGAACATTTATTTTTAAGAAGGCAGCTGTCAAACAGTCTGCTTTAGGTGGTTTCTAATCAGTTTGGTGACTTAGAAGGGAACTGAAAAATAAGGAATATTTAAACCTGGTTGGAAATACTATGCCTCCATAAATTAATTATTTAAATAATTGTGCTCAATTTTGAAACTAAAAATTTTAAAAGGCAAAGAGATTATTATTCATAGAAAAGATGCCATGAGTCATTTCACAGTTTATTAACCCATGCTGCTCAGCAGAGGAAAGGCGGAGGAAATATCAGATCCCCGCTGAATAAAGTTTGCTCATTGTGTTGGGTGTTGATGAACTGAAACAGTGACATTCAGCAAACAGGTTTTAAGGCTTTTGTGGCAGATATGAAATGGAGAGTAAATATTCCTAGTGGACTGTATAAGCTTATAGCATCAGCGTCTCCGATTGCCTCAGTCAATCATAACCCCCCCGAGATAGCGCTGGAATTGGCCTTGTGTTACGCAGGCTCATTGACTTTTATTGTGTCATGTATTTTATCCTCTGCAGGAAGAAGACAGAGAGGCAAACGGTCTTTGCATTCGACTTGCTCTTAATTGCAAGGAAGGGAGTTTGTTGGAAAGGAAATCAGGACAACCACTTGCTCTTGGTAGAGGAGGAGATGCTCTGACTGTTTCAGGCGACGTCATCGGCCCGAAATCCAATTAATTAATTATATTTTTACAATACTCCACACATACTTTCAGGTGTTACACCTGTTCCCCGGGGTGTCAACAATGTAATTTTTTCTACTTCTCTCAATTTTCACCTCTGCAGCTCCACGAGAGCCTGACACATACAAAAGGCAGCCAGACTGTGACTTTATTCTGCAGTCTGCCCCTGGTGGGAATATGTGCCCAGTACCCATTAAAGTGAAGGGATTTCAGCACAGGAGCAGCACTCGGCTTGGACACAGCTGGAAAAACTGCAGCTTCAAAATATTATTTCAGAACAGTAACTGTGAAGCGGGTGACTCACTGCAAAAAGTGCTGACAGTATCTTACTATGCCTGTATTTTTAACATACACAGTAACACATGTATAGAATACAGTTAAAAATATAGAGTATGGAATTGCCATTAAAAGAAAGCGGCATAATTACTGAGCTCATAATCTCTCTAGGAAAAATTTGGGTTCTCAGAAGTCCCAGAAGACAAATTAAATAGGTTATATCACTAATTCTTCTTTAAGCAGTGGACATCCTGGGGTTGGAAATGGGCTGCAAAAAGATTAAAAAATGAGAAATTTTGCCTTGAAAGGGCAATATTGGAAGAAATGCTCAGAGTGAGAGCAGATCGATCATTTTGAGTACAAGACCGAGGGAAGCTGGTGGGTTGGGGTAGAGGACAATCATTTTGGGGGGATCCCTTTTTTAAGTAATCTGTATGAAGATTCTTTGTGGTCTTTATTACAGAAAAGAGAGGTTATGCTCATAACGAGTATGTTTCACAATGAAAATACCCAATTCTGTGTTCTCAGCCTCTATGCCAAGCTGCGAGGCCTGCTGGCAAAAGGATAACACATTTCCACTTAATGGAAATTAAATGATGTCACATGTAAGAACTTGGGTGCAGTTGGCCAAGCAAAGTAGAAGTGGTAAAGGATTATTTATCATTAAAGGCCATAAATCACCATGGTCGGATCTCTTTAGAGGGGAATAGTGCCTCAGCTGGTTGGATGTCATCCCCGGTGAGCAATAACCGAGTAATGGCATTCCTGTTAGGGCAAATTGAACCCAAGGAGAGTTTTGTAAACGTTCCCAGTTCATTAAGATATTACCAGTTCAGCAAAAATAATAAAAACATTAAAAAATGGAATGAGTGTAGATACAGATAGCATATTTTAATGGATTCGTTCTTTGATCATTTATCTCCTGGTGAGCATTGCTTTCAAATACAATAAAAATGGGAGAGATGTGGAGTGTAAGGGGAACAAGCGTGGTTGTGAACTTCTCTAGGAGTGGTGCCGTGCTGTTACTCTTGATCACCACTCACGCCTACCCACTGACACTTCAGCTGAAAGCACTTGCAATTAAAAAATGGATCCAGGTGCCTGTTGGTGTTGAGGAAAAGAAAGAGATGTTATATTTTCAAAATATCTGTAAACTTTAATATGACACGTCTGGCAGCAGGTGGAAAGACTTGCTACTTGAATTGTAGGAAGAAAATCTTATTTATATCGGTTCTCTTTCCTTTCAGATGCTCTTAGAGAGGCTGAAATGTATATCTCAAAGGAAAAATATTCTGCTTGAAGCTAGGAAAATAAAAAAGTCAGGCCTGTTCCTCTTTCATCTTGCTACAGTTAGAATACAACTGTAAACCATGTATTTAAAAAACTGTTCATGAACTCACAGGTCTGAACTGAATAACCATCTGTAAAATTTTAAAAATTAAAATCCCTTTAGGAAATAGTGACCTTGCAGAGCTTAAATTGCTTATACAATTCTGAAGGCTGAATTAGTTAGGAATAGCGATGAACTAGATAAAAACTAAGTCCAAAAAAAGCACAAGCTGTTCCTTTCCGTCTGTCCAAAGGGCTTGAAGAAAAACCTGACTTCTCGATGAACTATCCGTCTATGCTGTTTCTTCCAGTTTGCTTCTTATCGTATTTATGGTCAGACCCCAACAGCTTTAGCAAACGACTCGCACAGTAGCTCAGCTTGGAGCCATGAACTCAGTATCTCCTGCGACCGTGATCGATGCTGCCAGCGGGATGGACCAGCGCGTGCCGGTGGGGAAGGACGAATGTAAAACGGCGCTTGCACAACACGAGCATTTCTTGCAAAGCGTAGGTCAAAGCCAAGCCTTGCAAACTCAGCTCTCTCCGTAGAGCCAAGGTAATGTTAAACCTACTCATCTGCGTGTTGCAGACCCTACACTGTTAGTAGTGATAGGGGTGTTGCCTTATCTCAGGTGGTGGTGGTCTGCTGCGGTGAGAGAGGTCTCGCTCTAGTCTTTCTCCTCTGCCTTTGTGTCAAAGGTGATGCTCCTCAGGAGATTTTTGGTGGCGGTAGAAAAGCTCCCAGTGGTAAAACGTCATAGACGTTTTATTAAATGGTAAATAAAAGATGTTATGGAAGGAAAGTCATAAAGACAGAGATCTTGGCCAAAATACCGTGCTGCAAAATGGTCTATAAATTAACATGCTAGTTAACTCAAACACCAGCAGAAGCAAAGAAGCTTATATTGGCCATTATGGGGCACTTAGGGGTTTTTACAGCAGGCTGAACTTTCTGCCAGTTAATTTTTATGTTGTTTTTAAACTTGATCATCTTCACTACTGTTGTCCAAATGCCATTAATTTAAAGAACTGTCAATCAAAGCTGATTATTAGTATGCAGGGGTTGTGGTATGCGGCATATATAGCCGAATTCTTTGAAGGCTGAAATGCTTTAGTCCATTTTGCATGTGTACAGGATGGAGATCAGATACGACAGTGGCTGTTAACAAAACAATGAAAAATCTCACAAAGTGCACAGTGTATTTTAAATAGTACTTTGAAGTTGAATTTGGAGTTTTAAAATTCCATTATTTAATGTTTAACCATAAAAAAAAGTACTTTCATAAGACCAGGCCAAGTAACTGTGACATGATGCAGTCAGCTTTTCAAAGGCTTTCTTTCAGACACAAACCAGAAGTTGCCAAATTAAGAGTTTAAAATCTGAAATGGGCAGAACTGTTGTTCCAGTGCTGTAAAAATAACAGTTAAATACCTGTAAGAATGAGCCTTACTGTAAATAGAGAATAAAACAGAAAACCTGCCTCCATAGATTATTCTACTTGTTGAAAACTTTTACTTGCTTTATCAGAGATTTGATAAATGGCTGAGCCGTGTTGGTTGCGAGTTAGATCTGTTGACTTTCTGCTCTTCGTTATAAGTAGTGTCAGATTTGTAGCTAAAACAGAGGAAGAAACAGTAATAAAACTCTGATATAACCAGCACAGAATCTCAGTAGTGTACAAAATGTCACTTAGGAAACTCTTTGATGTTTGTGGAAATAGGGTGTTAGCTTTGTTTGCCAGTTTCTTCCATTTGCATTTCTGTGCTCTTTGCTTCCCGAGGAAATCTTTTTCCGTTTAATTAGAAAGAAAACCTAAGATACATACTTGTTAACAGGCTTAATTTGCAGTGCTATGCCAAAGGTTCTTTGCAAGTCTTTGTAGGGAGTGTGAGAAGAGATGAGAGTTTCATATTGTTCCTGCTAAGCCCGAGCGATAATGGTTATTGCTGCTTTCATACCACTCTCTCCGTTATACTTGCTGTTAAGTTCCGTACTTTTTTACTCTTAATCAAATTTTTAAAAGGCTGAATCTCGCCTGCCTCACCGCCCAAAGATGTGTATGTAACATCACCAATTCTAGGTGGTGCTAAACCTGAGACTTTCAGAATCTAATAACTTTAGTCAGGCACATACATCATCAAAATCTGGGATATAATCTCGTGAAAACAAGTTTTTTCAAAACTTCCTAAAATTTTAAGTTAATTTAGGAGCGTGGTAATCTCTTGACTTTTAGAACCGCGTAGAAAACAAGAAAGGCCAAATATTATGTCATTCATTTCTCTGGTACACAAAAATACACGCAATATGAACATCCTAATTTGCAGTTTACAGACTTTGCGTGTGGACTTTCTATATCAAATCATACCATGCTTGCAGCATAATTTTTCATGAACAGTAACTTTTCTTTGACAGTTCACATGTCTTGTTAAAAAGTGCTTTCTTTTTTATACAGATAGGTTGCTTACCAGTATTTTGCAAATAATAGTAAAAAATTCATGCCATCCATCAGAAAAGGTTAGAGAAGCTAGAGTTTACCAATGACAGAGACAAAATCATGTTGTCCTTTAAAAGAGAATTTATGAATCAAATTGAGTCCTGGATTTCAGTCAGCTTATTGATTAGTTCTCCAAAAAATACCAAATAATTGAGTGATGTAGAATGTTAATATCCATGGAGAAATCGCCACATTGCATTATACGTGCTGTATGTCTCAGCCTGGGAAAGCTGCCCTGCGTAATCCACAATATTCCACCTAACGAAGGACTAGCTCTCAACCCCCCTCCAAATCTCCACTAACGCAGGCCTGATGGCCAGCATGTTGCCGAGCACATTCATTACTTTAAACTAATCCCCATACTAAAAGAACAGCAGTGTAATCCCAAAAGGTGACTTCCTAATCATACACATTTCCAACTGCCGGTAAAACGCAGCTGGGAATTGACTCACTGCGGGTGTTTTGCAATGGCAGAAGATGACTGAATGGTCAGAATAGAAACATTTAGCAGCGATAATTTGATTTCAACAAAATGGTGATGGAATTGAGACAGAATTGATTGCTTTTTGCTGACGTGCTCACAGATTTCCTTGCAGATGAGCTACCGGGAGCCCGGGCAGTCCCCCAGCATCACCTTGGCTTTCTCTGCCTTAGGGGAGGGAATAATTCATCAGATTTAGACAACAGGGCCGTTAAATATCATAGTTTGTCTTCCAGCAAAAATTAATGACTTGCCAACCTGTCTGTGAGTTTTCCTAAAAGTTTGCTGTAGTTGCCACGCTGAAGGTTTGCGAAACAGCCCCTTCTGAGTTTAAGGAGCGAGGCAGGCAGCCTGCGGGTGGTTCGTGTGGCAGCATCCAGCCCCGCTCCTCCCTACAGTACCTCTAGGTAGAATTAGTGTGCAGGTGTCATTAAAATTATCCCATTTCTACATTGTGTAATCCCTGGCATTTTTGCTACATGGGCTATGTACAAGCTTTGAAGCAGTTTAACTCTTTAATTGCACATTTCATGTAATAGCAAGTCACTAAAGTGCACGTAAGTAGTCGAGCAGTATATTGCCCTCACCCTCTCTTCTTTTTAATTCCCTTCTTAAAAACCAGCATCTGCAAGTAACAACTTTATAGGCAAATTCCTCATGTTTTCCAGGATTTGTTGCAAAATAAAATGCGACTATTTTATTTCATCCCTTTAGTTGGTTAACATCTTTTCATACTCTTGAAGCAGTGGTGTACACTGTGGTGCTTGAGACGTACTTCGCAGCAGTCCGCTATGTCCACATTCCCACTGAAATTCCTTGAGTTTGGTGCGGATAAGAGGGTCTCTGCCCCTGGAAACAGCTGCAAGACAGGGGTCTGGGTTTTCATATCTTGAAATCACCAGATGATGGTTTGTATTTTAAAGCGTGATGTACATTTATAGTACTGTCTACATGGTAAAGAACTTAAAATCCACACCGAACGCCCTGGAATATGCTAAATGAGAAAAGCTACCAAGTGTAAGAACCATTAAAAAAAAAAAAAGTAATTGTATCCCAAATAATTGGTATAATTAATAATAATAAGCAGGTTTTGTAGATACTAAGAGTGGAATGGTTGAATTTATTTCCGTAGCGACCCTTGCACTGTGCGCTGAAGCAATTCAGGCTCACATTTTGGAGACCTGTGATTCAGGCTCAACCCTGAGTTGAGCCGGTTCCATTATTGCTGGTTTTTTTGGTCAGTTTTGAATAAACCCCCATTACTCGTAGGCAGGATTGGCGGACGGCCATGCGAGGTGTTTTTGGTTAGATTTGCGCAGACTCGCAGTGCTCGATTCAATTCTCTTGGGCTGCCTCAGCAAGACCTTAGGAACGATACTTGCACATCGTTAACACGCTGGTAGCTACAGAGAGAGGTTTAGGAGGCTATTTCGCAGCCTGGAGGAGTGGTCGTGTGTTCCACATGAAAAGCTACCGTAGCCTTCTTTTAGAAATACCAGCTGGAAATCGCATTGCGGCAGGTAGGCCAAGCAATACTTGAACTGGTTTTGCAATGCCCAAGGAAAAACAGAAAGTCTATGCTGAGACCTGGCGCTACACTTTCAGGAAAGGGGATTACAGGGCTCAAGTTTATGGGATGTCAAACTGCACAGGGAGAAGCAGAAATACGGAGGGATACCCGAGTCCTAATCCACCGGGGGATGTTCAGAGAAACCACCAAATAACCTTCACTGTGTCCAGGTGCCACCACCTCTGCTGGCTCAGGTAGGCTGTGTGGAGTTGTCGCAGGTTGGGATGCTATTTCAGATGCAAATCATGGAAAGTTTTTCTATTAGGCAGTGCTGAAACATCCCATCTGATCACTTAAAAAAAAATGTTTCCAGATTTCAATTTGAAATTGTTCTTCTTAAGTGGTTTATTTTGCATTTACAAGACGATACAACACAAGAAGGACAGGCCTGATTTAAAATAAATTATTGTCACCACTTTTTTTTTTTTTTTTTAGAACGTTCATTTATGCACACTTTGAAAATTTAGGGCTTGGCAAGACTTGGAACAAAAATAAGACTTGGAGTATCGGGGTTGTTAGTTATGTGCTTCATATGTGATTTGACTGAAATTAGACTCTGCTGAATCCAAATGATACCATGCCCCTCCCCCCAACCAAGCAAGCTAATAAAACACTTTCATTATTACATATTTGTAACATTGTACTGAATATGCTATGTAAATTGAGGGTTTTTGATCGAGAAGAAGAAGAATCATTCGTCACGTCTGACTTACATCGACACTCGCTGTAGCATTTAGAGTTAGGACTGAAGTACTACTAACTAAAAACCAAAAAGTGTAAGAGTTGGTACATCTGATTACATTTCAGAATCTTCCCTTAATAGAAGTAAGACTCAGTTATCTGCATTATTGGGCAATATAGAATTTTAATTTCTACTACCCAGGGAGTAGAAATTAGGCTGCCCAGGGAGGGGGTGGATTCCCCCTCCCTGGAGGTGTTTAAGAAAAGGGTAGATGAGGTGCTGAGGGACATGGTTTAGAAGGGGTTTTTGTCAGGGTGGGTTAATGGTTGGACTGGATGATCTTAAAGGTCCCTTCCAACCTCACCCATTCTATGATTCTGTACCCTTTCAAGCTGCGCCATCACAAATTGGTCGTGATTTGTACGTGAAGCTACACGCGATGGGCCGTTAGCAGCGGCAGTATACCCTGTCATGTGTGATAGCCGCACACTGTAGGTACGAAGCACACAAACCAAAGTGCATAGGTATGTTCACAAATGCACAGTTATACGAGTGTATACGTAAGGACATACCGAATCGGCTCCCTCTGGAAAAGGATGACCTTCTGCAGTACCAAATGAATTACAAAATCTTTTCCAGCTGCTTACAAGTGTATAGATCATATTCTTCGAGCACCCATAAAAGTCATAGTTACTGTCAATTTGAGAAATTCTAGCTCAGTGCTGCTGTTTCTCTTTTGCTGTCAGAGGAGAAAAGAAATCCTTCTTATTAGAAGGACAAGATGTATTCCTGGATTGTACCTTGACAAATGACCTTTTCCTGCCTTTAATAGCTCCAGGACGGGTATCCTTGAAAACAAGCGGGTGGCTACATTTGCCATTTGAATGGGGGAGCATTGCATGGTTTGCTTGGTCTCTTCGGGTAACGTGGGTGGAAATTGCCTTTTGACATATTTATCCTATATGTCTCTCCGGTGCTAAGGAGCAGCATGAGATTTGCTGCTCTTCTTTTACTAAACTTTTCGGTTTCTTGAAAACCAGACCCTGAATATCTTAAGGAAACAGATAGGTGCAGTATTGGTTGTTGTAATATTGCATTGCTGCATTAAGAGGAAAAAAAGGCGTTATTGCAGCCTTTCACTAAGGAAGGGCAAAATACATCCTTCCTTATTCATTAGACACGTTCAGGCTGTGACCGTCCTGTCACAGCTGAGATGACAGGAGGTCATCCTTCACAGCCATGAACATGTCAGCCCGGCCTCTTCTCAGCTGTCACCGCATCATTCTGCATGTGGCAGAGGAAAAAAGAAAAAAAAAAAGAAAAAAAGGGTGCAATTTGATTGAAACATGGCTTTCTGCAGACATAAGGATCGTGGCTGGCCAGATGTGATCCTTACGTTTGAAATAGGAATGAAAATACAAATCAGCCTTTATTAAAGTTTGCCCAGCTGCCTCTTACTGCTGAGGTGCTGGGTGAGAGTGGGTCTGATTCTTCACCTTCATGCTTGCTTTTTGATGCTATTCACTATTTGTCACCCAAAAAACAAGCTCCTTTATTTTTAATAAGCCTTCAGCTATGTCTTACGGTGTTTGTAAAAACAGGTACAGCTCCTAGTGCTGACCTTCACAGTTTAAAGGAGGCATGCCTAGTAACGCCTTTCCCGAGGAGCTGGGTGCCTGTCTGCACCTTTAGAAAGCAAAGCTGTGAGTCGTTCCTGGTTGGAGGGACTGGGGTCTCTAAGGGAAGGCTGCTGTACACCGCTGTGCTGGAGTTGAGTGTATAGTTTGCAGCAGGACCTTGACTAAATGGATAAATCTTAAGAATCTTTTAATAAACACCACTCAAAATGTAGATTTTATTTTTTTTTGTGTAAATAATACAAAGCGGCTCTACAAACACCTTAAATCAAAATGACTACTGCAGTTAGAAATCTGTACCGTTCTTACAATTCTCCACCTACTGCTTTGACATAAACTATTTATGTAGCTTCTTAGCTTATTAACTCCACAACCATCTAGAGAGAATAAAAGCATCCCATGCAGATTTCACAAGTGCCTGGTGTCAGAAGAAGTGACATTGAAAGCCATTATATTTGCAGTCTGGTTTAGGATGGCTTTTTGACGCAGCAAAATCATACCGTGAATATACTGTCAATAAGCTATTTGAAAAAATGATGATAATGTGACAGAAGAAATATATGTGGAGACGTTGAGCTGTGTAGAAAATAAACTGTTGAAGGAGAGTAAATCAGCTGTAATGCCTGTGATGACCACATCAAAGCGTCTGACAACATGGAGAGGAATCGCTGTCTAGAGGAAGGGGAGAGCAGAGGAAGAACTGGAGGGATTTTAGAAAATACTTGTAATTCTGACTTTATGCTTTTAGATTAGACTGATTAAGGAAAAACAAAACCAAATCCAAACTCGTGACTCCTGAAATTCACATAAAGCATTTAGTCTGTTTTGAGATTCACTAGTGATAAAAAAAGTCTTGCCAGAGGACCCAAGGCTAGCTGAGACAAAAAAAAACCCAAACGTGATTCAGTGTCCTGGCATAAACTTGATCTCATTTACTCTACTTACTGCAAATTAGTGGAAACTCATTTAAGCCTTACTTACCGCAGAGGTGCTACCCTGATCTAGGGAGTCGGGAGGGAAACGTGAACTCCAGCATCAGCCATCTGTACAGCGCTTTTTGTTGAGGCCCCGAAAAAACCCCATACTCAGGACTTTTTTAACTTACATAATGTGTTCCAGTCCCAATTGCTCTATCTATCTATTAACCTATATACGTCTATACTGGGGAAAAGAGTGCAAATCTAAGATGCCATTTGCTATTTCAGTCTGTCCTTGAAACTTCAAATAAATCAGACAGAATAAGACCACTCTGATTTCTACCGGCACCAGGCACGGTAGGGTTTCACAGGGAGTAAGTAGCAGGGCTCTCACTGCAGTCATTCACTGTAGCTGCAACATATTTACAGGGTTTTTTGTTTAAATTATTTTCAGATTAAAATGTAGCATCAGTGATAATGCACTTCCTTGTAACCACACTCTAGGCAATAACACGTCTTTTGCAGTATGCTTAGGGCTGCATGCAAAACTCCTTTTTTTTAAAGAAATCGGAACGCTGAATATTTTTAACGATGGCATGCTTTTAAAATGCTCTCCTCCACTGTCACTAAACTTTAATAAGGGCAAACATCGCACAATAAACTGAAAGGTCATTTATGACAAGAATGTAAATATATGATAAATCCTTAGCAAGTTTGTTGGGGGAGTTCATTCCAGTCTAGCTCTCATAAGGGTAGAGTATCTTAAGCTATTTGTTTATCAACAAACATTACTCTTCATGAATTTCATACTTAAGTCTTTCTTCCCTGTTTGCTTTGTCTGCAAAACCCCCCGCTGTCTGTGGCATCTTTAAGCTGATCCTTGTAATCCCCAGCGGGAGGGCAGCTGGTCCAGCTGGGTGGTGCTTTTTTGGGGGAGGTTGGGATTTTTTTAATTTTTTATAATTTTTTTCGGGAGCACTTGTTTCACTCGGTGAGTCAATGCGAGCTATATTTGGAAAAAAAAAATTAAAAAAGGGACAGAAAAACTAGGATAAGTTAAATTGATGTTTAGAGGCTTTAGTAGCAGAGCTGGACGGCTGTAATTGCTGCTGACATGTCTCGGCGGGGTAAAGCTGGCCCAGCGCGGAAGCAAGGAAACAGGAGCTGCACAGCTGCATTGTAAAGCCCTGAAAACTTGCCTATAATCCCTCCCTCCCGCCCGTCTCAGGTATTCAGTCCTACCCCAGGGATTAATTACATGGATTGACAACTAATAGGACAAAACCAGATTCCGCTGCACTATTCCAGGTTTAAGAATTCCTGCCGTTACCGTAAAATGATGTATTTTCTCAAAGGCTTGGAAATTCACCTGAGTCGGAGCTAATCAAGAGATAGGACTTAGAAAAGCGTAAATCAAACGTTGGAAAGTCATTGGGGTAAATCTGACCATTCAAAGATTTACTTTGTGCTTGATTTGCAGGCTGGTGCTGGTCTCTTCTCACAGGGAATTAGCGATAGAACAAGAGGGAATGGCTTCAAGCTGCAGCAGGGAGGGGTTAGACTGGACATTAGGAAAAAAATCTTCCCAGAAAGAGCGGTGAGACACTGGAATAGGCTGCCCAGGGAGGTGGTGGAGTCACCGTCCCTGGATGTGTTTGAGAGTGGTTGAGATGTGGTAGTAGTGGTCCCACTTTGTAGAGTGGGGTTGCTGGTTGGACTCGATGATTCCAAGGGTCTTTTCCACCCTGAATGATTCGGTGATTCTATACTTTCATTCACTTCAGTGTGCCCCGACAGAGGACTTCGTTTGCTCTGTGCATATTAATAACATCACGCAGGGAGACAGGCTAATAAGAGGCAGTGAAAGTTTGGGGAGCAGGTAGTGTTATTCTTTTAATTCATTTCTACAGCAATTACTGTTTTTCTGCATTTTTGGTTCTATTCTAAGACTTTTTTTTTTTTTTTCAGAAGCACTTAAATCCCAGTCTCATTTTTTACTCTTCTGCCGTTCTTTTTAAATAATAGAGGTGTTTATTTAAGGACAAGGAAGAGGTGCTGGGAGGGGTGGGCATCGTGATTGAACTGTAGGCTCCAAATTGAAAAGACTTTTAAAGTTGGGTGTTATTAAGCGCGCATTTAATCAGAGAAAGTGACAAACAATTTGTCGTAAGACACATAAATACTAGTGGGAAACTAATTTCAGTGGCATAAAAAACAATCAACTCTTGCATATAAAGTAAATGGAAAAAGAGTATACCCCTGGACTTTATTGCTCCTGCCGTGTACCACATTCATTTACAGCAATTACTTTCTTCTCTTGACCAAAACAGCCTTTTTTTTTTATCCACAGAGGAAAGCGGGGACAGAAAAATATTCAGAAAGCACAGTAATATGCAAAACCAGCCATGGGATTTTCCTTTTTCTCCTTCTTAGTTGGTCATATTTAATAATCATAAACTGCCTTGTTGCTTAAGAGCCTGACCTTCTCTGTTAGCAAAGCTCGCACCTAAAAATCCTGCAAAGTTTCAATTTCTAAATGTCACAAAATATCAAATGGGTGCAGAAGACGGGAAGCAAGTCAATAAATGTTTGTATTCTTCTCTTGATGCTCTTTTGTATTTCATTTTATATGGAAAAAAAAAAATAACCCAAAGTTTAATCTCTCCTCCAAAGAAAAGAACGCGCGAGCGCAGAGCCTGGGGTAACAGTCAGTTAAAGTATTGATTACGGTGCATAGCAATTTACTGAAAAATAAATAAATAAACCCAGAAATGCCTTCAGACTCTTTAGGAGAAAGCATACTGTTTCCTATGGTGGGAAGAAGTATAATTAAAAAGCTATCAACAGTCTGGGATTGTCAAAAGTACTTTGTCACCTGAAGCACATTCCTTGTAATTATCTTTCGGGCTTTAAGCTAGATCACCATTAACCTCCAAAGAAGAAGGGTTACTATGCTTTCTGGTGTGAGAAATTGTATCATCATGTAAATTAAACCCTGTTAGGTAGTCAAATTGGATTTGGGAAACGATTGGGTATTAAACCTAGCCATGTATATTATCAGGTGACACAAAGCATGAAATGCTAAGAGAGAAAGAAACACTTTTTTTTTTTTTTTTCCTTCTTTAAAACTGTAAACGTTCTGGTACGAAAATTACTATTTTTTGGTGAAGGTAGAAACAAGAAAAGGAAGTAATATGTATATACTTTTTGGATGAGGTAATTATAATTTTTTTAAATCTCCAGAGAAGAGAAGATGAGACAACCCAGTGGTAGCTGATAATAACACAGCGGTACTGGAAATCGCAGTTATCTGTTACTCAGGATCTCACACCCTGACACCAGGGTAATTACCAGGGCTGATAGACAGTGGCTCCTTCTGCCCATGTGAATCCAGTTACCCAAATTTCCTGCTGCTGCATCTGCCCCGATAGTGGCTGGATGGAAGGCCACTTTTCTTCATCTCTGCAACTTAATCTACCCGGAATTATGGAACACGTGAAAAAAAAATTAACCAAATGCTGAAAAATTAATACTATTCTTGAGAACAGAGAAGGTATTATTTAGGAAAAAAGGAAAGGAAAAAAATGACTGAATTTTCTTTATACTGTAGCCAATATATGCCTGAAGGATTTGTGTTTTGAGTCCAAGGAGAATAAATGCCTTTTAAGTATAGATTTTTCTTTTCTTGTTAGCTTTTCTAGCTGTGCTTACAAAGGTGCAGTATTTCAATGACCAGCATAAATTAAAGGGTGGTTTCACTCTGCTTGATAACAAGTTAGTACTGGGCAGTGCTGGAGGTGAGCCTGCAGAGACGCCAGGTCTGCGCATAGGTTTGATGATTGCGTGTTCCTGCAGGTGTTTTAGATGGGCCAAGTTGAGGTCTATTATCAAAATTTCAGGATTTCAGAATTGTTTGTGGTGGCAAACTTGTTCATTGGAGACATTCAAAACCCGCCTGGGTGGGTTCCTGTGCAACCTGCTCTAAGGTGGCCCTGCTCTGGTAGGGGGCTTGGACTAGATGATCTACTAAGGTCCCTTCCAACCCCATGATTCGATGAGTCTACGATTGCCCTGTTCATGCCGTCCCCCATGTTTGCTGCCTGCTCACAGAAATACCATAAGACCTTCCATAAATCTCAAGCTCGTGATAAAAGTGTCCCCGTATACCAAGCCCCAGCGCGGCAATACGAGCTCAGCGTGCCCAGCGGTTCTCCCAGCCCGGCACTGTGAGCGGCCACGGCCACGCTCGGGCTCAGTGGCCAACCCAATCCTTGAAGCCAACACAACGTGTTCAACAAGCCCCCTGCAGCCGTGCTGAGTGAGGCTCCAGCTTGACGTAGGCTTTTTCTCATGTAAAAGAAAATCTTTTCCCTTTTGCAAAATATAGAGTGCAGAAAGGAGAACGCTTAACTTCAGTTAATGGCAAGGGAAGAGCGGGAAATATATTTTTCTCGGAAACAGGAACGAAACCCGGAGTTTTGCAGGTTGCTAACGCACAATTCCATCATTAAGGAGCACATACTTCATTTTTGTTGCTAAATATAAAACTAATTAGCCAACAACCTCCAAAGCTTTCTGACAGTTTAATATTTTTTTTTTTATTTTGAAGAGAACTTTTTTTTTTTTAAATTTTTCTGCCAAATTACCGCGTGTTGACAATGGGCCGTATCCAGCATTTATAGTCTTTCTGCTTTCAACTTGTGGAAAGTGGGTAATTGAAGTGGTATGCACAATGAATGAGAACATCCATTGGTTCCGTATAAACCTTTTAAAAGCCTCGGAACGGAAAGTAAGGCAGGCTAATATGAATTGCAAAAGGACACAATTAATTTGTACATGAAAGAAGATTTTTAGTATGCCATTAGCCTCTGTTACAGCCAAAAATAAAAAGGCAATCATGTATAACCTTGCCAAAAGTATGACAAACTGCTTGTCATGGAAAAGTTTTGTATTTTAAGCAAATGCATAATGTTTTTATACAAATTATTCTCTTAACTCTTACTTGCTGCCAGTGAAATTAGGTTTAACAAATGATATTAAAAGGCACAATCATTTCAGAGTAGACAAAAAAAAAATCAAGAGCATCTGCTAAAGCAAGTGGAAGGGTTGTTGTGGATTGGAAGACTTTTCAGGAAACCACTTGTTTCCTCTGTGTCCCTACTCCTTTTCATATGCCTTATTAATGGAAGCATCAATTAAAAAAAGTCATGAGGAAGTGCTGAATACCTTATTTTATGCCCCATATCTTTAAGAAGCTAATTTTTCCCATATTTTTATTTTTTTAAAATGAAACTCTCTTCTCTTTTATTCCCCTTTCTTCTCCTTCAGTTACTTAATCTTTTTCAGCATGGATTATCTGCATATTATGTAGCATATATTCTATTTTTAGAAAAAGTATGTAAATTCTAACAAATTATTAAGCAGTTTTACTTCTAGATATAGACAGCCAAGGTCACAAACTGCTCTTGAAGATTCCTGCTACCGATGAAAGTTAAATTACGCTACAGATATTAAAAAGACAAGATTGTGTGACTCATAAATTATTTTCTGCACACCGTGAAAAAAATGCATCATGGGATTTCAGTAGCCTGATTTAATCAATAACTCTGTAATTCCCAGTCAATCGTAGCTTACTTTTATCCATCATTACGAGGGTGCAATAGTTACTAGTTCTCCAGGAAAGTATCTGACAGCATTAAATAATAAAGGTAGAATAGGAACACTTTTATGAAACAACAAGGAGCTGGTGTTTTGTCATTGATTGTGAGCAACCACCATTTGTGTTAGTAACACTGAAAATATCACAGTAGCCGGAAGAGAGAACCCTGACTCTTAAAGCAATAATAGGGATTACAGCTTGTATATAGTGGAAATAAAGTAGGCGATATTTGCGGGAAAAATGTATTTCTCAAATATTGCATGGCTTGCAATGTTTAGTATGTATTTATTTGGAAAAAAAAATCATTATGATAAGTTAGAGTATAATAAACTGTGGTGTGAATGAATTTTATAAGCCTGCCTTGTATGTCCACTAAGCAAGAGTCTTATCGATTATGAGTCTGTTTATTTCAGCAGTGCCACTCATTTGTAACTCCATTCAAAATCATCTGGTAGCGGGAGCAGGGACAGTTTCCCAATGCCTGTTGGCAATCGAGACAGTTTGTCTCCAGACAGAAATCTCCGTGCCACGTGAGTCGCAGTGCTCCGGTGGCAGCTCAGTAGCTTCTCTGCAATGCCCTGGCCCATCTGAATCCCGTTCCCTCCTGGCTATTTCCTCACCTTCATACTCTTCCTGTGCACAGGTTTTTTATATTCCTTTGGTATCTGTTTGGTTGTATACATCTGCACACACGACTTCTTAAAAGGATCCGGTTGGGTCTCTTTGTATTGGGTAGAGTTATGATTGCCTTTAGTCCGGCATATTTTGCCAGATAAATACATATATATTTAATCATATTAATTATGTCCTGGGTTTCCCTCTTTCTCTTCTTCTTTGATGCTGTAATTCTGTAAAAACCAGGACTGATGAGAGACTTGCAGGCAGTGTGTGTTGTGTAGCAGAGAGTCTGTTTCTCACAGTTACACCCAGGTTTTTCTTCTTCCTCTGTGATCCTTCTTTGCCATTTCTGACAGATTTCTCCACTCCGCCGTGTTTTATTTCTCTCATTTTTCCTTCCTCCTCTGGATAAATGCTGCCTTCCTCAGCCTCTCGTATTTTCTCCGGTTGTGTACCACTCGTGGCTGTGCTCGGCCCCGGGCAGTATTTCTTTTATCCTGCTCTCCACTACGGTCTGTTCTCATCGCAGCCATGGCACACCTTTGGCGTTCCAGCTTTGTGGTAACTCACATTTTCTGCCACTTCTCCAGCTGTGGAAAATACCCGTCTTGACGAGCCACCCTTTGCAACTAATGACAATTACAAGTCCATTAAGGATTCCTCCTATAAGTTGGCTATCTGTAGTGCTAAGCCCAGGATGGGATTGAATGGCAGGACAGAGGTCTACAACCTGATCTAACGTTGAAGTCAGCCCTTGTATGGGCAGGGGGTTCGATCTCCTGAGGTCCTTACAACCTAAATCATTGTATGGTTCCAAATACAGCTTTTTTTTCCCAAAGAATTCTTGAAAGAGACGTGTAAGACTCCCTAAGGATGCGTGAAGCATCTCTTCTTCCCCATCTGGATTTCTACGCATCATTTCGTCTCCCAAAGAATCCACACTTGAAAGCACAGCTGGGGTGTTAGGCTTCTTTCCAAAAGAGTTAAAGAAATATCAAGTTTCAATTAGTTTTAAACTTCTTGGGTTTTTTCTGCTTTGCGTTCTGAGATAGGAAAAATTAATAAGGTCTGCTCCCATATAGAAAACTGGGAATTACATACAAAAGGATAATAATAATAGTAGTTCTGGATTCTACTTGAATATTTCGTTATAGGCCACTTTGATTTCCTTGGCTTATTCATTTAGAAAAAAAAAGTTAGATGAAGGATTGCACCATTTGCACTGTAAATTTTGAGAAGAAATATGGAAAGGCAAAGAGTCAGACTCACCCTGGTGTAATTTGATCAGTTTTGGTGAAGTTACGCCAGGGACTAATTTGGCCAGAGAAGTTGGTAATCATGTACCACAGATGTTACAGTATTTGAAGGCAATGGTCCATAATAGCAGAAGGAACAATACTATGCCCCAAAGGGCCTATCAAGCGAATGAGATGTTTGAGAGGTTTTTTACACAAACATTGAATCGATATTAGTTGTAAGATCCAAGTATGCCTAAGAAAATGAAAGACTTCACTGGATCTTAACATTTTAGATTAATCCTGCTGATGTTGCAGAATGGTGGGGGTTGGAAGGGCCCTCTGGGATCATCTCCTCCAACCCCCTGCCAGAGCAGGGTCACCCAGAGCAGGGGGCACAGGAACGCCTCCAGACGGGTTTGGGATGTCTCCAGAGACGGAGACTCCACCACCTCCCTGGGCAGCCTGGGCCAGGGCTCTGCCACCCTCAAGGGAAAGAAGTTCCTCCTCATGTTGAGATGGAACTTCCTTTGTTCAAATTGGTGCCTGTTCCCTCTTGTCCTGTCCCTGGGCACCACTGAAAAGAGCCTGGCCCCGTCCTCCTGACACCCCCCCTGTCAGTATTTATAAGCGTTGATAAGGTCCCCTCTCCGTTTTCTTTTTTCTAGACTGAGAAGACCCAAGTCCCTTAGACTTTCTTCATAACAGAGCTGTTCTAGCCCCCTAGTCTGTTTTAGAGCTACCAGAGAGCATTTTAATATCATTCCCTAACTGCCTGAATGGACAGGTCAATATATAAAAGGTATTTCTATTTCTTTACCAATAGTCTTAAAAATTTTGAAGTAATGTCTTTGTGTATAGCTCAACATCTTGCAAAATTTTTGTCTTCGTGTAAATGCTTAATGTAAGTTCTTAAAATATTTTCAAATATTTATTGTAAGTAAGTGTATGTGAAAACCTACGGACATTTATGTATTTTGAAAACCAGTTACATGGTTTATCATCGGGAGGCTAGAGGTCAGAGACGTATAAGAAATACAACAATTATAGTTTGTACTCTGTGATTAAATATCAGAAGCATTAACCAGCCACAGCATTACAGTCATAATATTAGAATAAAAATGACAGTTACTCTTGTAAGAGGGTAATGAGGTTGTATGTGTATATAGCTCTTCTGTAATTTAACATCGGATACAGACCTGAGTGTACGATTCATTCCTCCCACTCAAAAAAAAAGAGGAGACTTCCCAAATCTTTCGTATGCCCCAAGGTAAACATTGAGCCCTTTGTTATAATCCAGCCAAACTCTGAATCACTGGCGGCTCATTCCCAGCGCACCAGAGAGTTCAAACAGGCAGCTCAATAGCTCTGTCCTTTTGGGTTTCCTTCACCAGGCAAGACAAAGATGATGAAACTCAAAAGAAACTTTAGGTTTCCTTATTATTTCTTTAACTGACAGTGGAAAGAACTTCCTGGGCAGTTCCAAGCATCCAGTAGAGTCCACTTACTTCTCCTGCTGACTGAATAACGAGGTGCTAACGAGGTTTCTATATTCTTAGAAAATGTCTTAAGCACTTTCGCATTTCTTTGTGGTTTGGGGTTTTTTTTTTGCTGGTTGGTTTGTTTTTGTGGCATTGCTCCTGAAAGGTCATATGCGTCTCAAATTCAACTCGTCTTGGCATCTGCTACGGACTTCTCCGTTGTTGCTGGTTTGCTATGCGTGTGTTTTATTTAGATTAAAAGGCAAAGTACATTCATTCAAGGCTTAGGCAGTTTAGCATAATTAATTGTACAATACAAATAATTTAATTAAGTTTAAACATTGCTAAATTGAAGTCCTCAGAAACCACAGCTACCGTTTTTATACTGCCAGACGTACAGGCTTCGTTTTCACTGGAGATGATTATTTTCAGAGTACGCGGCACAAGGAAGTGCCAGGGAATAGGAACAGTCCAAAAAAAACCCCCAAAGCCCAGTGAGGGCCCCTCGCACTTGGGAGAAGGAGGTGGAGGGCTCTTACTGTAGGACAAGTGGTTCTCCTCGGCTGTTGGATGGCCATCGCATGGCAAAGGCTGGAATGATGGGCGTCTCTCTGCCCCTTCAATCCCTCTCCTGGAATGGCTGCCCTTGCCCTGTGTAAGAACATACGTTGTAATATTGTGTTGCGTTTTGCACGTTTCTACCCTACGGAAAATGGATTGAACGTGTCTGTCAGCCCCACGCGGTCTCCAGACAACTATGATTTCTTCATTACTCTTCCCATGATTGGATGTCAATTAATGACTTAAAATCTTCATCAAGTTAGCAATCCCTTGGGCTCACGAGTCTCCCAACACCTCAACCATTTTATCTAATTTATTATAGAGATAGAAATGAAGTTGTGCTGCCAGGTCGCGCTGGGGAGAGGGAGCAAATGAGCTCCTGTGTGCTGCGAAGTCTCAGAGACCCAACCTCCATCCGGAGGGACCACGGCGCGTCCTCCGAGAGGCTTGTCCTTAAATCAGCTCCCTCCTCTCGGCTCGGTGACTGTTTTCACCTACGTAATACGAACACTTCTAGATATGCCTAGCACTGCACATTTCTGCCTTTTTGCTACTCAAGAAAAAGGTTAAGAGTGAAAATATCTGCCAACTAAGGTCTTTTCAACTGATTTTTCAAGATAGAGGCCGGACGAAAGATTTTGTATTGACAGCTGGTGAAATGTTCATAGAAATGACATCTGCCCATTAAAAATATCCCTCTTACTTTTCCTTGTCCTCGGGGATTTCAAGACTGCGAGTCATTTTCATGAGAGATGTAACCTTAGATCAAGTTATGTAAAAATGTATCACTTCCATCAAGTGAAATAATCACAGTATGATACAGGGATATTAAACAACTGCCTTCCTGCATGGTACGCACAGGAATTTTCAGAGTTTTTCCTCTAAGTGTCTTTCATTGTTATTTCCTATTGTGACACCTGTAATTGTATATAGCAATCTAGATTTTAAAATCCTGACAAGGCTGCTGTGGGTTCCACAGCACACATAAATCCATCACAGCATACGAGATAGATTTTAAATTGATGGTACCACACCAAGCACTGAAATAAAAGCACTAGCAGCACTTATCCTTGTAGACTAATAGCTGCAAATGATTTTATGAATCATTAGTTCAGATCCTATAGTCCTACCCATTTTAAACCATTTCTAGATTAATGCTTTTTTGTCTGTGATACGATATTAATAGTCTACTGAAAAGCATGGATTTTCCGGCGGTGTGTCATAGCAACATTTTAGTGATGGAAGGGAGTTTGTAGTATTGCAGTAACTGATTAATTGCTCTGCTTCAGGTAGCCGGAGCTTTTTCAAGAGAGCATCTCCCTAGAGCTAGTATCCTGTGACCAGATCCGACTTCTGAGCACGGTTTGCCTGCTGCTGAGTAGTTACGCTTGGAGGATAACATGGGACAAAAGCCCCCTCGGATTTCATGCCCCAAAAGCAATCCAGCAGGAACCAGCAAACCATGTTTCCACGTTCCCCTGATTTTGCTTTGGGTTATCTCAGTAGAGGAAACTCGAGCATCAGTTGTTGCACAGTCTGCTGTTCCTCCTCTCCCTCCCTAACCTCAAATCAACAGGACCAGCTCCCGGCAAACACAGCGCCGGCACAGCTGGATTTTACCTGGGGCTGATGGGTGGGAGCCGGGGAGGGGTGGGACACAGGGACGGGTGTCACTGCAGCAGGTCCCTGTGGTTTTGCTCCTGCGCCCTCTCCAAAATGGTGTCTTTTCCTTCTGACCACGTTCAGGACATCCTGTACGTGCCGCAACATGAGGTTTTTTCCTTCTTCAGCGAGTAGATGAGACCATGATATCTCAGTTTTGTGGAGGAAGTGTTATCTCAGACCTCTGCTATTACACAAAGGTGGATATTTTTTCTGTACAGTTAATATGCATTTAACCGGTCATTTTCTTGTTCAATTCAATTAGTTTTTTCCAGTATTTCTCTAAACACCATGTGGTAAATGTCATCAGCCTTTTGCAGCCGTTAGCTGGGCAGCTCTCGCTAACCTGAGCTGTATCGTATTGATGAATCCTGACCCTTTAAGTATTTAGCTGCTATTTTCTACCTATTCATCTCTCAGAATGCGGTGAAATGTGGTTGCTCTGAGTAGGTTTTTTCACGACTAGTGTTTACTGCTGGTGACATAGACGTGATCCCTAGGTGATGGGGAGGGATCTGCTTTAAGGATAAAGTCAGCAGAAGGAGGGCTGTGTATTCGGATGCTGGAGGTTCATTGTCCAGCTTTGGAAACTCTGGATGCGTTTCCTTCCAGAGTGTTAGTTGCAAAATAAAGGGTGACAATTTAGAAAATCCATGTTTATTACACTTGGACTTTTAATTTCTCCTGCAGCTGAAGAGGATAGCTGGGTGTCTTCCAATACTCCTTCCACCCTCTGTATGAACATCCTTTCCTGTGCCCTGGCAGTGGCTGTCCTGGCCAGAGCTGTAGGGGTTCACCTGCTTCCCATTCTCAGGGACAGTCACCACTTACGGACTACGGAAAGGCCATGCATCCTGCTGCATCCCTAGGGCTTGATAAACCACAGCAGTTTTAAATACAGCTCTGTAAGAGTAATTAATAATTGCACAGAATGAGCAAAACTATTTAAGTGGTTATTTTAAAGTAGATGAGTCTCAGCTCCTACCTTTTGGTTTAATTGGTGTTTAATATTAAATGATGCTAAAGAAGTGAAATAGAATTGGGTAGAAAAATAAGAAGCAGTGTGCCTGCTCCTGCTCAGGCAGGCGGAAAAATGCTTGTATTTTCCACCTCTGTTGTCCTTCCCGGAGGAGTCGGGGCGACTAGCCTTTGGAGGAACCTCTACTCTCCTTAAGTGTACCGAGTAACGAAACTAGATTGTACAGATGTAGACAATGATGGTATGATGTCACGTCTTGAACGCAGTGGCAGAAAAAAAAATAATCTGTGGATCCATTGTTACTTAATTGGCTTGCTTTATTGTGCTGTTGAATCCAGGAGGATCAGAGGTTAGTAATAATGTGATATAAGGACCTGGAGCGCTGGAGGGCTGAGACTTGAAAGGGATGCACTTTCTGTACAGATAAGTTCTTGGAAACTGTTGCAGTTTTAATGTTGTTACTGCCGCATTTAATTGACTTCTCCTTCTACAGCGGGTAGTAAATGATGTTGAATGTATTTCCTTCTGTATCCCAGATGAGACTGACATCCATCTGTACCTCATTTGAAGTGAAAGTTAGAACTGTTTCTTTTCCCTCTTCTTCTACTCTATTCTAAATTCAGAAGCTATAGTGTCTGGTTTACAGTACTGAAAATAATTGTAGAAGTCTGTGCGTTTTCCAGATGTCTGTAAATAAAACATGCAGGGATGCCTAAGTTTTCAAGTCGCAGCGTATATTGTTATCATATATTAATAGGTGGAAAAGTTGGATTCTGCTATCAAAATGTTAACACTTGTCTTTTTAGGTAGATAGATAGATAATTTCATATTTAGATCATGTTTCCAGACACATTATTCAATCACCGCACCGCAGACCTTGAACACACACAGGCTGACATTGATAGCTACCGAACGTGCTGCGGAGGTTACAGGAGAGTTATCTCCATCATTATGTGCCTCCGCATTTTTTAAATGAGCTGAAGGAATAAAAGAGGGAAGAAATGCAAGAACAAGATTTCTAGAGGATGACTGTGTAAACCTGGGAAGACAGATGGGTGTTACATCCAGCACACACGCTCCTGTAGGAGCCTCCTTCAGACCAATGTGACCCACATTCTCGCTGGAGGAGAGGAGAACGGCACAAAGTCAACGTCGCTCTCCCTCTTCCCTAAGTTTTTGTTTGTTTGTTTGTTTGTTTTCCCCTTCAGGGTTAATCACTGAGGGTTCTCATGTCATATAAATTAGCATAACCCATCAACTGTGCTAGTGCTACCGGGATTTCCACCGGCCTTGGCTTGGTCCTCAAGCCCTTCCAGAGGTCAGCAGGGGGTATCGCATACCTGAGTCAGCCGTCTCTGTCTGCTTGCCTTCATCAATTCCTGAACGCTGTGCTCAAACATATCATGATATTCATCAATTCCCCTCTCCAAATAAGCAAGGAAAATTCCAGGAAGGTTTTTCTGTCATTACTGATGTTGGTAATGTAGTGAGATTGATGGATTGCTCTAAAATCCTCGCTGTGGCAATGGCCCATTTTGAAATGCGTTGGAAAAGAGAACGGCTTTAGTGCAGAGGTATGCAAGAATATTTAAAGGTGTTTCGGTGAAGTGTGCTGGATTTAGAAGGGATATGGGAATGTTAGGAAGAAGCGTAAGCTTAAACAAATCTGTAAATCATGAGGTTTAGAAAAACTGCATTTTTTGCAACTGCATCCTTTTTATAATTTAATTTTTGTAATTTGTAATAAAATGTAGTGTTGTGGACAGTCTTTGGGAAAACCTTAGTGGTTCTCTAGCTTGCAAAAACCTTTACAGGAGGTATTAAAAGGCTTGTCCGTATATTTGAAAAATAGGGTTACTTAGGAGTACTTGAAGTGAACATCATGCATACAGATGTTTTTGTAGAAGGAAAATTATTTTTGTGTATAATTTGTACCTAAAAATGAGGAAGGAACAAAACACAGGGTCAAAGTAAATGAGCTTTTAGATCCTGCAGCATATTGGTTAGAAATGTAAAATTCACCAGCATTATTCATCTGCATATATTAATCAACATGTTTGTGGAAAACGTGGATGTAGTCATAAAAAACCCCTCTACATTTGATCCACAAGTGACCACTACACCGCTGTCCAGATTACCTTTACTTATCACTAAAAGCAATATAATTTCTTATACAGTAGAGAAAATCATGTCTTTGCAAAGATAGAAGGCACAGATACTAAATCCCAGCCAATATCACTCCCAAAACTAACCTGCCACTTCCATCGGAGAAACAGCATTTCACCTTGAAAACTATTTCTTGATCTTGAGCATTTGACACTCAGTCCTGCTCTCTTCTGTGGTCAACAAGATCGAGCTATCAGGGGCTTCCATGTAAAAGGTCACACAAGGATATCAGGTCTGCTTTAGCCAAATCTGAACAATCACAGCAAATCAAACTCCTGAATCCTGTCTAGAAAACTTTAATTTTTGTCTCCAAGATTATATCTGCTCTATCTTATTTTTTCCAAGAATGTATCAAGCTTCCTTTCAAATCAATTTGCCTGTACTGGCTTCTTTAGGAGCTCTGCAAATTGTCAGAAATCTCCTAAATTCCAGTCTAAATTTATTCATGAACAATTTATAGCCCCTCAGTCTTGTATGAGTATCAGCCTTTAAAGTTAAATAATTCTTCTCCCTCTCTGCTGTTTACTTCCAAATGTACCTATAAAGAATAATTGTATCCCCTCTCAGACTCCATTTTTCTAGGCTAAACAGACCAAGCTCTTTTTAATTTTCTCCTCCTTAATCATCCTACCAGGACTTAACTGTACTTTTTCAAGCCAAGGTATGTCGAATGGTTCACAGTATTCTGCATTGCATCCTGCTATTGCTTTGAGTTGCGGTCTTGTCTCTGCTTAAAACTTACCTTTTTCTCTGCTTAAAACTTACCTTTATGAGTTATCGATCACTAAATTCTGCAAATAAGAGAATGTACTCACAAGTTAATTTCAAAAAACCTACTGGAGTCAGGAATTATCCATTTGATGTCAGTGGCTGTTATTGCCTGATTGCTTGGGTTGAACCTGGGCCTTTGCATTCAGACATTCAAAAGCTTCTGAGAAACCTGATTTCTCTTAAAGAGAGTGTCTGTTGTTAGTCCAGCCTAAACCACGACACTCTACCTAGTTTTATTGTTATGTGTGCAATAAAGAGGCATCTTCGCTGTAGAGATGCAATTTTTTAGGTTGAATCATAACTGCTCTAAAGCCATCCTTAGCAGGCGTCTGCTTGCTATAAAGAGAATAAAAACTCGGGTGCTGTTGTCCCTAATTTCATCAACTGTGGCATAGGACAAGGTCTTCAGCATGTGCTAAGATCTGTAAACTCCCCTTTTCACCTACGTGTTGCTTGTTTTGCAGTTTAGTCTCCTTTTGACACCTCGCCGAGTTCATCAAATTAACTTAAATACAATTTTTCACTAATTGAGTGATTAGCCAATATTCACTGTAGCCCTTCTTTTGTCCTCTGGAATTTTCACCCAGTGCAGGGAAACTCATCGTTTATGTTGTGTCAGATTGTATGAATATTTGTGAATGTGTATTTAAATCTCAGATGTCAAGTACAGTGCATAATAGCAGAAACGTGAAAAACCAGACTCATGCATCTCCTTCCGTGATCTCATTTTGTGATCGTTAGGTGACCTGCCAGCCAGCCAGACGGCCGTTCAGCGGACTTATAATTTTCTGTCTGCTCCTGAAAGACCCAGCGGATAAGAGGCCAGTCTGTCTAGCAGCGATGTGGACTCCCTTCCCAGGTCTGCCTGCCGTGACCTGCCCAACCTCTCGTCACCGTAGCTATACATTTGGTAAATTACAGCTATCCGTCCCCTGGCAGGGACTGTCAGGACCTTGGGTATTAAGAATTAGAAAGAGCAGAGAAATATCACAGTCAGTCAGTGGATGAGCTGAGATGATAACTCATGGTCTCTTCACCTGGACCTTGGTGCTCTTGGTGCTGAAGTTGAGGGTGTTGTGGCGAGTGGCTTTGGGAGCAAACATGTGGCATTTTATCAGTTTCTGCAGAAGCACGTTGCAGAGCTACAAAATTCATGACGCTGCCCCAAGACACGTGGCAGGTCTATATGTACGTGTCTTCAGACTTCCAGCCCTGTGTTCACCTTCTGAGGGCCCCGTTCTGGCTAAGACGAGGGTTCAAACGAGTGACCTCCAGGATTAGGAGGGTGAGTTGGTACCTCCTGTGTGGGGGGTTGGGCTCAGTGGCGAGCAGGCGGGATTGACTGCCTGCCCCTACATGCTGGGCTGGTGGGGACGTCAGCACACGGGGTGGGAGTGAACCTGGCTGTGGACAGCCACAAGGTCACCCACGGGCTGGCGATAGTGGCTGAGTACAGGGGTGGTCCAGGAAGATGGTGTTGCCCTGTGAGATGTGCAATATGATGATTCTTTTTCTGTATTAGATGTGGATGCTAAGTGAAGCACTCCTTTGTATTCACACTCTTACGGATAGAAAAGGCTTGTGAAATTGTATCTGTGTTTTCGAAAGCTAAATGCTGCTGTGTCAGAAATAAAATCTAAGCCCTTAGCATTTCATATTGGACCAGTACCTCTCAATTAACATCAATACAGTATTGTACGAGTGAGAGGCCACAGAATATTGTACTCCTGAGCTGTCCAATGTTGAGAACAGAGACATTTTCACCATCAAATCAGCATTCCCTCTCTGCCTGGCTTGGACACCACTGGCAAACCAGTGGCCACTTCTGTGTCTTTCCCTGTCCCCTCTGCTATGCCCAGCACTGATGGAAGGATGCTCACTAATTTCAGAAGGCTTCAGCTCTTGTCCTAAATGATCAGAAAGCAGCCACTTGGCTGTAATTCTTTTGCAGTAGATGCTCTGAAGAAGTTGAATCCACTCTCCATTATGAAATTTCCTCCTTTATTCACAATTCACTAGCTGAATGGAAGATGTAAGTGAGGGTGCTTTCTAAAACAGTGGATTTCACTTTGATAAAGTTAATCATGCAGTACCCACCTCAGAAATACCCAAACCAGACATTTAAGAAGTGTGAATTTCATAAAGGATACTCAAACTAGTTTTGGGAACACACATCTTGGTGGAATCACACCTGACAAGAGCTGGTGGATTTTTAAGGTTGGAAACAGCACTCTACCATCGCCCAGGTATCGACAGAGCAGTTCTGCTCCTGGGATCTTCCTTGTGCTCGTAATGATGTGCTGCTGGAGAGGCTGTGGACGTCTGTGGATGCCAATATGGTTTTCCCACCTCCCATCAAACTGCACGTTGGACTTCTTCCCCAGGGTTTGTGAGAAGTTACCTGTGCACGGTTACCTGCTTTTCCATAATACGCGGAAAACTTGACATTTGAAAATGTCCCATTTGCTGTAAACGTAGGGGATTAGGTGTTGGTTGAGCAAAGGCAGTTAGAAAGTTCCCTGTGAGAACCCAGACGTGAAGGTGAGATGTGTAGGAGATGGAAATCACCACCTTCCGCACTAGTCCCAGAGGCTACCCGACTTGATTCGCTTGATGGGTGGTTCTGTTTTCTGCAGTAGATGTGATGTTTTTGTGTGGGCAGGATAAGAGAATGGCTAGTATAGATAAAGATTAGGTCATTTATTTAAATCCAGTAAAACGTAGCTTTGCCCCCTCAGAGCATAATTGCAATCCCTCGCAAAAGGCAAGCTGGAATCAAATCAACTCCCCGCAGATGCGTGTAGATGATCGCGTGATTTATACGTCTGAAGGCTGCATTGTGGAACTACAATTGGAAGAAATCTACAGAAAAGCATATATGCATTAAGTGCCAAAGCCTTCAGTCTGAAAGCAGCCTTTGGAAATACTTTGTTGAAAGACCATATTGACAGGCTGAGTTCTAAGCACAGTTACAGTGATTACACAGAATTATAGTCTCCTTTGGACTAAAATGCACCACTATTAGATGGATTTTTGGTCAGGTGTTATGCGAGTCTCGGAGAATGAGAACCAATATACTGGAGCAGTTAGGTTTTCTTTTCTATTATTAGTGGCAACTTTCTCCTGAATATTGAAAGAAGTGTGCATTTCCCACTGAAAACGGATAAAAGACATCGGATAGCAGGGGTTGGTGTGCCTGGAAGAAGACATCTCCATCCAGAGGAAAATGGGGTCACGAAATACCAACTATCCACCTCTCAGGGGTTCTCCTACTACCCTTACGCTGTCATTCGCTGTCTTTTGCAACCGCCTGTGTCTTTAGTTATATATCATTGCCCACAAGGCTTAATCAATTTTTCTTAAAGCAGTTCTCCACCGTTTTTTTGGACTGCTCTATGGAGCTCCTGCCACAATTAGACCTTCACACTCGGGTCCTTTCCTCACCTTGCCCCCGGTGTGGTGTTTGCAAGCCCCTCAGTGAGAGCCGTGCAGTTGCGTGCAGTAGATGCTGACTGTGGCACTGATCATCGTCGTTTCGCTGTCATGGTGTGGTGGCTTTAACCTTTTGTTGTACCCATCTGTTGTCTCTGCCTCACCTTATGCTTCGGTTATGAAATCGTTGTTGTGGGGATTGTCTGTCTGGAATCGCTGTTTGTACAGCACTTAGCATACTCCACTCCTAATCCCAAACCGGAGTTTTTAATTGTTGCTGCAATACAAACACATTGACAGTGTCAGGCCAGCTGTTGTAAAAATTAAAGCTACCTTTTGACTATCTTCCTCTATGCCAGTGCCCTTCACTTACAGAGAGAATCACTATTTCTGGGCTCCCAGTTGCCCTCCGTTTATCTCTGGTGCTTCAGCACTGTGGGCTTTTACCCGCTTCTCTCTCCCATTTGGATTATTCCTGTAGTTTATTTTGTAGAATCGCTGAATGGTTTGGGTTGGAAGGGACCTTAAAGACCATCCAGTGCCCCCCCCTGCCCTGGGCAGGGACACCTCCCACCAGCCCAGGTTGCTCCAAGCCCCGTCCAACCTGGCCTTGAACCCCTCCAGGGATGAGGCAGCCACAGCTTCTCTGGGCAACCTGGGCCAGGGGCTCACCCCCCTCACAGCAAAGAATTTCTTCCTAATGTCTAATGGCCATCTCCCCTCTTTCAGTTTAAAGCCACTACCCCTTGTCCTATCACTCCACTCCCTGATAAAGAGTCCCTCCCCATCTTTCACCCCTTCAGGTACTGGAAGGCCATTATAAGGTCTCCCCGGAGCCTTCTCTTCTCCAGGCTGAACAACCCCAACTCTCTCAGCCTGTCCTCACAGCAGAGGGGCTCCAGCCCTCTGATCGTCTTCGTGACCCTCCTCTGGACCTGTTCCAACAGGTCTATGTGCTTCTTATGCTGAGACCTCCAAAGCTGGTCACAGTACCCCAGGTGGGGTCTCAGGAGAGCGGAGTAGAGGAGTAGAATCACCTCCCTCAACCTACTGGCCATGGTCCCGCGTCTCCAAGACACGGATCGTGGCTGAGATGTGGGGTGGTTCCTGCATGGCTCAGGAGACTCCTTGAGTACCACTTTGGGGTACTTGTCCTAACTCTTCCACACCTTTGGGAAGCCCCATGGAGATGTGGACAGGCACAGCTGTGATGATGGATCTTCCTCCTGCCAGCGATCATGGGTAAAGGATTCCTTTCCCTTTGTGCATCTGTGAGCGCTTAGCAACTGTTTTCCCCTGGGTTTTGCAGAATACTTTGCAGGCTCCCATAATTTAAAAGGTTAGGTGAAATAGCTGGTGTATTTAAAACTGATAGCATTGTCTCATGTCATTTCTTTATGCTTGTTAATGAGCCTCCATGTCCTTCTGTTCAAATAAGGGGGATAAAACTGTAGTGGAAGTTGAGATACATAGAAAAGCTTTGACAAAAGCCAGTCTTCCATGAAATAGAATCTTAACTTTAAGGAAAAAATGACCCACTAATAAATTACGTTCTAAAATGTGTCTTCAAATAATGCATGAAGTCTGATTTACATAAAAACATGTCTGGGAGCCCTACAGCTCTCGTTGTTCTGCAGCAAGCCAGGATCTCTTTCAGAAAGACAAACGAGAAGTGTCCCTACTTGCAACCTTAGCGTAGAAAACTGATCCTTTCCCTCTGTCCCCCGTTCTGATGAAATGGTTTTCCTAAGCTGAATCTGTTGACAGACCAATGCAGAGGATGCTTGGGAATATGGGACTCCAGATGAGCTGTACACATCCCTCCGGTACCGAAGGAAATCCCGAGCACGCTTTGCCGTGTGTGGTCACCGGTGAGGACCGCACATGAAGGACGAGTTTGAGCCCTTAGAGAAAAGAACAGGAGACTTTTTTCCCCAGAGGGATATCCTAGGCAGCAGATGTAAGTAATGATGCCAGCTAATGCCAATTGTGATTAGGGTCCGTAGAAGAACACCCGTTACGGGATTAATCACGCTTCTCCTCTTCGCTGCAAAGGGCTCTGCCTGCCTTAAACCTGATGTGTTTTCGCTCAGCGTGTGCCCGGCTCTGGGCACACAGGTTAACTCCGGGGGAGCTCAGCAGGCCTCCTAGGGGCAGAATAGTCGATATTTAGAAAAGTATTGGCTTGAGCAGCCCAGTGCGCACCATCGCAGATGCGATGGAAGGTCGTCATGTCCCATTTTCAGAGGGGCTCTTCTTGGGCTCTGCCTTGGGCAGAATTTCTCCCCATGGGCTCTGTAGTGTGCAAATGGCACCGATTCCCTCAAAGCTCTGTTCATAGCCGGGTTTCCGTCAAGTCCGTATTGGTTGATTAGGCGCATTCTCTAGAAAATAGCAGTTATGGAAATATTGTGCACCCAAAATGTATGTCAGTTACAGGAAGATAAAGAAATCAAGAAAAAGAAATTACTCCCTTTATTTTTCTTCATGATTGTGCTTTCTGGTGGTAAGATGCTTTCGGAAAGAGGAGGGACAGCAGCTTAAGCTGGGAAATTCAGATGAAACCTCAAATGAATTAGTATTCAGTCTTGGTATCAGGGATTTTTTAATCCTTCCTTAGCCTAACATCTCCCCAAAACAGTCTTATGAGAAAAGCAGACCAGGAAAAAAGGAGCTTATAACAGCAACTCACAGGTTTTCTTGAAGGTTAATTAATTGCAATTAATTGTGAAGTACTGTAGCAATGAAAAGTAGCTTTGAGTTTGATAATGAAAACCAAAAAAGGAAAAAAAAAAAGAAAGAAACAAGGAAAAACCCATATGGAACAATCCTGAGCTTGCAGATGTGGTTTTTTCCTCCCTCTCAGCAGGTACGGTTTGCAAACCTAACTCAGACAATTTACAAATATAATTACAGCAGAGAATTAATTTAGGGGCTGTGCGGCGTGGTGGAAAGAACAAAATGTTTTCATTAGGAAAGTTGAGACCGGCAATTCTGTGAAGGACTCGGTGAGGCAAGACCGTACCCATGTGCTTTGCAAAAAAGGGTATTCTGAGAGAAATCCGCCCCCTGATTTTGGGTCATTTCTATTTAGATTAAAATAGATTCTGAATCAGTAGTAAAAAACATGGAAAGCCCTTTTTTTTTTTGCCTTCAGTTGCTCTAGGGGAAGAATCTTCTTGGAAAATGAGCTGTCTGGCTTGGATGGTTCCCCAGAAGGGTGTACGTCGTGGAGTATGGGGACAAGACTGGGGTAGTCACTGGGAGGGACTGGGGTCACGGCGTCCATCTTCTCCTTCTCATTCCAGTTCAGTGCTCTGAAGAGACTGCTGTGTATTAGTATTCAAGTAGAGCCAAGAAGCTCCAACCAAAACTGTTGTGGGCAAACGTTAGGAGACAGCTTCTAACCAGACAGCACAGCAGCGCCCGAGGTGAGGGATGGAGATGGTAGAAGATGAAGGGATTTGTTCAAGGACAAGGTCGGTGGCAGAGTTAAAACCAAACCCAGAACCCACTCCCTTCATTTTGGCGTATTCCCTTTCTCTCTCTGCCTCTTGCCTTCAGTGATGGCAGTGCCTGGGCCGGTGGTTCAGCTGAAAGCCCCTACCAGGTAGCTTGGGAACACGTGGCCGTGAGTGCTGTGTCCCTGTCCAAGCACAGGGGATGCTTCCGTGGTGAGCAGAGTCGGAGAAATTCCCGGCACAGCCTCCCCACTTCCCTTGGCCCGAAACTAGAGTCTCACCGTGCAGGGGAATTAATTTCGCTTGCTTTCTCATCTGCTGAACTAATAGGGTCAGATCAGTGGGGAAAGCAAAAATTACTTTCAAGTTTCCTAAATCCCTAAGAAGGCTGCTCTCTGCGTATGAGGTGGTTACAGCTCCCAGACTCATGTGTTTATTTTACGGCCGTAGCTCTGAGTGCACAGAGCGGGGTTACACAACAAAAAAGTTTACAAAAAGAGATGTTCGCCTAGAAAACTTAAAGCTAAAATAGCAGGGTGCAGGTACACTCGGAGGCGCGTGAGATAGAGCTGGTAATGTTTGTTCATAACAGACTCATCCTGTCATGATAAAGGATCCCTTGAGCCATCTCAAAGTCTTATTTCAAAATTTATTATACTATTTAGCATATACAAGGTTAAGAAAATCAGCCCCACAGCCAGATGGCTGGGGAATTGTGTCATCCTGTTGCTCTCTTCCCTACTGCCAATAAATTTGGTGGCCAAGGCAGGGCACCAGATGCCAGATGCTGCCAACGGGGCCAGCTGTGGGAGTGAGCGCCTGGAGCTCCTGCATCCTGCTGCCGGTCCCCAGGGAATGCCTTTGGGCTTTGGCTGGGTGATCTCAGTCACATACGAAGTTACTGCTGCGAGAGGGGAGCGCGACAGGGATGGGATCACGGGAATCGGCACTCTATCCATCCATTAAAGAGGAGAGATATTAGCAGTGCCATGAGGTTGTTACAAACTGAATTAGATAAACAAGAAAAGTCATATTCAATTAAATCATGCCCTTCTTTCCTAGACAATGTGACACTTCACAGTTTATAGATTTGTATAGAAATTGGTGCTAATAGTTCAATTTTGTGTAATTATTGTGCTAGTAACGTTGAAAATGAAGAATCTGATTAGACAGAGGAGGAGACAATACTTCTATAAATAGTTAATATCCAGAGGAGGTAGACGGGGTAAAATCATATTTAGAGATTAAACTGGCAGCAAAGATCCTCTGCGATATAATTCCAGCTCTGACCTGGAGTTTCTGTCCATCATGAGATGTCACTAAAGCTCTCCGGGTTTGGGTTATTTTATTTTTTTTTTAAATCTTTTACATGAAGATAATGCCTTGCTATCTCACTGGGGCTTTGTGACAATTCATGTCTGTATAACGCTTTGAAGCAGAGCTTGTAAAGTGCTAAGTATTATTAAGATGAGATGAGGAGACTCTCTTATCTCAAACATCAAGTTCTTCAGGGATGGGGAAGGAGACAGTGATCTATTATCCGTAATACTTCTCTTCAGACCAAGTTTGATCAGCCTTAGGGGATTCAACAAAACCCTGTTCAACTGTGGACAAATGGACATCTCTATTATAAGTGATGAAATGGAGAGCTGGATAAAGGGAGAAATCGCCCGACTCTGTCTTTGATCATAATCTATCTGCGCCTCAAAGGAGAACATAATAATACAAACATATTTGCAGCAGAAAGCCAAAAATAACTCGTGCTGTTGTTCTGCCTGCATAAAGCCATCAGGAATGTGCGGAGACAGTTGTTGTTGTTGTTGTTGTCAGCGTTGTGCCGTGTTGCCGTGCCAGCTAAGAGGCTGCCAAGTGGCTCACTATGGGGGCCCTATTCCGGGGATGTGATCCCTCTTTGCGGAACTTGTAAAGCACTTAAGCATCTTTTTGAAAAGAAAATGAAGAATTATGATAAACTGTCACTCGGTAATGATAAACACCCGCTAGACGGTCTCTGGGTTAATGTAAAAAAAAAAATAAATAAATAAAGGCATGTTTTCAGGCAAAAGCTTATTGCAGAGAAAAAGACGGGGCAGAAGCGGCTGTGGGGGCAGATGGCAGCAGGATGGGTGTAGGTAAGTTTTAAGGAGTAGCACAGATTCTCATCGAGTCTTTGAGGAGGAACAGGAGGGAGTAATTTTGTATGTAAAAATGCTCTTATCTGTCAATAACCGAGTTAGGGAGCAGCCCAGAGACACACTCTAACATTCAGGGGCCGTGCTTTGCTCTTTCAGCAATCTGAGCTTTCTGGACGTTATTTCAGGGTCACACGTCGCTGTCGCTCCCGCTGTCAATCAAATGAGCAGCATCTCGCTCATTCCTCCTCACTCTCGCTGCCTGACGCTCCGTTCTGCACCCCCCTGCACAGGGACAGCCTTTTTACTTAAAGGATGCCTTTTACTTACAGGGTACGGTGGTTCAAAAAATTAATAAGACTTTGAATTCTTCTGATTTGAAAATCTTTGAGTATTATGCTTTCCTTTTCCGAAAGAGTTTCCTTTAAATAAAAGACGGGGAAATAAGCGCAGATGCCTAAACTAGCTGTTATTCATTTGTTTTCCTTGTGGATCCGCAGCACCGTTCTGCGAATCAGACTTGATGAATATTGACACCGAAATAATGACTGTCCATTGCCACAGTGCCACTTGCGTTATCTGTTGGAGCCAATGCCTTCTTTACTTAATAAAAATAAACTAATGAGATCTATTATATCCATTTGCAAGGTGACCTATAAATTGTCCCATAAATTCGTATCTTAAATAATCATGTACTTCAAAGAATGAGAGTGCTGATTGGAATAGAGTTTTCAGAGTATTTGTACTCCCCAAAGGACATATTTCAACCAGTTTTCATTAATAATTAATCTTGACATACTGGTTCTAGAAGGTTAACAAGAACATAACAAGTATAATACTCCCAGAATTACAACCTTTGGGTGAACATGGCATGATATCTTGGCATCATTTGCTGTTTTTTTCTGCTGGGGCCACTGCTTGGGGTGGGGATGAATAATGGACAAGTGTTTGTTCTCGGTCCTTTCCTGCCGCGTGTCTCATTCTTCCCAAAGACATTTTTCCACGTCACTAATGATGGACTCATTCATGTACGTGTTCACTTGTGAATCTCTACTTTATATATAGGAATATATGTGGGAAATATATATGGGAAATACCAGTAGGAGCATCTTTATTTGAGTTTTTACCTTTAAAGGTTTCACCTACTCTCTTTAGAACCATCCATCTCTGTGAGAGATGGCATTTTTGTATTTCCTACGGGCACATTATTCCAGGACTGTCCTAATTGCGTGGGCCAGGTTTTGCCATGCTGCCCGCGCGCCCCTCCACGCTCACCGAGTGATCCTGTCAGGATAGCTAGGATGCTCCTTGATATTGATGTATTGTTTTTTCAATATGCTCTTTGGAAATTTCAACATACTAGAAGGCAAAATTGCGTACTGTAGAAGCTCTTAAAAGTCAGATTTTGCCAACCACAGACTTGTCAAAGGCAAGTATATAAGGCTAATGAAGGAAGAGTAATGGTACCTCGAATCTCACAGTGCTTTATATTAATTGCTCGCAAATGCTGACTGCTGGCAACTCTTCCACAGTCAAAGCATAATGGACTCGAGAGGCCAAACTTGCATTCCTGCAATGTAGCAATTTTTTATAATGCGGTCAAAATAATTGCAGAGGACATGGAAGTGCCTCTGCCCAGCCGGCGTGGTTTGGGAGGGCTGCAGGAGGAGCCGCCTTCATCCGAGGGCAGAGCGGAGGAGCCGGGGAGGCGGAGGAGTTACTCTGCAGGAGTCCTTTGGTGGTCCTGAGACCAGCAACGGGCTTCTTGCAGCCCACTGGAGAAGTGACTGGTTCTGTGGGGTCAAAGGGTTCGTTTTCTTCTGGTCCTTACCCCACCGCAGTTGTTTTTCAGACCCGTAATGACACCGCACCAGGCGTCTCTCTCGTTTGGTACCTGTCAGTCATTAACTCCTGCACCTGCCGGATTTGAGAGTAGGGTGAAGAGGCGTTAAATTCTTGGGAAGGTTTTAGTGTTTTAGAATCCCGAGCTGCCAGAGTTCAGGTGAAGAAGAAGAAGATAGACTGATGCTTTTTACCAGACTAAGGAAAACCAGGTCCAGCTGTTACAGCACTGGCTTGCTATTCGAGACTTAAAATGGAGTGTTCATGCCTATTTTCGTACAGTGACTTAAAATAGTTCTAATAGGTAAAACAAATATAGTCCGTGTTTTACATTTTTTGTGGGGGAAGAGTGTTCATATAAAGAACATTTGTATTCCATTAAAAGAAAAGGCTGCGTTACATTTATACAAACACAAGATCATACAAGTGATACATTATCAAATCTAAAAAAAAACCCCAATAAACAACAAATGCTTTTGATTTAGCAGAAATAATAAAATAACTGTACAAAATGTAAATGCAACTTACCTAGCATGTTAGGTACACTTAGATTAGCTCTTGCCGCATTTTCAGATGCGCTCCACAGAGATGCACGGTAAGGAAAAAGAAGGTCCAATATCCCAGCCCTTCTGTTGGCTATTCAAGTAATTTGTCTCAATTTACTGGCATAGTCATAGATGATACTCACACAAAATATATTAGTTCAAAACCCAGAGTAGATGAATGGAGTTAAAATTCTAGACTTCAGCTACTCAAAATATATCGTCTGTCTTTCTCAGAAGAAAAAGTAAAAGATGTATTAAAGGCAGGGAAACATTGGTTATCTAGTCTGAGATTAAAAAATGTTGGGAGACGAGGAGGGAAAAAGGCCTGCCTAGCGCACGGAGTCTGTGAGAGCAGGAGTTTGGCTTTATTTGCCTCCTTTTTGTAAGATAGGTTCCAAATTTTCAGCAGTCTTCATTAAACAGAGGTGGTTTAGCTGGCTTTCTACATCACGGTCTACTCTTACTCTTTCTTGCTCTTTCCTTGTGCCCTGAAATGTATGTTCTCCTGCCTTTATAAAGCGAGTGAACACGCAGAAGTGGAAAGGATAGGATGGCACATTATATGCCTTCCTGACCTTTTCCCAGCTCAAAACGGTTTAATGTTTTGTCTGTAGAGGCATTTGCAGGTTTTTCTGCATATGAAGCCCCGGGAGTTTTTAAGAGCTGCTAATGGACAAGTTAAAAATAAAACAGCAACTATTAAGGCTTTGGGGAATATTCTCTTTATGAAACATGTTTCCAGCATTTCCCTTAATTCACTGGGAAGCATTAGGACATGGCGAGTGTGTGTGATCCAAAAAGCTGATATTTACTTGTAGCCCAGTGCTGTGGAAATGATAACGAATGAGCAATCATCGCTTCTAATTAAAAGACGTGGGGAAAAGTAGCAGGAACAATGAGGTTTAAAGAAACAAAACTCCATTTTCTTGCACATGTCATTAGCAATGGAAAATAAAGCAGATATTCATAATTATAGTAGATGACATTAAAACTTTGCTGCTCCCTTAGGTGTCAGCGTAGTTGGGTGGGTTATTTACTAAAGAGAGTGGCCGTGGTTTTGGGGTGCCGGCAGCAGGGGGCTGGGGTGTCCACCCCAGACCCACTGCGAGTTGTTGTGTCCCCTGCACAGCTCGGTGAAAGTTTTCCAGTTTGACAGGCGAGTCGTTTGGCTGAAGCTGATCCCCCTTTGACAGATGTCCTCTGCTGCCAAATTGCTTCTTGTGCAACGCGAGCGTTTAATAACACTGCACCAAGACTTCGGGAAGATGTACGGGCTCGGAGGGCGCTTGTGCGGCATTGCTCATGGCAGGCTTTCACCCATAAAAATCACTCGGTTGACATCGTAAGAGGTGTCCATGTTAATCAGCTCAGGCTCATCCTTATGAACAAGCTTGACATAGCTGTAAGCTCAAGGCTCAAGCCACGGTTTCAATCAAAATACAGACCACAGTCATTTTTGTGGCCAGATCTGCACCCTGTGCTGTGACGGAGGAGCTGTCTCTACCTGTGGCATGGAGCATTCATAAAAAGACCTTAAAAGCACCCTGCAGACCAAGGCAGACTGAATTGTGGCTCCTGCAGAACTCGCCAAAAGATGGATTGAGACTGTCTTGTGCTTTTCATCCTGACCTGTGTACCCAGACCATCACCCTTAAAGAAGCTGGGAGCGCACCCAGGCTTACCTGGTATTTAAATCTTCCCATAAGTAACATAAAACCATAACAATAATTATTTTTTTAGACATGGGAGATTTTTTTTTCTCCCAAAACACTTAAAGGTTTTCTTAAAAGTTGCTAGAAAATACCTGTAAAATTAATTTTACTTATACTAACAGTAAATCGGCTCATAGTCAAACTAGCTTCAAAAAGATCTGAGCTTTCCTGGAATGATTCATGTTGTTTTACCTAAAATATGTACACGAATCCAAGAGTAAATATTCCTTCCTTTTGCGTTTAGATAGAAACCAGGTAGGTTTCCACATTAGGCAGCAAAAATTCTAGCTCTAGCAGAGCGATGGAGATAAGCTCATTCAACCCGACTGAAATGTTGTCATTTTCAATAACTATTCTTATCCTGCGTGAAGAAAATTATGTTGAAGTCTCAAAAAATTAGGCGAAATTACAGTTGCATAATGAAGCTAAGCTCTTTATAGCTGGTAATAGAGGAGCTAGAATGTAGAGTTTAGTAAATTCACAGCGGCTCGGAAATGTTGTGACAGAAAGAGGGCAATGCAGAGACAATAACAGAACTTTCCATCCTATGACTCCATGCTTCCTATGAGCAGATTGCAAGTTCTGGCACAATCTGTAGCAGAAAACAGATCTATTTTTCATTTTGCAATTATCAGGAAGATCAGCGGTTCCTATTTTTGTAGATTTTCCTGGGGGAATTTGGCTGAGTTCTTCGGAAGCTAATCCCTAAGTGTTTTTATAAATGGCGTGCGCCTTGTCGTGGCAGCCCTTTGCTCCGTGAGCAGCCTCATCCACGCTAGAGTGAGAGAAGGACCTTCCCCACCAAGGAGGACCAGCAAAGCATAGCTCAAGGGATATCCATGGCTCACCCCAAGTTCCTTCCAAGTCCCGGACTCCTCTTCACACACAGTTATTTCATCCCTTCTGCTTCAAAATTGGGCTGAAAGGCAGAAATAAAGAGAATAATGTTAATGGAGCTTTTCTGACCAACAGGATACATGACTTTGGCAAAGAGTCGCGGGCTGTGAGGTACAATTCACCAAGTTCATTTATTTGTTTCTATTTTCTTATGTATAATCTTGTCAAAATTATTCCCCCCAAAGGCTATTTTACGAACGGGAGCTTCAAAGTCCACAGTACAGAGAGTCAAACATGACTTGGTATATGCCGACTCATCTATATGCCGTAGCTCTTTCACACACAGAGGGGAAAATGAAAACAAATGAAAAGATCCTTCAAAGATGGTGTTTCTTCTACGTCAGGATCACTGGCTGCGTGAGGCAAGGGCTGATTTCTGAGATATATTCACAGAGAACAGCGAGAGCTTTGATGCCAAGCGTTCACGGGCTGGAGTGATTTTAGCACTGCAAGCGCTAAGGAAGCCGTGTACTTGGATTGCTCTGTTTTTTTTTTTTTAAATTAAGGATTCATTATACTAATAAGCAAAACAGATGCATGGGAAAAGGTGTCCTGTAATGAATGTAGAAGGCTCTGTTATACGTAACTTAGCAGAGCGTTGGAAGTGCTCTCTGACTTTCCCTGTGTGGATGCTCAGCTGCTTAATGGCGGGCATTTTTATCCTCGCAAAACAAAGCAAGCTCTGCTGGGGTGCCTATTGCCTTGGCGTTGAAGAGACGGGCAGCCTGACAGAAGGTTTCATATTTCTTACTTTTGTCTTAGCGTGCTCGTAGATGAACTGTGATTATCACAACTTGGGGACCGCTCTGATTTGCATCGAGTACCGTCGGTCCCTGCTGCTCCTGCTGAGCGGGCACCAGCCACTCCATCCGTCTCCATCCTTTTTCCTGCAGGCTCTGGGGAGATCAGGCAGCAGCTCCCGTGTCCTGCCTCCCGGCAGAGAGAACAATGGGCTGCCAGCGGCATAAAGAGCACGGATGGTTTAGTTCTTAACATCTCCAGAACTTTTATTTTTAATTTTGTTTGGGCTAATGACAGAAAAGACAATTAACCTTTCATCGTGAAAAGAGTTTCCCTAATCTGAAATCCCCGGGGTGCCAATGTGATTTCAGGACAGCGAATGCCATCGCGCAAAATACCTGATCCCTCCTCCAGTTCTCGTGAACTGCCAGGACGGGGATTTCGTGGCTACAAAGTCCAGCGCTGCGGTAAAACGGAGGCAAACATTTCTAGTCCCTAACACTTCTACTCCTGGAGAGCATATTCTGGTTTTATCTTACTGAAATAAATGTAATTCAAGCTTTCTAACTGGAGTTGTATAGAGTCGCAAAGAGGTTTTATCCCTAAAAATAAAGTTCAGGACAAGTAGGGAGAGGTAATCTGCTCCACCTCTTCCGGGCCAAAAAGCGTGCATATTTGTGTGGTATTTTTTCATGTGCCCAGGCCTCCAGATGGACGTAAATTGGGGGAAAGTGGTGGGGGTTTATTATTGCCAAGCACGGAGCATCTGCCTGCAGCCTCTAGTACAGGGGTGGTACCACGATACCACCTTCAGTTAGGGATCACCCATCCCCGGACCGAAATACTGAAGTGCTCGCTGCTGATAGTCGTTTCTCTTTTAATTCTTTCTCTGTGCAGGTTCAAGCAGTGTTTACTGCTTCTCTAAAACAAGGTGCTTGTAGGAAAGCTGAACCTCTGCTATGTTTTCTGCAGAGCATAAAACAATATCTGCAACAAACTTCTTCAACGTTACCCGCCTGAAAGCCTGGAAACAAGTCAGCCCCGGGGCTAACAATACAATCTCTCACCGTTCCTCCTGCATGAAAATGTCTCTGTATCTATTCCTTTTGACTGGTCCGTGGCAGAGCTGCTCCCAAGGATTGCTTTTCCAGGTTAATTTTCAGCTCATGTCAGCTGGCGGCTTCCTAAGAAACAGCACAGGAGCTCGGGGAACGAAGACTTAACCCCAAACAGGCAGGTAAGCATCTGGAGAAAAAGAGAAGATGATAGTCCTCACCCAAAGTGTTCAATCCCGCTATGTCTGACAGCCCTTTTCCTAATCTGCCCTGTCCCAAAGCCTGTGCTTTGTGTCCTGGCACGTGGGACCCGCGGAGCCGTCCTCTCCCGCCCCCGCGGCGGGGTGGCTGCGGCACCAGCCTCGCTGCTGCCCATCGAAACCAAGCGATGTTTAAGCACATCAAAGAGAAAAAGCGGGGACGCTGTTATCCATAGGAATGCCAAATATGACAAGATCTTGAAGAAACACATGCCTTGCGAGTGGAAGGGGGTGCAGCCCTGCCGTGGCGCAGATCTAAGGACTGGTACGAGCGCCGAGCCGGACTCGCAGCTTGTGACTTGGGAAAAAAGTTTTGTCTAATGGGAAAAAAAGCTGAAGCAATCAGTGCTGCAAAGTGCTGACTGGAAGAATAAACATTAAAGAGAGAAAGCAGACCAGAAGGCAAAAGCAATCAGATTTGTAAAAGAGAGCAGATTCTGATTTTATCTTATGGAAATAAATGCAATAAAAGCTTTCTAACTGGAGTTGTATAGAGTTGCAAAATTTTTTATGCAATACGAGAAAAATTGATGCGGGTGGTTGTTTTAATATTTTATGGAAATGCTTCAGCAAATAAATTGAAGTGTTTTTTATTTGCAAACAGAAGGTAAATGGGAGAACCGAAAGCTTTTTGCTAAATATATTTTTTCTATTAGACGACTTCACCCTATGGTTGGGTACTTGTTACAAGTAGTTTTTAGATACCGTTTAAACATCGCGAGCCAAGCCCTCTCTGAGCGTCCAGGACTGAAAGCGTTGGGGGCTAGAAATGCTCGCCCCCGTTTTACCGCAGAGCTGGACTTTGTAGCCACGAAACCCCCGTCCCGTCAGTTCACCAGACGAGCAGTGATGGGCAGATCGGGTATTTTTCCATGTTGGCGTTTGCTGTCCCGGAGTCACATTGGAATCCCGGGGATTTCAGAGCCTCTCCAAGCACGCCGAGCAGGGACCATCAATCTGCCCTAATGGCCAGCGTTCAGATCCTGTCTCGACGTTGCTAATGTAAAGCCTGTAGTATAATAAAACAGACAGCGAAACTGCAGCACATACAGACATGCATGGCTTTTCCTTTGGAAAAAAAGGGAGCCAGCGCAACGCATTAAAGCGGTCATTTCCTTTTATCTGATGCGGGGGGGGGTGGTGGTGGAAATTAACCCAACTAAAAATAGTCAGGGCATTTTGCCCTATGATCTCTCTTCATCCTATGGATCAATATGTCCTGAGCTTGCATCCCATACATAAATAGCTTTCATGGGTGAGATGACCTTGCTCTGGAATGGATGGGTCTTTAATCAACAGACCCGTGGTACAGTAGTGCGGGTAGGGTGGAGGCTAACGTAGTTTATAAATAACAAAATTCAATTAAATTCAAACCGAGATAAATCAGAAAATATTCCCCTTAAACCTCAAGACTTAAGGGTCATGGAGACGTCAGAGTGCCATGGGAAAACCTTATTGATAGTAGCGGCACGTTGCCAAAACCTGGCAGTTCTATTCAGTGACTGTTGGGTTTTAGGAGGCGGGGGCGGAAAAAAAATACACCTTCTTTTCCTACTTTACCTCTGACAGCTGGAAATCGGAGGGGCCGGAGAAGCGCAGAGCACGCAGGGATGGGGATGAAATAGGAAACTTAGGGCTGGCTGTTAAACAAGTCAACGCACTAAATACCTTTGTTATTGGAATGCGCAAGGATGGTTTGGTTTGCACAGCTTTTATCCCTAAAATTAGCAAAAATTGATGACATCTCTCCCTCTCTGGAAAGTTGTGGTTCTTTCCTAAGTAAAGTGCTGGGCACGGTGTCCCTGATGCGTCATCACAACATTGAGATTTAGCTACATGATTTTGTACTTTGGTCCTTTGGTTGTGTGCTAGGAGAAGTGTGTTTATTTTTAAAGTGAAGAAAGAATGATTTTATTCATTTGGAGATTTTCTTACTAAAAGGCAGGCCAGGCCCTATATCAACAGAAAGAATAACCATTAATTTGTGTTATGTCTATTATTCCCTTGTCATTTTTCTTTCTTCATAATTAAGAACTAATTTTCTTCAGTAATGCAAATTAAGAAGTTCGTAGGAACTGTGAAAGTCTGTGTTGAAGAAACAGAGAGGGCAGACAGGTCCGGCACGCTTGTGCCTGTGTGCAGCGAGGGAGGGCACGCATGGGGTACCGGCAGGAAAACAAACCGCTTTGTGCATTTTTCCTTCCTCTCTGCGGGACTCCACCAGGTTAATGCAGCCAGCAGCGAGGCAAGTAAAAAGTATTTGGAGTGGGGAAAACCCGAGTGGAATAAATAGAAAAACTCTGCAGCAGGTAAACGTCCGGCACGTGCCGTTCTGAATTACATGGGGAGTACGGCAGGGCTGCTTTGTGAGAAAATACAGCTGGTTGAAAGATTTACTTCCCACGTTCAGGCTGCACCAAAGCGTGCTCCGGAAACGGTCTGAGACTCCGCGGTTGCGTTGGTACTCCAGCAGCCAGCAGGGCCTTGAATTTTTATGATTTCCATGCTTTTGGTGAATCGGAGAGTCCTTGCGATTCGCAGGGCGTGAGTCAGCCTGCCCGGGGAAGGGGGGACCGATAATCACCCCGGGCCGTTAGGACAGCCAAATTCAGTCCAGTCTGAGGGGCGGTCTGTCACACTTGATGTATTTAATTTCTGCCTTGATTAATATCACATTTTATTAAAACTTCAATTTACCATTTTCACATCAGTTTTGAGCAAAGTTCAAGCAAAAGATGTAAAGAATTAGAATGAGGCGAAATCCTTCGTGTCCTGGTTTGATTTCTGCTGACGGGAGGGTTGCAACGGGGAGGAAACATCCATGGAAGGACAGAATGCAAATTGCTCAGCGTGCAGCGAGCCCTGGCACAAGCTGGGTGTTAATTTATTTAAAGCTCATGATATTGTAATGAATTCGGGATTTGCTTGGCTTTGAGGGAGAAATCGTGCATATATCAGGTAGCAGCGGGACAGGACGTCCAACTGGTTAGTCTGGCCTCTGCTATGGTGGATAAAGCCCGTGCTGCATCCTCCTTCACCCTTTGAAAGCGGCGGCATGGCTCCTTAGGGGTAGGATCAGATCCTTGTAAAACTGTGCCCTGGAAGGAAGGAAAGAGGGAGAGAAGTCCATTACGTAGGTGAAACAACATCCTTTGGATATCGGGCATACGCGTCTTTTCGTTCAGGTGAATCGCAAACTCGGATGAGGACAGGCTGAGCCGTTTAAATTTTATAGCCATATAAATTACAGATAGAATTCCCTTCTGGAATAGGGTGAATTACAATTGTCATGTTCAAACCAACCATTCAAATGGCAGCTGATGGTTAAGTTTTGCGAGATGGTGATCACCGGTAATAGTCGCTGGTAATAATTTTATTTAAATTTCAGCAGTGTCCAGAGACTTCAGCTGAGCTCAGAGCCACCATGGAATTCTTTGCACAAACACTTCACAGCGTTTTAGAGTAGGAGATAAGGATTGTTATTATTATCATTTTAGAGATATAGAGAGATCGAGCAATTTGGGAAATGGCTCCCGGGAAGTCTAAGGCAGAGCACTGCACTGCTGTTAGTAAGCAAAGAAATCCTGTCAATACTTTCTTGCCTGCAATTTAACTATTGTGCTTTTTTAAGCCGTGCTTTTTCTGCCTTTGCTTTTTGGAAATATTTGGTGTTACAGTTCAACTAACGAAAAACTTCTGTTTAAGTCCTTTGACATTTTTTTTCTCATGGTTGCAAAATTCCTTATATATTAGCCCATAACCCCTGTTCAAAGACAACTTTCTCTTACTTAATACACCTGTATTATGGCTTTTGTTCTCGTGTTATCTTTGGGTTCAGTACATAAATCTTCAAGTTTTCCACCCCAAGTCCATATAAGCAGAACAGGAGGATAACAGATATAACATTAAATTATGCATGGCCCAATAGCGTGTTAACCACTTTCATGTGCACCAAGTAAAATGGAGAAAAGCAATTTGTGTCTAAACAAGGGCAACGTTTTTGCGTTGCGGAGGTCACTGGAACACATTGTACTCATTAGATGATACACAGCAACCTCCGTAAGAAGTGGAATCCTAGATAAGCACCAGCAAACCTCTAATGGATAGTCTGCGAATATACCGGCTGATTTGTAAATGTAAATGTTTTATGAGTAATAGGGTTTTAAAGCTGATTTTGATTAATGAAATGCAATCTACTTATTCCTTCAGCAGTCAGCCTACAAGCATCTAACCAACTAATTAGTCTGTTTAGGTAAAGTATTAAATCTGCCTTTTGTTTAAAAATAGGAAAAAGCAAACCAGACCCACTCTGGAAGGTAGGTGCAGTGAGGAGAAAACTTCACTGGTGTGAATGACCTAATTAGAAAAGTACAATAATTACATAAAACTTTGCAAGGCTTTGTAGTTCTAAACATAATGACTACTTCAATCACAGAAGTGAAATTATTAAGTGGAAAAAAATGAGGGAAACAAAAATGACATCTTTTTATTTTGCAGACTTTTGCAGACTAAGGCAAAAATGGTTTTGTGAAGTCGGGTGAGGTCACGAATGTTACGGTCAGTTTAGTGGTCATTAAGGTGTACAAGTTCAGAAAGTCAAAGGAGTCTTTTCTCATTTATTGTTTTAATTTGCATCCATGCCCCAGATGCCATAGTGGGATCAGTTATGAGCGTTGCACACTACAGCATTTGTGAGGTGGATCCCCATGGTGCGCTGGAGAAGCCACTTCCAACTAGAACTTGCTGAAAGCCATTGACACAGATGTTATCTGTGTGGTACCACTGCTTTTGATGTTCATGATATTCTCAATGGAAAACATTAAAATGGATTTGGCAGGTTTTGTTTGTTCCAGTTTTACCATTCTGACTAGTTTTGCTTTATCTTGGCCGTGCCATTAAAACAAGAAGACTAGTTCCAAACACGTTCAGTTCCAGCATGTTCCTCTCACGGGGATACAGACGCAAGACTGAAGACTGCAGGCGATTCACACCAGTGCCCAAATCAACCACCTACCTGGGCGCTTATTGTTTACATGCCCTGATTAATAACAAAACAGTCTGAGGAAGAAGGGTGACACCGTACCTTCATCCTGTACCGATGTCCATCAACTATGGCAACTGGAGAGCAAAGAGACCTTAAATGGCAGCGAGAGGGGTGCGCAGGGTTAAGAGAAGGGAGAGTGACAGGGACAGTCTGGCGTAGACACATGGAGGCTCATCTCATTCCCAAGAACTCTTTAGTTTCCTGAAATAACATACTGATTGGGCTGTTCCATTGCAACTCGTGACGACTTTGGGCTCCTCACTACAAGAAGGACATTGAGGTGTTGGAGCGTGTCCAGAGAAGGGCTACAAAGCTGGTGAGGGGTCTGGAGGACAAACCTTACGAGGAACGACTGAGGGAACTGGGGTTGTTCAGCCTGGAGAAGAGGAG
>VXBO01013336.1:154352-173918 GCA_013400135.1 Rhinoptilus africanus | reverse complement strand
AGGCTGCCCAGGGAGGGGGTGGATTCCCCATCCCTGGAGGTGTTTAAGAAAAGGGTCGATGAGGTGCTGAGGGACATGGTTTAGAAGGGGGTTTTGTCAGGGGGGGTTAATGGTTGGACTTGGTGGTCTTAAAGGTCCCTTCCAACCTCACCGATTCTATGATTCTATGATCTCCTCTCAACCAGAGCTTGTCATGGAGCCTGAGATTAGGCGAGGCCAGATAAATGCATGTTGGTGTTAATGAGATCATTCCCCAGCACTCAAATGAAGTTAGAGCTGTTAAAACACTTCAGAGAGATTGCATTTCATCTCATACAAGTTTAGCTACTGATGACAAGTAATCGTTCTCCTTCTTCACTGAACTGTTGGTCTTTGTATAATTCTTCTTTTACATTTATATTTACTTACGGTACTGACTGCTGCTAGGGAGACAGGGTAATTTTCACAAGACACGAACTGGCACGATAGCAATGTTTTACTAAACCTCACTGAAATTGTGCCTTCTTGACTAACTAAAGTCTTGTTTGGGTACAGCTTGAACAAATGTAGAGAAGCTCTGCTTTGTCTTTAGCCCGGTAAGTTCGTCTGAGTGACGCCTCCGCTGCTGCGGAAGGAGGGTTCAGTCCTTCAGGTAGAGACCTCGTCGGATCAGGAATTTCTCTGATTCCATTTCACATCATCTCAAAACCCACCTGATTTTTTTTTTTCTTTTTGTAACAGAATATCTGTTTTCTTTGTTAGTATTTCCTTTCATTCCCCTAGATTTCGGATACATCCCTCTGCCCTCCCATTTGCCATTAGTTCTCATAATAACATGCATTGATTGTTCTTTACTGGTAGTGCCAAGATCAGCCTGGCAGTACATCAGCTGTTTCCCTTAGGAAATGCATTACTTCTTCCAGGAAGAGAGGAAATTAGGAAAAAAAAATTAGATTTCCATTATATTTCTGAAACAATCTAAATTATCTGCTTCAGTGCATGTGTAGACAGTGCAGCAGAACAGTCCGTCAAACCTGATTTCTCCTGTTTCAGAAATTTTCCATTATTGCGCACCTTTGAGTGAAGAAACTCCTGCAAAATACGTCATACAAAATCCCTCTATTTCACCACTTTTTGCGATCAGAAAGATTTGATACATAAACAGCGTTTCATCCTGGAACTGTACTAATCCACATATTATTAATTTAAGCGTTTCCTCAATCCTACTTAGGCTGACTTTGGTAAAGATCCACCGGCTGTTATTCAACACGCTTATCCTGCTAATATTTTCATGATTATCCCACTCTCTCTCTTTTGGATGAGAATTAGGATTTATTCTTCCACTACTCTGGAACCTTCTCACCCTTTCAAATATCCCGGGGGGATCTTTCATAATTCAGTTACTGTTCCTCCGCAGCTCTGGCTGGGAAAGCTCAGGCAAAGCTGCTTAGCAAATAAGTGAGCTCACTTTAGAAAAAAATTGCTGGATTCACCAGGCTTTTATGTTTGACATATCGGTACCGCATGTCGTTTTACTGAGGTCTCCACTGACGCTTCATCTGCGTCAGCCAAAGTGGGTTGTCAACCGAAAAGTGACATAAGCTATGTATTTTGCCCTTTTCTTTCTATCGATATGTTTGTGAAGTCTTTTAGCGCGTTTCTGTTTTATTTTCCGCAAGATGCTTTTAGCACTTACCCTGTTTAAAACCCTCTGAACATTCAGAACACAACTTTACATCAGAAAAGGTTTAGAACGAAGTTCCAAGAAGTGAAAGGTTGCCATCTTTCCCCAGTGGAGGGGCAAATCCTTGGACCAGGACAACTCCTGGAAGTCACAAGCGGGGATGGAAGTGGGAAAACTGCTGCTTTTATTCCGAATGTTCTGGAACATAATATTATGAAGCCTCTGACCATTGCCCCAAGAGCTACATCCTTTTTGGCACTCTTTTTAAGCTCAAACAGCACAGCTGATGATGCCCATAGAAGCAGTATCTTCCTCGGCAGATGCAGAAGTAAAGGAATCCCCAAAATATCAGTGGAAACACGGAACAATTAAAGTCCATATGAAAATTGGATCCTAGCCAGCGCGCCTCGGTTGGTGGAGAGCCCGTCTGAAACACAGGGATGAAAAAGCACTAAAGGGCCGTAGTTAGTTCACGTTGCTGGTTCATCACTGAAATTACTCAACACATTCGTCATGGGGATACATTTATTTTAAAAAATGGACAAGTGCTTTTTGCTGCGACGCCGTTAGACCATTTACAAAAGTCAAAATGGTTGTACGGTCTGTTAATGTGTTACTGGAATAAAATCGCGCTGCACATTTAGCGCTGGATTATGTGGAGAGCAGCCAATGCTTGTAGCATTGATTACAGGGTCTGTGCCTAAGTAGTTCTCTTCTTGATTTATGAGCAATGCATTATCATTCATTGAGTGACAGAGTAAGCTACTAGATTTGTTAATTGGACAGTAAACCCCGCTTTCATTCCCATGTTACAGCATTTTTCATTAAAAAAGAGACATACCTAACATTTAATGAAATGCTTAAATAAATAAATGGATACAGAAGAGTTGAATATAGACCCTTTGCTGCTTTCAGCAGAAAGGAGTAATGCATAACGTGTTTATTAATTAGTCTGGCGAAACGTAATTAAAGGGCTGTAAACTCTGTGAGGAAGTTAACCAGCCTTGTAATAAGTACCACTTTCTAGGTACAGGAAGTCAGCTAGCATTAAGTGAAGAGGTAACCTGCATAGAAGCTCATTTTTAGCATGGAGACAATATAAATAAGTTATCATCATGAAAAATACAGCTGACCTTGCAGATTCAAAGGCAGCAGATTGCAATGTTTTCACAAGTTCACGTAGTTTTTTATCTCCTAGCAACTGTATGTCATTTACATATTTTACCACATCGAACATCTTAAAGAGTTTTTCTGTTGACTGTTGTCAGAAAAAAAAGTCATTGTAGTGTAGTTCCTGGAAGACTGTTGTTTTTTATAACTGTGCTTAATGTCTTTATGTGAAGCCTTGAAGCTACATAAAAGATTTTGGTGTAGGAATTTGATATTACAAGCACTTTCAGATAGTTTGTGGTGTTTACAAAAACGCTGGGGTCTGAGTTCAAGAGCTGGCGCGGCTCCTGCTGACATCAGTCTGAGATGCATGAGCATAAAGTATACACAATATATATGTAAGATTATATATGTACTTTATAGATACGTGTACACTTTATGCATATTTATATATAAAAAAATATATATATACTCTTTATATATATAAAGTATAAGAATTTTCTTCATTAGTATTTTTCTTCACTAATCCTCAGACTTCTGCTCTTTAATTATCTTATGGCTTGTGCAATAGCAGGGCTTCCCTTAACACGTGGGGCTCCCGGCAACGGCAAGGGAAGGAGGGGAGGGCCGCGGGCTGACACGCGTAATAGTGTTTCTCTCTGAAAGGTTGGGCGTGAATTAGGCTGTACATTTTTATTTGTCTTGGAAAGCTTTCATTCTTGTACCACGGAATGGTAATAGATGCTGAAACTTCAGAAGACCATGTTAAAAGATTGTTTTTTTCCACGCTGAAGACAAGAAAATCCTGGATCCAAATGCCGACTTCATCCAAAATACATGACGAGAACTGGAAGTTTGTTGCTGTATCGTCCATCCGGTGTTCCCCTTCCTGTAGCTGAGAAGCAGAAAGACTCCTTACAGGACTCGAGCTGCCGTGGTGAGATAAGGGCAGGGTAGACCCTTTCTTGCCGTAGTCCGTGGAAAATCATTTGAGCTCATTTGAGCCCCATCACCTGAGCCCACGAAATCCCAGGCACTCTGCTCAGTTAGAGCTAAGTCTGACAAGAGCTGAACTCAATGGCTAAAAATCTCATTTGCTCACAGACAGAAATGTAAGGGAATTTGAAAGCGCAGCTGGTGTTTGCAGAAGTTTGTCCGATGGCTGAGGGCTGGTACCTCCCGAACAAAGCGAACAGGAGAGTAGAGAAAAGCTGGTATCAGGCTGGCATCACTTGCAGAGCGCCAGGGACACGAGTCGGGATTCAGCTTCACGGATCGAAACACAGGCGTTTCCACGCCGAGCTCTGGCTTTTCCCTGTGGTACGCACTGGAAAGCTGTGCCGTCCCGCTGGAAGTTACCCTAGGCTGATCCACCGGCACAGTCTATCCAGAACTACTTCCTACATGGTCTGTAACTTAACAGTGAGCCGAAGACGTTCGTATTGTACCTGTCCCTGCCATTAGGAGTTTAGTTGTGGTTACTCTAAGTCGCTCTTTGGTCCCACCAATTTTCTATCAATGTCATTGATGGTGTGCTCGTTTCTCTATCCCGGCAATTTTGTGTAATCAATTACAGCACCCCAGCCAGAGCAGTTGCTTTGTGAAACTTGTGAGATGACACAGACCTCATGCAAGCTGTGCAAAATTACCAATTATGGAACTACACAATCTTTTCTAGGATGCCATAAAGTGTCGTTATTTACCCTAGAAAGAGAATGTCTAAACAGATCGGTTTCTCATCAGATGCCATTGCTCAGGGATCTGAAAAATATGGAAATGCCTGAGTTTAAATCATCCGTATGCCTGAAACAGCATAAGAAATTAGTTTCTTGAGCTATTTTTATGTTTTTCTAGCTTACAGCTAAATCATGTATTATGGTGAATCATTAACTACTGACTTTTATAGCTAATCCTTATATAGCCCATTTTTAGCTTCGATGGTATTTTTGAAATACAAGATTTTATAGACTACAAATATGCATCAGACAATGCAATTATCTGCTTTCAACTTGTCTCCAAGTTTAGTCTTTCTCTGGAGAAAATACAGAGAGAGGCTGACCTTTATTTATAGCGTGCTTTGTACTGTTACTTTGATTCCTTCTACAGCCTCACCTTCATGGGGAGTGATTTTCCCATCATTTGGGAGAGATGCACAATTCAATTCCTGCTCCACATAAAATCCCCACCGATTTGCCTCACGGACCGAAAATAGCCTACATCTGCAATACCGAGCGCTCTGCATCCACTCCCTGTCACCAGGGAGGGGACAAATCAGTTCAAACTGATTCCTGTCAGGATAAGATTGGAGGGACGTGTCCGTTTGCTTGCTACATTTCAATTGAGAATAAGTCAGGCCTTTAAACTGGAATGCAAGTTCTCCTGTAATTTCTTTGTACGGAAATGCGGATAATCAAATCTTTTTCTTGCCAGAGACAATGTAATTTTATGCTCTGATTTATTCTGAAGCATTCGATTTGTAGTTCTCCCAAGTCCCAAAGAGTCCTGTTGGAATTGAATAAAGCAGTGGATAACGGCCCGATGAGAGTTTTCTGGAGAGAAATGAAATAAAATAAATAAAGGAAACGCCGCCAGAAAGAGATCCTTGATGAAACCTGTGGCTCGTAGGTGGTTTAGCACATGTAACTCTTGGTGACAGTGACAAAATACAGATAGAACCGAGGATGTAAATAGACAAGTATGTGGGTTTAACTCCATATGTGTGTAAACTCAAACTACGGAGAGATGCAGGAGCCTCAGTTGGGTCCACCTGAGGTCCATGGGGTGTGGGATCTCCTTATGCTGCCGGCAGAAAATGCTTGGCATGGCCAGAGGTTGAAGACTGGGTCTGCCGCTGAGAGCTGTTCTTTTGCAAAGCATACTGAAAGGGGGAGGAAAATAAATTAGGGAAAAAGTGAGGGAGAGCGGGAGTGAGACCGATGGTGCAGGCATCCTCTTCATCCCTGGGTGTGGGGAGCAAGGACGGCTGGGGACCTGCCTGGTCTCATGCTCTCAAAGCTTGGACTGCACTGGGACCAGCTGGAGTGCAGGAGACACTTGATAAAATAAGAAAAATAACAATAAGGTGCTCTGGGGAAAGAGGTTCATGTTTGGATTGCTCTGCGTGCTGGCCCTGCAGCAGAGCGGGGCAGCAGTGCGGCCGGGAGCGAAAGCTGGCAGGGCCACTGGTGCTTTGCGAGATACAGACATCAGAGAGTCCATCCAACGGGATTGTATCCAAATCCTGCTTAAATTTCTCTTTTGAATCTACCTTCCAGATAGAAAAGGACCAATAACAGTATGCTAAAAGATATGGCTTTGATTGCACCCTTCTCAAGGACCTCTCAGCATTACTCACAACTCAGTACCTTCTCCTCATTATATTTAGAAATGTTTCGCAATATTTTTTTTTTTTTTAATGAGAAGGAGAAGACCCCTTGGCGGTTCAGCCAGGTATACGTTAATATTGAATGATTCGGTTTAGGTTGAGAAATTGAGACGCTTTGGTTAAACTTCAGCTATCTGAAATAAAATTATTTGTCGCCATTTTTCAAGGAAACAGTGGCAAAAATCAAACGACGCTATGTAAACTTTATTTACCTGGAAAGTTCACAAGTAGCTCTGCTCTCAGCTGAGTTCCTGGGGTTCCTGTCTGGGGTTTGTTCAGGATTAATCTAAGTCTGCACGTAGAGGATATCTTCGTACCTCCTTCTCCGTGCCAACGGCTCACAACTACCATGGGCTCCTGCGCAGCAGTCAGGGAACCAAGGAATCGATCTGTTTGAATCCATTTGGAAAAAAAAAAAAGAAAAGAAAAGAAAGAAAAAATAATATTAAATAAAGAAGAAGTTTCAGCTTGGCCAGCAGCTGGATGTGGCTGAGGATGGTGGCAGAGAGTGGGGGAGTGGAGCTAGAGGCAGGGGCAGGGCAATGCCGGCGCAGCCTGGAGGGATGGGATGAAGGTCAAACTGTGTCCTCAGACTGGGAATGGGATGGAGGGCACGGGGGCTGGGTGAGAGGTGCTGGGTTCACGTCGCTTGTGGTATGAGATGGTAGAGAGATGCATGTTGGTGCCCTGGTCTTGCTGGGCCAGCTCTCAGAAGGGGAATTAATGGGCCCAGAAAAGAGAAGAAGGAAAGTTGACTCACGCCGAAGCTGAGGTTTTAATCTTTCTGAGGTGGCGGATGTAAAGCTAATAAAAAAAGGAGAGTTCTGAGCTTAATTTAAAGATAAGCCTCATCATAAGCACTTGTCCTTCCTCGTAAAAGTAAGGCAGGCAATTCATTCTCCTATGCAGATGCACCGGCAAGGCGAGAGTATTATGCAGTAGACGGTGGGTAATGATGCTTTAAGGGAAAGAGTATAACATTTTTGAATTTTTCACAGCTCTCCTTTTTGTAATTTGCGGGTAGGAAAACAATCAGACCTATAAAGCTCTGTGATGAGGCAGTAGGATGGGCAGCGACATCTCAAATGCCTTTTCTCTCGGGGAGGTTAAAGCATTGTGGGTAAACTTTTAAATAAACAGAAGATTTATTCACAGTGGTCGGGTGCCTTTCTTCCAAACTGAAGGCATCCTTTTAATAAAAATTATCCAGTTCCCCCTTCCCCTGCGGCCTCCGAGGGTGTGCGTCCGCAGGGGCGAGCGTGGGGAGCGCGTTCCCGCTGGCTTTGGATGCCTCACAAGTCTTTCTGTGTGTGCCTTAATAGCCTTCCGAGGGAACTGAAGTCTCATTTTGTGCGACTTTGAATTTAAATCCAGGTCACAGAGATGTTAAATAGCAAATGACACATTTACTGTGCCACCCAGCTGCCTTCTGTAATGCAGCAGGAATGCTCTCTGAGCAGGGACAGTATGCCAATATTAACTTACATACAGGTTGTTTTGTTGTGGATGCTAATGTTAAAAAATAAGGGAAAAAAAAAAAAAAAGAAAGGGATGCTGCTCACATTTAAATAGCTACTTATTCCCTTTGCATCTTCTCTCCTGAAGTGATAATGTTCTTTCCTGACTGAAGAATTCCTAAAGCATTAGTTCTTTGCAGTTCAGACCTTTACATTTATGTTTATTATACCAAAAAAACCTATTCCGGTTTCCAGGTCACCAGAAATCAAGATTACTGTCAATATGCTATTCTAACTCCTGTGCTTAGTTAAAAACCCGAATTACCTCTTCGGTTTATGATACTGGCTGGAATATTCTCCTTTTGTAAAGGCACAGACTTTATTTCTCAGGGAGGAAAGCTGTTTGTCAGAGGCTGCTGCATTATTGCAGCCTTACGAGCAAATAATGAAGTTGGACACCTGCATTCTGTACAAAAAGGCTTTTATCAGGCAGATGGAGAATGTGCTCCAGGGCATCAAAAGGGCTCATCACAAGATAGAAAAGATGGGGATATTGGGGTATTCGCCTCACAGATGTCCTTTCTGCAGTAGTATTGCAAAAATACATACCCAAACAGCAGCTAAATTGACTTTTGACCAATAGATGGAGACAAAAAGTGTTTTTCTTCATTATCCTCTCTGTTTCATTCCTACTGAGTGGGTCAGTTTACCTGCAGTTCCCTCTCTGGTAGTGAGTTTGTTCAAAGGAATTGGGTTTCTCTCTTTTTTTTTTTTTTTTTTTTTCCTCAATAAATATTAGCAGATGAGGGATTTATCTCTGCAGAGTGCTTCCTCAAGCGCCACAGCTTGTTTTCCCTGAGTTCATGATGCTGTTCGGATGCTATGGAATGGCTTTTCCGGTTCAGAACTTCAGGTTTGCTTCAATTTGTTTAACCTCATACAGACACTTGCTGAGCTTCAAGTATGGCAGCTGCCATCTTGCCAAACATCAGGACATTTTCTTTGCGAACCTCAGCACTCAAAGCATCTGTCTCATAGAATCCTAGAATGGTTTGGGTTCAAACAACCTTTAAGACCACCCAGTGCCCCCCCTGCCCTGGGCAGGGACACCTCCCACCAGCCCAGGCTGCTCCAAGCCCTGTCCAACCTGGCCTTGAACCCCTCCAGGGATGGGGCAGCCACAGCTTCCCTGGGCAACCTGGGCCAGGGGCTCACCACCCTCACAGCAAAGAATTTCTTCCTAATATCTAATCTAAATCTACCCTCTTTCAGTTTAAACTGTTACTCCCAGTCTTATCACTTTACTCCCTGATCCCCATCTTTCCTGTAGGCCCCCTTTGAGTACTGGAAGGCTGCTACGAGGTTTCCTGGAGCCAGTCTCCAGTGCAAAAACAAAGAAAGAAAACCACAGCTCTATTTCATGACAATCTGGGATAAAACATTGGGAATACCGGAAGTAGCATCTCAGGACCTGACTGGAAGAGGTTTTCTTTTCCTGGGGGATTTACCCCTCTGTTGTATGTTACATAGAATCATAGAACGGTTTGGTTTTGAAGGGACCTGAATCATAGAGTGACAGAATTATAGGGTGGGAAGGTCCTTCAGGAGATCCCCCAGTCCCACCCCCTGCCAGAGCAGGGTCACCCAGAGCAGGGGGCACAGGAACGCCTCCAGGCGGGNCAGCTCCCAACCTGTATTGGTGCAGGGGGTTATTCCTCCCCAGGGGCAGCACCCTACACTTGCCCTTATTGAATTTCATGAGGTTCCTCTCCGCCCAGCTCTCCAGCCTGTCCAGGTCTCTCTGGATGGCGGCACAGCCTTCCGGGGTGTCAGCCACCCCTCCCAGCTTTGTGTCGTCAGCAAACTTGCTGAGGGTGCGCTCTGTCCCCTCATCCAGGTCATTGATGAATATATTGAAGAGCACTGGGCCCAGTACTGACCCCTGGGGAACACCGCTCATCACTGACCTCCGACTACACTCCGCGCCCCTAATCACAACCCTCTGGGCTCTGTCTTTCAACCAGTTCTCTATCCACCTGAAGATCATCTATTTCCAAACCCCCTGCCCAGGGGGTTGCTCCTACTAGACCAGGCTGCTCAAGACAGAGGAACCCTTCAGCCCCTGGGTCCTGGGGCTGGCCTCCAGAACGCTTTGGAGTACACCAGGGTCACCGTCACCGTCACCGTCACCCTCCCCAGTGGCGTGCCCAAACCTCTTAGCTTAGAGCTCAGGAAGTGAATAGAAAGCCATAATGACCTGATAGGGGCTGCTGGAAAAAACAGCCCCTGACTTCATCTTACACCTCGTTAGGCGTGTCTGGTTTATAGCACCACATATTTGCTATGGATTTCACAGGTGTTTATTCCTAAATATGGAACAACTCAGCCAATGAATCCGCGAACATGCCGCATTTTTAAAGCACGCATTTGTTCCTGAATCCTTATTAAGCTCTGACACTGTTGTCTTATAAATCTAATGTAGATAAATGTGTGCTAAGAAAAAAAAAAACCACACACAAAAAACCCCAAACCCCAATAGTGTTCTGCCATCTGTTGATTATGTTTTGATATGCTGTAGTGAATCGATACATATTTCGGATCCGTGAATCTAAACGTAATTTCAGTTTAGCTCTGATTTCCTCAAACCACACACTACTTTGTATAAATTGCTTCTTATATATTCTGCTCATGGCTGGTGAATGTAATTAACATTTTCTTGCGAAAAACTTGTACCTATAAATATCAAGGCCACGACACACATTATTAATTAAAAAAAAATATGGGGGTTGTTCCTTTTGCAAATATATAAATAACGTTCCAAAAGTGTGTAATAAATGTTCACATCATCTTTCTAATAAGTATAAATGCATTTATTTTGTGTCTATGAGGAAGGGGATGTGAGAATACTGTAGTAGTATTTTAAATAATGCGGCAGGATCAAATTAATGAGACCTGGAATCACTGCTCAGTACTAAGCACCCTTTGCCATGCATACAGCCGATTTCCATCCTGCAGGAGATGTTTAAGAAGTTTGCATTAAAATATAATTTCTATCCTAGCATCACGGCAGTCTGCCATCTATGCCCTTTCACTGTTAGGTACTTCTCCTTTGCGAAAAAATACTCCATTGTTCTTGAAACAATGTTTGTGTTTGGTGCCATTAGGAATAGTCTTTAAACTGAAAGTTAATCACTTGAAAATGTGTTGGGAGTTTTGAATCTTTTGAACGACAGTGAAACGTAAATCCTCAGCGTCGGTTTGTCTCAAACACGCCATCAGAAGATGGGCTTTGATTCAACCCGTGCTATCCAGAGTTTGAATTGCAGTGCAGTCTTCCGTCTTGTCACAGCCTGGAAAATAAGCCAACTCACTTCGACCAATTTGAGAAAGTAAAGCCAGCAGTAATCTGTGCAAAATGGGTTATAATCCGGACCCTCTGAGGGAATTTGTGAAAACCCCTTTGTGACTGTGGTACAAGCCAGCTGTTAGCACTGCTCCTTTCCTCCAGCTGCTCCTGGTTTCTTTGGGTTTTTCAGGATTGTCTTCTTAGCCTTTTTTTCCAAGACACTGATCTATAGGAATTCCCTGGGCAGCTGATATGGGAAGTTTACCTCTTCCTTCTCCTCTTTCCATAGTAAAAGGGACACAGAGACCCTATTTTGAAAACTCATATACAAACAAGCAACAAAAATCCCTTAAATGCAGCTTTTGATCTTCTCAGGCTTTGGTGGTGGCGGTGCAGCAGCCACATGCTCTTCTGCCAGCTGAGGATGCAGGTTTGGGAGGATGAAGCATTTTCAAGGGTCTAACTCTTGCTCCTGGAGCTGCATTTCCCCCTTTTCTCCCTGGGCGAGGAGTTTCGATACAGATTTTCTTCTTTTCTTGGCTAGACGGCAGATCCTTGAGACCTTTATTTTCTGGCATGCACAAACAAGGCTTTTCTTCAATATGAAATATTCATAGAATAAAACACTTTAGAAGATGTTAAAGGAGAAATCGCGTTTAGTCCTGGTCCCAACCCTTCCACCAATTCATTTAACCCCATAAAGGTGATATTCTACTGGGAGTTAACGTAGAGCTATGACTTGGAAATAAGGTAATGAGCATGGAAACGTGCTGGAGTAATCATGCTGAGTGTGAAGGTGCTCATAATTTATCCCTAAGTACATAATGGTTTTATTTAAAAATATATTGTACTGCAGATAACCATGATAGGCTGGGCTTGAGCAGAGAGAAGTTTTAGCTCATTTTCTAATGTACCCAATTTTCTGTGTGTTATCGTGCCGAACTAAATTTGGCCGTGAACAAGCCCAGATCAACAGGGGATTCGATTAGGACAAGAAAATTAATTTTTACTGGGATTTAGAGTTTATTTGAACCCACTAAAGAGAGGGTAGCCCTATATTTCACCTTGATTAAAGAAAAGAAAAGTCTGGTATTATACAATTACAGCAAAAGTGACATTATGATTTATTGTGTCAAACCTTTCCTTCTTCTTACGGCTCCACAAAGGTCAGTGACAAAACAAGTCTGCTGCATAAGATTGAAAAAGAACCTGGGAGTGTGAATTAAAGCCAGGGACGTCATTTTTAATTTTCAATGCCCCTGCTTTTGTGGCGGGGAGCCAGACTGTAACATTTCACTGGCTTTTAAAAAAATTGTATGCAAGGCTTTTCTCGAAGGAGTCCAGTTGAACTGCCTGGAGAGTTAGGGTCGGGGCGCATGGTGTAGTTAAGGGATGTTAGAAAAAAATATTTGCAGACATTTATTTATGACATAATCTGTTCTGATGGGATTCCTCGTGAATATTTTTTTTATGCAGTTTTATGGCAAAAGGGGGAAAGAGGTTGCTTAAAAAACCTTGCGGTGGCACAGGTTGGCATTGCTCTGTTACGTCAGGCAAGTTGTTTCTAATTCTTCAAACTTGTGCAGCTGGAGAGCAGAAAGAAGGGCAGACACCCAGGCTGATGAATTTTGTAAATCAATACTATGCATAAATTAAGAGTATAAGTAGCAGAAGAAATAAACGGCAAACATCTAGAAGTCGAAGATATTTGTGGGTGCAGTGTGTGCTGTTGAGTTTCTTCTGACCTGAATTGCTCGGTTATTCTTCAGACTATTAATGATGTGATTTTAATACAATCTTAGTGACACTTTACAAAGAACTACAGGAGACTTTTGATCATGAAATAAGTTACTCGCTTTCATTACTTTTATCCACCTTGAACGGTAAATACGATTATCTTTAACGTGAAGTCCCTTTGTCTTTGGGAAGGGAGAGCAGCTCCATACTCACACCTCTTTTTTCTAATCTTCCAAAGTGTTTTATGAAGTGGCATCTTTACAGGTTGGACGTTGGAGCACAGTAAAGCACATCATAGGCTAAAGATCGCTGAGTTAATAGTGATTTTTCAGCTGACTGCAGTGATCTTTGATGTGGTTGGCAATATTTAAGTTTTCAAACGCCGCTGTTCATGCAGGTTAGGTTCAGAAACCGCAATGCAGAAAGACTGAATCTAGTCAAATAAACCGATTGTTCTATAAAAACAAGCAAACGGTAAAGTGCTAGAAAATCCCATTTTGGCAAGAAAACACTCCAGCTTTGTTCTTCTGGTGTTATGATGTTATGAAGAGCCCTCAACAGAGCTATAGATTTGTGTTACGTGAATGTTTGTCTCGTGACCTCTATGGACGCAGTGTGTAATTTGAAACACTATCCATGCTCTTTTCTCGCGCATTCATCGCTTCGCCTCTCCTGGTCTCTTTTTAGAGGAGGTCTCCATTTCATGCGGGCGTAGGTAATTCAGATAAATTAAAACAAGCATCTCTACAGACAGTGTTATTTCAGCTTATATGACATATTCCGCTTTACCGCAGATTGCCTGTGGTGCAGAAATCTGTTACTCATGGTAACGAGTTCCCGTGTCCAAGACTTTAATCTGTTTTTTAAAATTGATTTAAACCGCGGTAAAAAAGGTTTATAAGGTTTACAAAGTCTTTTCACTAGTTTAGCTAGATTAATTTAAAATCATGCTAAGTCAAATAACAACTTGGGGTAGATAAGCCCTTATTCTTTCCCTATCTTCCTCTCTCACGTGTCCCTTGTTCTTATAATCTCTTACGACTATGTATATTACATGACAAGTTTCGGTATAATTTAACGACATAAACTTTTGAGCTCTTTCCCCAGGAGCTGCGGGAGATGGCCAGGGGTTTTGAAAGAAGATAGTTGCAGCTCGCTATTGTAAAAATTGTACTTCTTATAGTACCTAAAGATCATGGCAGCTAACCACATGCCCAGTCAGCTAAATGGCTAGGACACATCTCCGTCTTTGAAACCCAAAACACAGTGCTCCAGATTTTCTTCTTGTTATGCTTACTGGTTGTAACTGGATTGACTTCAATAATAGCACATTTGGGAATGGAAATAGGTTGGCTCCGTAATAATATCGTTACGCAGCTCCACCATCTGTGGGCAGAAACTTGATATCCAAAGTTCACATTTCTGGGGATATTTGCACTTGTATTTTATCAAGTCAGTGCATGTGTGATGGGAAGAATGTGGCTGCAATATAGATAATTACTGAAGCTCTCATATAGTGAAAATAAACTGATGAATACAAAATCATTGTGAATGGAGCCGAGCCAATTTCTAGCTAAGCGTTGAAAAAGGAGGTAATTTTAGAAGAAAACTTCACATAGTTGCATATAGTGATATCAGTGCCGAAGAGAGCTCATCACCCCGTGCTCTGCTTGGGAAAGGAGCTTTCATTTAGCTCAGCCAGAAGTGCCAGGGATGGGGTTTGTCTCCCAGCACCGTGCGAGTCCAGCCTGCAGCGCTGCCGTGATGCCCAGCAGCTCTGGGTTCACATCGCGAGGGAGAGCCGAGAGGCGCGCCATGGGTTTGAGAGGAGGTGGGAACCATGGCGTGGAAGTAGGCAATAGCATGGATCATGTAGGAAATGAGTGGGAAAACTGCCATGGAAGGCTGAATAGGTAAAATTGGTGACGTTAATTATGTGGTATAGGTGAGTGGGATGGATCAGCATCCCTGGATTAGCATCCCTGTCTTCTTTTTGAGCTTCTAAAACCAGACTGTGATGCCCCTAGCAAAAATGAATACATGAATGGTATTACCCAAACACTCCTCCTGGATTCGAACACTATTCAAGTTAATACCGAGGGGAAAAAGTTCAGAAAAATTCAGTGAAAAGAGTAGACTCTTTTCCAGAAAAAAACCCAAACTTTTCAAAACTTCTTAAGCAGTGACTCAACTCCGGGCTCTTTCGGTGGGATTCAATATGAGACGAACTTAAATGTCAGTATCTACATGCAGCCAACGTGTCTCATCTGCTGTGCCAGTGGAGACCCGATCGATAAAGCCAATGAACCCTGGGGAGCGGCTGGGCTCCGGCTCCCCCTCACATCGCTCTGCAAATTCCGCTGCCTGCCTGTGCTGGATCTCCAGTGGCGATGGGTTTTTAGGCATGTGGCTCCTATACAGGCATATGCCTACTGGCATGGAAATTCAGTCTGCTTGTGCTGCGGCTTTCTTGCCGTGACCTCAGACAGTCATGCTATTTTGGAGCTTATAAACTTTTAACTCTATCTTAATGAAGTTGAGCTAGTAGAAGGTCCCAGATAAATAATTAAATAATATGTCTGAATGAAATGACTGCTATCTAACTAGTAGAAATAACAGAAGCGATTAAATTAAACTCAATATACACATTAGCCACTGAACTACATAGCCATAAAAGAAAGAAGAGTGTGGTCCAAAGAGTCGTCTCTTTTCCTCCCACAGCTTTATAATTATATCTTCAGGGAAATGCCACAGCTCAGCATTTAACGATCTGCCATCAGAGACATTTATGAGGAGATTTTCAGGGAAAAAGGGAGTTGACGGTATCTTTTTGACAAAAAACCCAGTCGTTGAATAGTCTGGCAATCGTCTGCTGGGAGGGGCATTGATCTATCTATTTACATATCGTGTGAAGTTAATAATTCTAAGATTTTCCCCCAAGAAAATCCACAACAAGGTCATGATCTCCCAGGAAATGTTTGGAAAATAGAGCATAAATCTTGGACACTGTCAATCTGTCACTGCCCTACAGCAGATTTGTATGGTTTGAAGGAGCACAGCTGGTCAGTTCAGGGACTGAATGTTTTCCATGAGGGATGGCTTTGGCAAAACCCAGCCCCTTTGCAACGCTAAACCGTGGGGTATACTGGAAAAGGGGGAGACATTTGCAATGTAGAAAGCAGTGGAATGAAAATTCATGCAGAATTAACAGATGGCACAGACGAAACAAATGGAAAAATTAGCAAAATACTTTTCCTAGTGCCAGACTGTACATACATCAAAGTGAAACAGCCTTTGTAGCTGTAGCTGGTACGTATATGCAGATACTAATTTTTCTGAGGTGAAAACTAGAAGTCTGGATGATGACTAATCTATTAAGTTCTCAGCATGAGTAACTTTCAACTTAAATGCATATTTAATTTCCCACCTAGACAAGAAAAAGTCCAGGTTGTGGCTGTCAAGTGTTTCTTAGACATTTCAAAACATGGCTTGCGCAACTGCTCATCTCTCCGAGCAGATTAGATTGTCCAAACAGATTCTGAGATGCAGGAAAATATCAAGTACCCTTAAAAAGAAGAAGACAAACTTAAACAGATCCGTGAGTGCATTTATTTGACTGACTGAAAGACTCAATAAGAGTTGAAGAAGTCTCTTTAATTAAGTTACATGCGCTCCTAATCTAGTGAGACAGGGATTTCCGAGACTATATTGTCAGGTTCCAAGTGAGGTGGTAACAACGTCTACTGCTTTGTCATTTATAGTGACCGTTTATCACTTGCATTTGTCCCAGCGTAGGCAGTCAAATAGATAAATCACAATCATTTTTACCTTGAGCAAAAATCAAAATACTGTATATTATTATTTTTTATCCATTTTTAAAGTGGTAGCTCCTAAGGACGTCATTCACAGACTTGAACCTCATAGAGTAGTTCAGATGTACATGTGACAGCGACAATAATATGCTTTTTTCTTTTGGACATCCTCTGCTGCAGCCCATGAACAGGAGAGCCCGTCGTCACTGTTGGATTTTGCAAAGCAGGAAGTAACCAAAAAAGATGCTTTAATTTCAGGCTCCATTAGGCACAGTGTTTGCCAAATGGAAGAAGACCAAATTGGTTGGAAGTCTTGTCCTGAGACCTCTGTGTTGGTATTAAAAATCAGAAAGAGTAGGTAGTAATAACCAGAAATCAAATAATATATAATCCGATTCGTTTACTTTGAAATCACTTTGAATCTTTTAATGTTTGGTTTTGTTTTTTTCCTCGTAGAAGTGTAATTACTCTGTGAATTTTGATTACAGAACTGTAGTATCAACCTGGGCTTTCCACTACTAGGTTGTTAAGATCAGTATTTGAGTAACTTAAAGAAAATTAGACTGTATATATATATACACACATGTGTATGTGTGTGTGTGTGTATGTGTACACCCACACTGTACACACACATAAACTTTCTTTCCTTTTCTTTCCCCTTCTTTTTAAATGTTGCAAATGCATACGTAGCACGGTATGATTTGAACACTGTAACTAGAGGAAGAAAACAGTATAATTAATGAAGAGTAAAGCTGATTTTAATCCAGTCTATTATTTTTACCATGATGATTAGTTTGAGTGGCAAGATTTATCCCTCACTCTGTATACTGAAGGGCTTGTTTTCATGCAGAACTTTTCCCCAGGAAGCTGTACATTCAAGTGTCATCAGACGCAGTGCTGTTGCGATGTTGATGTGTTAATTCTTCTGCAAACGTTGCCTTATCACGGATCACAGAATCATAGAATCAATCATTTTGGTTGGAAGAGACCTTTAAGATCATCAATCCAACTGTTAACCCAGCACTGCCAAGTTACCGTTAAACTGTGTCCCTTGGCACCACCTCTACACCTCCTTTAAATACCGCCGTGGGCTCCCGCGGAGAGCCAGGTCCTGTTGAGTAGGATGAACAATAGTTTGTACAATTTCACATTTTGAATGGTTTAAATGTTTAAATGGTAAAGTCATACTCGAGTTTTTAAGGTCAGGAGAAGTCATCAGAGTACCCTAAAAACAACATCCAGGAAGAACGTGGGCTACAGAGAGTCATCTGCCCACTTTGCGTCCAGCTCAAGTATTTGTCGGGGAGGTTCGGTCGTTCATGTGAGAAGTATCTCACTGACTGTCATAGGAGGTGGGTCGGGCCTCTGCTCTGATGTACGGGCTCAATTGATTCAGCAGCCAGAATGATCGATAGGGAGGTATTCGAACCTGGTCCTGCAATTTGGGCTGATAGTCGTTAGCGGGGCGCGGGGGCTCTGGCCTGCCATCTGTAGACCTGCCAAGCCGGCGAGTAGCTGGCGGGCACCTGAGCTGTACAGCTCTCCTCTCCATTTTTAAAATTTTCCCCTGGAGAGCTATTACCGCAGTTGCCAGCGGAAGGTAGTGCGAAATATTGAAAATATCCTTAGTTTAGAAAACAGGGACCCTCAGAAGGCGACCGGGACTCAGGCTCTCAAGTCACATCCCCATGAGGGAGAGGGGGCTCGGGATGCTGCCCCAGGTGGGGCAGAAGAGGCGAGCGGGAGAATTAAACGGATTCGACGGGGCTGATTTAAGGTGAATCAAATTCAAAATGGATACATGTTTGTGTGCTTGTTTGTTAGGAAAGATGGAATTGGTTCTCCAAGGCACCCTTGGGGGCTGCGCCGGCCGCCCACGCGCGGTGTTGATATGCAGCGCTGGCAGCAGGCTCTGGCGTCCCAGAGTGCCGGGGAGTGAATGTCAGCTCGTTTAATCTTTGTCAGCCTGGGCCTCCCTCACTCCATCCTCTGCAAAGAAAGTTTAAAAGGATGCATTTAGAGAAATGTTTTCAAGGTTCGCTCGAGGAAGTGTGCTTCTCGGTATCTCCCTGGCTTAGTTTAACCCGTTGCTCTCCAGGCAAGGGATTTCAGAGTCCCCTCTAACGTATTAGTTCTTCCTGAAGCTCGTAGTACAGCGATCGCTCTGTTAACTCGGGAGGAAAATAGCTGTCTGTGTGCTGGGCACTGTTTAAAAAGTCAGTGTTCGCCAGGAGGTAGCAAATCCTGGGGCTTGCTGTAGTTGGAGCTGGACCCGTCCTTGTCTGCCACTCAAATTTTATAGATATATGTATGTGTGATGTATGTATGTGTATATATATATATACCTGTATCTATGTATCTTATCTATTTATCTATCTGTCTGTCTATCTATCTATCTATCTATCTATCTATTTATCTATCTATCTATCTATCTATCTATCTATCTATTTATCTATCTATCTATCTATCTATCTATCTATCTATCTATTTATTTATCTATCTATTTATCTATCTATCTATCTATCTATCTATCTATCTATCTATCTATCTATCTATCTATCTATCTGTCTATCTATCTGTCTATCTATCTGTCTATCTATCTCTATGTGGACATGAAGGTTGGTAAGGAAAGAAATGTTTATGGTTTCTTATAAGGAACTTTGAAATAAATATTTTCACATCCGAGTTCAGCACGAAACAAGCGATTCTCAAGCCTTTAGTGCTTAAATTTTCTAAGATCTGACCATTTTGAGGATGTGCTGAATATATCGGCGCGTTCGTCGAATCCTTTGGATGCTCTTTGTCGCTGCGGGAGGACAGGAGACTTCTACAGCCGGGAAAGAGCAGCTCATGTAACCTTTCCTACAGAAGCCTCCTCTCCCATAGGAGAGATTTCTACTTCCCAGGGAGCGGAAGACGGCACACACTGCTCGGCTTTATTGCGCCAGCTGAGGAAATGGATCCACTCATTCAGGACAAGTAAGCAAATTCAGCTGGTTGATGAAAGGAAGCCTAGACAACGGTGTTCAAACACTCGCTCCCGTTTCCTCCCAACC
>VXBO01013336.1:113436-154329 GCA_013400135.1 Rhinoptilus africanus | reverse complement strand
CCCCCCCAGATGTCTGGTTTCAGTTTTAAAACATAATAACATTTCATTAAGGAGCCATAGCAACCCTTCACTAATTTGTGAAGAGTACATCGTGAGCTACATTCTGTACTTATCAACATTTGAGCACTTTAGATCTCGTTTCATCTCATTAGTGGATGTTTATGGGACCTGAGGGTTTCAGCGCTCTCTGACTCATTAGTCAGCCGGTGGTGGTGCAGGTTATATACTACAGGAAACGATTTCCCCAGCCTTTAAATGCTCGCACAGCCTTCAACAGAAGTTCAGTCGGAAATGTTTTCTCATGTTAAACAGTCAGTCAGAGAGGAATGTGCGAAGGTGTGTTGTTGTTTTTTTTTTTTTAATATATATAAAACCACCACTTAGTGTAACACTGTGTATATCAGAGTCAGACTGTGCTCGGGCGCAGACAGCTGCGCCACTGAAGACACGTAATTTCCAAGGGCTGGATATTTAAATTGCTGGCTCTGGAAAATTTAGCCACGGGATGGCATTTACTGGAAAGAGCAAATCAGAAGAATGTGTCGCGTTGGAAGTTGCTTGGTGTTAACATCAGAAAGAGTAGGAATCCTTGTTCTCCCACTCATTCACTGGAGCAAAGCCTTTTTTTTTTTCCCCAGATGTTGCAATTAACGTAGGTTCATGCATGATCTAATTTGTATGAAAATAAATGTTCTTTTTCCTCTACTAAATTTATTAAGCAGTGCACCATTTAGTAAACTGTCAGTAGCATCTGTTGGAGAAAGGCAAATAAAATACTGATGCAGGAGGAGGTAGTTTGTCCAGATCACTGGCATGTAGTTTCACGTACTGTGAAAAAATTCCCTGGGTGCATAATTTAGTAGGAAATAATCCACCAATCTCCTTTTTGTGGTTTTGTATCTAATACCGCTTTTCTTCCCCATCATGATGTACAGTTTTCTCTGAGATGCACTAACAAATAGGAAAAACAAATACAAGTGTGAATTAACAGTGTGATGTAAGGGACGGAGCAAGAAATGGCATCTTAAATTTGTTTACAATATGCTGCAAGTCAAAGCATAGGAAACTGCTTTATTAATAAGCGGTTGATAGTCATGTTAATTAGGAAATCACAGAAAAAAATGTGCCACTTGCGTGATAATTGCCTTATTAGCACTGCGTAGACTGTATCCATTTTTTCAAGGATTAACGTGGAAGTCAGATTCACAGGTTGTGCTTTTGCAAAGATAGTAGGGATTTGCTTTGTCATAGGTGGAGCTCTGATAGTGCAATTGGGAGAAGATAACTAGTAAGGTCCTTAAAAATCTCTGCCAAAATGGAAAAGTGATGAAGATCAGCATCAGATCTTATCTGAATAAATATTCCTGAATTTTACAGTCGCTACATGGCAAACTGTGCGTATGGAATAACAACTTTACAAACTGGAAATCCCTAACCTCATCCATCAAGTACACCTACACAAGTGTTGCATGAGTTTGCTACCGATCTTTTATGCAGGAGTCACTGCGCATTGTGGTTTTGATGGGAAATGTAAAACTCAGGGCTCGTTGAGGGGACTTGGATTTGAAAGAAAATAAAGGCAGTATTTTCTTCCAAAAGGCTGAAGCACAGATAGAAGCAACACCAATGCTTTTCTTTCACGCCAACGATGTGGCCAAACAGTTTGCAGAACAACAGGCTATTAAGTTCCAGCATGTCGTCCTCCGAGAGCCCCGTGCTGCTGAAGTTGTCAGAGGACACAGCAAAACCCGCTGATGTGAGGCAGAGGCTGTCAGGGATGCTGCAGGAGGACGTGCTGCAGCTCCGGCACCGGGGCTTTCCCCTCGCTCCTGTGAATCCAGAGTAATCGGCGGGCGCCGAACGGTTTACAAGAGGGTGAGACTCCTGCACTTAGTCCACATTATACCATTTTCGGCAATTAGTTCAAGATGACGCCGGTAGTTGTGATGTGAGGACTCTGCTAATTGAAAACAGCCCAGTGCGGTACCTGTGCGCCCGCCGGAGTGGCTGTGCTTCAGAACCAGATGGCACTCGAGAACATCTTCAAGCTCTAGTGCTTGTTCCATTTTATCCATATTTCTTGATTCATTTCTTCATCTGTGGAAGTTTCTGTACTTAAATGTAGGGTAAAAGCTCTGTTCACAGGGTGTCTGGGAGCACAGCTTTCCCTGCCTGGGTTTTTTAAATGTTACTGGAAGCATGTTTCTTGCTTTTCTGCCCCGCAGAATTGATGCCTCTCAAGCAGGATGGCAGGACTTGCACGCACCTGAGCTTACCCCATGGCTGTATCGTCTGTATTCAGGTATGCAGGCGGTGGGCTTGAGATCAGTTTGAGACATCCATGAAGAACCTTCTTGAATGGAAGCTGAAGGCCCTCTGTCAGGATTTGGGGATAAATGGGATTTTTCATGACCAAGACATATACTTGATAGGAACAATTGCAGCTCTGCTTGGAACCAAAGCCGTGTCTTCCCATGGTTGGCTTGCAGCTTGATGGAAGGTCACGAGGCAAGTGGGTCAAGGAAATAATGAGGGAGAGGCATGGCGGGTTAGGAAAGGTTTTGGACACTGCTTTATCTTTAGACTTTTGCCCTGGGTTGCTACAGATTGTGCAATAGTATTTTCTTCCAGCACCGGACAATTTTGTCACTCTGACTTCATGGCCTGACATGAATCTTGTTTAGGTGACCAGCCTTGACGAACAGAGGGAAGGTGCTCTTCTCCCAAGTGTTTAGGGGCAAGACCGTTTGCTGCAAGAGCATGATTAAGCTGGAGGACTTAAAAGGGACTAAACATTAAATGTTGTCTTCAGCTTGCTCATCTCTTGTTAAACTTCTTTCTCTGGGTCCTGGTGACATAGTCCTGGCTGTTTGTCAGGTGTTTCCACAACAAGTTAAAAGAGTTACTTCAGTTCTCTATAAACTTACTATATGCCTTCAGTTCCAGGGCACTGAGGCCCTGGAATCGCTGCTTTTAAAGGCTGTTTTGAGGACTTTGGCCAATACTCTGCGTTGAGTGGAGTCTTTAATCCTGGGCAGCAGCCACTGATTTTTGCTCGTCATGTTGGTAAGTTGTGTCATCTTATGACTCAACAGAGATCTCTCTTCATCTGTGCTGCCTTCCTCTTCTCCCCCAAACCATATCTGTCTTCCCTGTGTTGCTCTTCTTGCTCTGTCCCTGGTGTGTACCCTCGGGAGTTTAGGACAGGTCTACAGTGCTTTCCAGGGGCCAAGGAGAAGCTGACAACAGATGCAGGAATGTGCAGGATGTGCTCCCGATGTGTCATGTTGGTGGCTGTTGGGATGTCCTGTCACCTTGAGGTGTCCAGGTGGGAGAAGCCAGTGGGCCATTCTGGGCCATGCTGGTAGTGAGCACCACCTCCCCTCCACAAAGAATCCCGCTTCTGGACTTCTGCTAGGATAAAGATTCCTAAGTCCTTCCAAAATATTAATTAAAAAAAATCTTTGTGGGTAAATTTGCCACAAATTTCCACAATAAAGGCATGACTTCTAATCTAAAATCAACTTTAAATGTGCTTTTGTAAAGGCTACCTTCTTATGAAGCGTTTGTCCTTGGCCATGGTCCATCCACTGTAGCGTTCTGGCTGTGGCCTCAGATTTGATTAAGTAGATTACTTACATCTTCTTTAGTATATAGTGATAGGTCTGGACCACAGCTCAGCCGACACTGAAGCGTTTTCTTAACATCAGAGACATGTAAAAATGTATTGCTGAACTTTGCCATAGACAAACATCTTTGGTGAACTGGAAAATGAAGAGGAAGGAGTTGCAGCAGGGGTCTGATTCACCGCTCCACTGTGGCTCAGGGAAATTATGGGAGTCACAGAGGTGTCAGACCGGGGTGGCGCGGTGCTGGAGCCGGTCGCTTGCCTTGCGCACAGAAACACAGGGTCTGCATTTTCCAGTCTCTTTATGGTTTTACCACGTCAATGCTGAGCAAGGGGAACGGGCACCGATCTCGTTTCCTGTTATTATCACTAACAGTGACAGTTCATAACTCCCTGGTGAGGTAGATAATATTTGTGTTCATTTTTTACTTTTATATAAATGAACAAAAAGAACCAGCAATAAGCACACGGTGGTCAAGAGCATCCTGATGCTCGCCACATGCAAAATTTATACAGTGATTGCAGTAGTAAAACCAAGTGAATATTCCAGTTGAAATCCACTCTTTACTTGGGTCCGGCTCACCTACAAGGCAAAAAATACTTCTTCAAGATATGAGATAGATGGCACTTTTTATAAAGCTATGAGGAAAAGCAGTAATTTTTCCAGTCAACGATGACATTTGTCATATCCCGTTTAGTGAACTCAATCTCTTTACCGGTTCAAAGTGTTGTTTGTGAAGCCCTTGATGTCTGACACATTGATTTGTCCGTGTAAAAAGCAGAAATACCTAACATTTTCCAAAGAACAAAGTTTCCCAGCAGGTGTCCAAGCAGGAGGTTCCTTCTGGGCCACATGGTAAGACTTTTTTTAGCTGCAACTCGGAGGACACATAGAGCGGGACAGGGGAGGCTGCATTTTGGCCTCATCCCGGCCACATCCATCCCAGGAAGTGGGAACTGCTGGCAGATTCCTGCATCAAAGCAAAGCCTTAGAGATTACATCTGCTTCTTTCAGCATCAGCTCCTGTAGTCTCCTACTTACGGAGAAAGTTGTTTGTATAAGGCACTGTCTCTCAGGTTAAAAAAAAAGTAAGCTAATATATTAATATTGGGGTTTTGATTTAATAGTATAACTGACACATTTGCTGTTTAATATCCTATTCCATGCTGCACAAAGTCCCCAGACTCATCATGTGCTGTTTATCTAAAGTGATAGCAAAATACGTTCTTTTCTGTTCTAAAGGTCTATAAAGCAGATATTAGCTGATTTTAAAACACATGTACTTCGTGCTCTTGTGTAAAGAACTCACAATCTTCCCAGTTCTGTTCGATTGCAATTCTACAGAACAATGTTTCTTTTGCTGAGATAATTTTTTTTCCGGTGAATGTTTAATCTGGGGATGTGATTTGACTTCTTTCACCGTTTAGGGCACTAGTACAAGTCATGCTGTGCAAAGTACATTTTACATGGTATTCTGCTTTCACTAAAAGCTAATGAACACGAGCATTTGGGATTCATTGGAAATGGTCTACTTAATGTGATGATTCTGGAGCAGTACAGTACTTTCCAAAAGTTACTGCTTCTCCAGTCCTTGCAGCTATTCCTGTCAGATACACGGGGGAGCACTGGCAAGGACATGCAGTACACTGGCTTTTTTAGTGCCAAAATGACTCTTAATCCATCTTAATTCTTATTTATTCTTTGCACTAACGTTCAGCAGGAAGACAAGTTCCAAATTTTGACTTGTGGCAGTGTCTTCATTAAGACACGAATGAGGAATGCAGAGAATTTGGGATGCTTCTTAGTAGACATTTTTGAACATTTCCAAGTCAACAGGAGTCTAACCTTGACCTTATTCTTTCTGAAGCCCACGATGATTTTCCTATTAAGTGCACTGGCTCAGCATTGGCTGGTAATAAAGGAAGAGGGAGAATGTCCTTAATACTAAACCTTTCAGCCCAGATCATTGTAAAAGTGGTGTTAGTGTGATTAAGAAGATCCAGGCCAAGGCTATTTAACTGCTTAATCTTAGAAATGAGATAGCAGACATTGCAGTGCAAATGCCTGGGCTGCAAGATCAGTACAGGATGTGCTTTTTAAAAAAATATATATAAAAAAAGTATATAAGACAATGAAACTGTCTTGCCTGTCCATGAAAAACACTGGATGAGTGTATTGTCCTACCTCTGCTGTGAAGGCAGCAAGAATGAGGGAAGCCCTGTCGTCGTGTCAAGCAAGGAGAAACACCCAACCGTCCTCTGCTGGGAGGTTTTCTGGGCCCTCTCAGCATGGGTTTGGGGGAGAGATGTATAACTCAGCAATTCTGTAGCCTTAGACAGGGAGCAGCCCACAGCAGTTCCTCTGCCCTCTTCAACCCGTCGTTTGTGGAAAACAGTTCAGTTTGGGGTTGGAGGCTTTGTTCACCCAGTCCCCATTTCCATCCACTTCAGATACCAAAGCTGTGTGCTGCCAACTCCCTAACGAATCCCTCGTTCTTTAATGTATCAATCTTGATAATTCCTCTGTGAAGTTAGGAAAAGCACAGAAATTTTAATTGTGGCATTAAAAGCCACCTAGATCCTTGTACTGAAATCCAAAGGTACCTGGGAGATTTCTAAAAAATCTCTGATGGGGAACTGAATCTGCATCCTTTTCATTGCAGACTATTGCTGTAATGATTCACGCATCTTTCCCTCATCGGGGACAGCATATTTACTGTGTTATCCATTAGGGAGACAATTGCTCCTGGAAGATATGCCAAAACACCGCTTTTTTGATGTGCGAACATTCACAGCCACCTGTATAAATAGCAGTGGGCTGCTAGGGAAAACAGCATTGCCGCTTTTGCCTTTGCTTCTGGGGTTTGGTTTATTTGCCTTTCATGATCTGTGAGAATTTTGGAGAACTGCTTCCCCCCAACAATCTCTGTGAGGAGCAGGGGGGCGGTGGGCGAGCGCCGTGGTTCCGGGGGATGCCGAGCTGTCAGTCGGAGCTGATACCTGTCCGAAACTGTGAGCTCCCTTTAAAAACATACTCGGCGTCTGCAACAGGTTTTATTTCTAGACCCATACTTTGAGAGGGATGAGGGGCAGGGCTCTGAGAAGAGTTTTGTGTTATTGTTTCCCCATACGCTGATGCAGCAAAGCAGCAATAGATGCCAATAGGTTTCCGGTAGATAATTCAACGGTAACTTTCTTCTGAGCACTGCAGCGTGGGAGCCTTTGAAAGAAAGAGGTTAAGAGACAAGTAAGTAGGACTGGAGTGCTATTATTACAGCTGTTTTTTCTTTACTTCTAATACATGTCGTCCTCTTTTATTAGGAGCTGACTGTTGAACCAGGAAAACCGGTGCCACGGTGTAAAAATGATACCTAGGCGAGGAAGTATCATTGATAAGTGATCTGAATGGTACCGACCTTTCAGAAAAATTGAGTAAAAATATACATGCCTTGAGACTTTCAAAAGTGAAAGCTCACCTGCCTCCTCTCATTGTGCACAGAGAGCGTGAGTACTTCTAGCAGTGACAAGGAAAACAAAGGCGCTGCCGTCCCCACCTTAACCTGCCAGCCGCGGGAACTAGTACATCAGGCATTGTGTGTTGCTAAAATCACAGCTCTCGCCGCACCGGGGAGCTGAAAGAGAGCCGAGAATACCAGAGATGTCAAATTTGAGCGAATGCTCTCCAAATCCCACTTGTACAACTGTTACACTCTCAGTACGCTACTCAAATATCAATTAATTAGTGTTTGCTATTGTGTGTGATTTAACCATATATTCAGGGCTCCTTTGTTCACTTAGCAGCAATAAGATGTCACTACAAGATCTACAGAGAGACTGAAGGGGAAAGTCAATTTTTAAGCACAGCCTTGTGAGCTTTCAGTGATTTCCTGTAAATTTGTACTGGCGCTCTCCCAGATCCACACTCTCATCTTTTCCTGGTTCTCCATACTCATAGGTACCCAACCTTACTGTTTCAGGTATGAGGTCACGGCGTTTATCTTCAACATCAATTTTTCATAGGTTAGATTTTGTAAACACGTTGTTTTATCTACCAGCCTGTTTATACGCATTTGATGTGAAACTCGCCTACTTTCCTTTTCATCTCTGTAAACAAGGTTTGTGCATCCTGCTCTGCCAAAGCTGTTACTCTCAGCCTTCCAGGCCTATAAAGGGGGAGATTTTGGTTGATACTTCTTTTGGGGAGCTTCTGCCTGGCTGCAACAAAGAAATCTGGGGAAAGACATTAGCCAGGTAGTAGCAGCTTGTTACATCTCGGCTTTCCGGTACCTTAGGAAATAATTCTGTTTATGCTAGAATTTGCAGCAGTGGAGGCATCCTAGACATGCTGAATATTGCTAGAACAGAGGAGGCTTTAGTCATATGCATCCCAAGAAAATGTAAGTGATAGGCTGGGGATGTGAATAAAGAAACTTCTAAAGCTTTCATAATGTGTGGCCATTATAGAAGTAGTGTATACAGGCACATATAGATGCATTTATATACACTTAGATAAGCTTTCCACTAAGGAATATAGCTAGGGAAGTTGGTCAAATGTGGCCCATAAAGCAATCGGGGACGACTGATTGCTTTCTGCCTGTGTGTCAGCACAGGGGTACCGGCGCTCCAAGGAGCCTGGGGCTGGCTGAACGCTGGCGTGGGGCTCCCCGAGGCACGAGGGGTGACTGTGGGTGGAGACAAAGAAAGAATGCCATTTACACAGGAAATGGCATTCCTCAAGAGACACAGAGAAATGACAAAATAATAATTGGAGACCTCTAAATCATCCAAACATGGATTTTCTTCTAATGCACAGTGCCTTTGGAGAACTTGAGAAGAGCTGATGTCCGGAGAGTGTGTGATGTCGTGTGCTGCCAGGTAACTTGGAGCTGCCTAATTTCCCTTTGCTGTTTTCTTCATTTCTTTTTTTACACACATTATCCAAACAAATATTGAGGCACTGGGAACAAGGAGAGAAAGAAACAGGCCCTGTGTCACTTCTGAACTTGGCTATGCTGTGGGCTTTGTATTGCGCTGATAAAAAAATCAACCAACTGAAGCATTAAATGATGGATTTTCTTTCAAATGAATTAAGTTGGATTTAGCTTGATGTTCCACATCACAGAACTGCCAGTCTTTCTTCTGTGAACCTGGAAGCTGTTGGTCCTATGGAAGTGAAGGTCATATGTATGTAAGGGTGGTGGGAATTCTGCCTTTTGACTTTCAACAGTTTTCCGATGGGTAACAGACAACAAAACTGCGATCTTGGGGGTTACCAAGGTCTTTGTCTCTGCTGGGATCTCTAAAATAAGGGCAAGAACCCTGTTTTAGGGACCTGTGTTTCTCTAAGCAGGGAAAAAATGCTAGCAAGGAGAGTGGGAGGTTAAGGGGAGCAGGTAAGAGGTAGGGAATGAAAGGAGATCCAAGATGACTGGTGTCAGCTGAGGCTTGAATGCAGTATTGACTTGGCTCGTCAAAGACAGTATGTCAGTCTTGGCCGGGGAATGGCTGGAGATCCCATTGGAAATCTAACGATGATTTTGGCCTGCTGTTTACAGACCATTCTGCCATTTTCTTGGGAAAAAAATTCCCTCACTTCCAGATTGCTAGCGAAAAAAAAAAAAAAAAAAAATTCTTTTCCTCCCAAACCCTTCCTATCAGGATATTGGGTTGGTGAAAATTACCTGGCAGCAGAGGTCTGGTGTAATGACAATTCATAAGGCATTGGCTCCTTAATAAAGTCGAATTAAAAGCTGATTTAGGGAGTCATCAACTAAAGAAGCGGCAGCAGAAGATATTGACACCTACACATGTGATAATAACAACTCTGCTGGTAAAGAGGAGACGATGGTAGTTGTGACTGTTGCTCCAAGGCGGTGCAGGGTCTGACCATCACGGTTCTTCTCACCTCGCCTCCAGAGTCAGCCACGCAAAAATGGAGCCTACTTTAGAGTTTGTAGAGTAAAATGAAGGGAGAAATCCAAGCCTTTAGGCCAATTTTTTTTAATCTTCAGGTTCGATTTAAATTGTTGCTTCAACTATGCACTGAAATAGTTTTATGTGAGTAATTAGCAAATTAATAGCTCACCATGTTGTGCAGAAATGTCAGCCCCTAGAAATGTCATTGCTATTTCTTTCCTAGCTTAACTTTTCATTTTTCGGCAAAGAATTTTGTCTCCACTGAGAATGTGCTGTCTTGTTGCTGAAAAATGGAACAGTATTTATAAGAAGGTTAGAACTTCAGCATGTTAAAGACAGAATAGTCGACACTTCATGTACATAGATACATTTTTTTGCCAAGTTGATGTTCGTCAGACTGCTGGAGGCAGGGGAGAGGTTGGTATCCCGTCTCCTGCTGCCACAGCTCCCAGACGGAGCAGAAGATCGTGGAGGTTTTCGTAGAATGATAGAATGGTTTGGGTTGGAAAGGACCTCAAGTTCCAACCTCCCTGCCCTGGGCAGGGACACCTCCCACCAGCCCAGGCTGCTCCAAGCCCCATCCAGCCTGGCCTTGAACCCCTCCAGGGATGGGGCAGCCACAGCTTCTCTGGGCACCCTGGGCCAGGGGCTCACCGCCCCCACAGTAAAGAATTTCTTCCTAATATCTAATGTCCATCTCCCCTCTTTCAGTTTAAAGCCATTACCCCTTGTCCTATCGCTCCACTCCCTGATAAAGGGTCCCTTCCCATCTTTCCTGTAGGCCCTTTAGGTACTGGAAGTGGCTCTAAGGTCCCCCTGGTCTCTCTCAGCCTGTCCCCACAGCAGAGGGGCTCCAGCCCTCTGGTCATCTCCATGGGCTCCTCTGGACTCGCTCCAACGGGTCCACGTGCCTCTTACGTTGGAGCCCCGGAGCTGGACACAGTACTGCAGGTGGGATCTCAAGAGAGCAGGGCAGAGGAGGAGAATCACCTGCCTGCCTTTGGATGCTGCAGCCATCCTCAGGATCTGAAGCACCCGGAGACGTGACTGGCACCTCCCGGAGAGACCCACTCTCGGCCATCAGCTACGTCTGGGGCTGCACCGAGAGCAGGCAGCCTGCAGGAATAAGCCACTGCCTTTATTCAGAGAGCTCCCACACGGCATGTTCCCTGAGGTGACAAGGCTCCACCTGCTTGTTACACACCGGCAATATTTTTTTTTCCTTCAGCCATTCCCAAATTCCGATCGGGGCGGGGGAGCGCAGATGGGGTGCCATCCGTGAGTAACACGGCACATAGTGCCTGGAGCCAGCTGAGCGGTGCTGGGCTGGCAGGGCCCCGCGGATGCGGGTGCGTGATGTACGTGTCGCCATTCCATGGAAGGAATTAGATCACCCAAAGGGCACGTCGCTGGCTTGACTCTGCCGCTGGAAGGAGTAACAAGACGTGTTTTTCTCCTTTGAGCCACAGTAATGCATGTTAGGGTTTGCACTTCTCCATTACGTAGTACTGCGTACTTCCATCTGGGATGGAAGAGCTGTGGTTTGCTGTAGGAACCCAGTTGCAGAGCTGGGATAAACTGGGGAGGGGTGTGAGTGTGGATCGTGCCTTCGCTTTCTGTACAAATCTGCTCTAACTCCCTTGCAAAAGACATAGTGGAATCTGGTAACTCGGGGAGGAGTTCAACTCTGTTGCAAAGTGCGCACCTTACAAAAAAAGCTAATGGATAATGAAAATACTGTATTCTACCTACCAGCAAAAATGCAAAATGAGGCATGATTATCCATACTGCTACCTGCCATTTAAAATCAGTTACCCCTCAAGTTAGCATTCATTTTTGCTTGGCTGGATAATTAGCTGGTTATTTTGTCTTGTTAGAGCAAGTGCAACACAAATTGATCACACTATTTTCAAAATGCTTTGTTTTCTTAAAAGTAATTGAAAAGCCGGGACCAGAAAAGCACCATCAATACCCATATTTATCTAATTTAAAGTTGTATAGGAACTTTTCAGGAGAGGAAATGTATATTAAGATGACTTTTTGATGATGATGAAAGCAAAACTGGAGTTTTCTTTTGCGTGTTTTTTTTTAAGCTAAAACTCTTTGTTATATACGCGCCTGTAAGAAGTATTTGAAGGTTACTATGAGATAAACGCAAATGGTTGGTAACTCCTTTTTTCAGTTGTTTTATCCTAATTAAAATCCAGAATGTTGTTTACTGCATAATATTTATTTAATTGAGGTTTGCAAACGCCAAGTAACAATTTACTTTTATTGTTTCAGCAGTTCAGCTGAGTTTCATTTTGATCACAGAAGAGCTACCAAGTAAAGAGTTCATCTGCATACCATAGATTCTGAATTTTTTTTTTTACTGGTGGGAATTTTTCCTAGCGGATTAACTCTTTGAATAGCGACTTTGACATTATTGTAATTACACCTCATATATAACCTATCACATCAGTAGGAGGAAGAAATTAAGAGAAACAGCCATTAATTTTGTTCATTCAAATTGTGTTTGCTCGCAAGAAGACAGGCTATTATTTCTTCTTACAAAAGCCATAATGAGAAATTTTCTGAGCTGATTGTTCGGATCAAGCAAAGGGCAATGTGGATTTGATTAAAGTCCACCTGAAGCTACGAGCCCGGGCGTATGAAATGGGAAAGCAAACTCGGTTTCTCAGTCCTGGAGTGGTTAGGTAGACCCCTTGCCAGTGTCAGCTGGGATTTTTTATCAGAAAAAATAATATTGTAGGGCTAGATTGGCTGGAAAAGTTAAAAGTAAGTGAGAAAAAACCCCACCAAACTCAAGAAGATCTGTTGTGAGGACTTCATACCTTGAAAAGCACTGTTGATAAGACCCAGATAAAATCTTTTCTTGCCTAGGGTAAATGCCACTTAGTTTTTTTAAGTTCATTTTATATTCACTTTTTAGAGATTATTTCCCTCCTGCATTGTTAATGCCTCTGTTTCCTCACACGCGGCACCAGGAAAATAACAAGCAATATGAAATGTGTAAAAATATCAGTCAGTCTGATGCCCCATACTTGATTATATCCGTAATCTCCCTGGGTAGACGTGCCATTTCCCAGGATCTGATCAATAAGGTAGCAGCAGCAGTCTGCGAGCTCCGGCGGTGTGTTAATAAATCCCACTTTTCCGGTGAGCTGTATATGAACTCGCATTGAAGTCACTTGGAGTTTGGTGAGCTGATCAATGGCAGGACTGGACTCAAAAGCCTAATGAAGAGGGAGAAAAAATATTCTACCGCTCCAAGTATCATTGATATGAGGAAGATAAGAAACTTTATATTTGTGTTGCAGGACTCGCCGCACAGATTATTTAAGTAGCACAGCAGAGTTTTGCTCCTGCTGAAGTGTGTATGAAAGTTAGAGAGTACCCTTCTATTTCATTTATTTTGCTCCCTTTATTTTGTCTTATCTACCCAATAAAGTCTACAAAAAATTAACCAATCTCTTGCTAAAAAAGCGCTGTTGGGACTCACAATAATTATACTATATGTCTTTTCTAAAGAAGAAAAAAAAAAAAAAGGAAAACCTTTGCAAGCAAGCTAAAGTATCAGATGGAGAACTGACAAGATTGTCCTCTCTTGGTTTAGAAACTTCCCCAATTATAAGATGAAGTGGCCGGTCCACAACTTGTGCTGGGTGGCTTAAAAGGAGTTGACTTTGCCATTCAGTGTAGACAAAGTGAGTGAGTAGAAAAAGCAGCTACTGTAGCATCTACTTCATCAGAGAGTACTTTCTTTTTTCTTTTTTTTTTAACATTTTTTGCTCTGGTTCTGGTGTGTGCAGCCTGGGCAGGGGATTTGCGTTGGAGCTCTGATGGTGAGACAGGGTTTTGCAGGTACGCACGTGAGCCCTGTTAGAGGTAAAGCAAGAATTTCACCGTATTTTCTTTAATAATACCTGTTACTAGATCATGCAGTGTTGCGATGCTCAGGATTGAGCTACTGTGTTTAAAAAGGAGTGATGGAAATTCTTCCTGGGAGGAACTCCCATTGCAGAGAGAGATGGGAATGAGAAGGGCTCAGCTCGGAGGACTTGCTTTGGGCTGATAGTTACACATCCTGATGCATCGTGCTTTCCAAGTAGTCTGTATCCTGGTGGAAAAGTATATCTTGACCTGCCTGTGACCGTGATATTTCGCTTGTGGTTAATTGAATGATTTTTTTTTTTTTTTAGCTGATACTCTATTTGGTGAAAACCGCGTTTTTTACCTATATAAAAATATTTGTGAAGCCAGATGGGTTCTTCTCATACTTCCAGCTATTTCAGCATAAACAATTTTGTGTGCAGGAAAGGAAGTCTTGGAAATATTAATTAAAAAAAAACATATTTGTCAGGTTTCCTGGAAATGTCTCTGGCCTGATAACCAAACAAAGGGGAAGGACACAAAGTGTTGTGCCTAGTTGGGATTTCAACATAGGGCTTTGTCTCAAAGCTATTACAGCATTTGGGACTGATTGGATATTTCCTTGTGCATTAACAGAAAAGATGAGAATGTCTATGTCTAACTGCATCATCTTTAATTTCTGCCCTGTGCGTTTTCTCATTAATACTCATTGCTCGGTAGTGTTTTCCCAGGGATGTTTTGTGAAGGAAGAAATAGAAATGTTGAGCGTTGTTGTACAGTGGTATTTGAAAGACCAGCAGCTTTACAGGATGCACTGGCTCATGTCGTACGTTTTATTCTCTGGTTAGGTGAAGTCAAAGAAGGAACTTTTATTGATCTGACAGAGTTTATTATTAGGATGAGACTATTATCAGGACGTAGATGAGTGAAAAAAATTAATAATTATTTTTGCATAAACATGATTATAAATCTAAAATTCATGTCTTAATGATATTCTATTCATAGTCTGGGATATTAATTTTAAATTCACTGCTTCAGTGATTAATCTTGCCTTAAACAAATCTTTTAGAATATTGAAACCCTGGGAACACAAAGGGACAAGAATGGAGTCAAAAGAAATTCTTTTAACGATCTGGATAATTATAAAATTGTTACTGTTCTGGTACTTACCTAGCACTAGTTTTTTTCTTTCTAAGTCTTTGTTTTGCCTGATTTTTAAACTTGCTGGTTGATTCATAAGTGAAGGCAATGGGAGTTTTTCCATTAACGTTGAACTATGAAACAAGCGCCACCTGTCACTGCGCACATCAACTCATCAGTTTAGTCTTAATGTCTTATTTTTTTGAATGAAACAAAATAATAACTCCGCGGGGCAGCTGATCACCTAATTATTTTCCATAAATCTACATTACTGTCACACGCAAGAAGTGCCTCTCTGCCAGAGGAGAGATTCGATTAAAAGGCTGCCAGAACAAACGTACCTGCGCTGCATCCCAAAGTCAGATGCATTTGGTTCCAACAGAGTGCACGGGCAGATATCTCACATGAAGGTCCTCCGCTTGAAATGTCTTGCCACCGTTTTTACAGAGTTTACTTGAGGAATTGACAGCTAAAGTGTCTTTTTACTTCCCTGATGGATCCTAACTCACTTTTTTCTCTCTCTAGACAGAGATCATGCCATCATAGGGTAGGGGTTTCGCTACAGATGGTAACACAGTTTGGCTTTGCCCACTATTTACAAAAAACTATCTAAACGTGTCACCTCTTGTTTAGTGTATAAGTTCCCTAGTCCCTTAATACCAGATATCTTTAATCCTAGATGGGATCATGGTAGATGTTAATACAAAAAATATAAAAAGTAAGTAGCGTTTTTTCGGAGCCACCTCTAAATACGAAGGATTTGTTCAGGTGCCCCGTGCTTCCAACAAGGGTCCATTTCTAACGGGTTGCTGTGGTCAGACTTGGAGATAAAACCAAGCAAACAGAACTTCTAAATCAGAAATTCTCCTTAAGCGTTCCCCATATTAGTGATGGGGGGATTATGTTCTACGAGACTTGTACATTGTGATCAGTTACTGGCAGTATAATAAAATTGTATTGAAGCCACATCTTTAAAAGCTTGTATTTAAAAAGAATTCCAACTTTCTATTTAGTTATTTATATGAGATTTAAGTCTTTGCACCTTAAGCCAAAACATAGAAGACTGATCCAGGATGTGATTTTTTACTTCTATTTGTTAATAAGTTGGCTTTTCCAGGGTTACAGACATCAGTCACCTCTTCCAGTAGCCTTTTGTTTTTTATGTGCAACATCTAAGGGTAGCCTAAACGCTCACTGGAGTCTCAGGTTTAGTATATCACCTTGTTGTATTTAGGAGGCTTTTCAATATTTAACTCTATTTTGTTGCCTTACTGCAACAACAAAAAAAAAAAGTCATAGGTCATGTACTTTTTCCACACTGTCTCCTGCTTTTTGATTCCGTAGCTCCTTAGCTATGTGCGTACGCATTTTCTGCTATCATTTCTGGGATGCTCTTAGTGATCCGCTTCACTCAGGTGTAGCATCATTCTTATTATTTCTTCTGGTGTGGGTTTATTATTGATCCAGTTTGCTTGTTTTTAAAGTTGTTGGTGGCATTATAGAAATAGTTTATTTTCTTTCTGATACAACGACTTGTACTTATCATGCTTTCCTGGCTTTTAGTGAATATTCTAGGATAGCCGTTGCCTTTTTCCTGTGTGTTAGAAGGTGTGGTTGGTAGGGAAATCAGTTGCATGCTGCTGTACCCTCTAGGTCATCCAATAAAGCTGCTGTTTAATAAGAAAATCTGCCTTTGTGGATTCATAGTGGATTCATAGCAGATTCGTATCAGTACGGAGCTCATTCTGCACCCATGATCAGGGCAAGTGTCCGAGTACGAAAAGTGACAGGGGCTGGGAGTGATTGTATAACTGAAATAGAAAGAAACACTACAGATTCAAATAAATAAATAAATACTACTTGCATCAGATGCGTCTAGAATTAGGACGTTTAAAGGGAGAGTGTTCTCTAATGCCCTGCCTGAAGGAAGACTTCAGGACATTGCTCTGCATCAGGGCGCATCAGCCTACAGCAGAGATTAACATCAAGAGGAGTCAGTAGTTGTGACGTTACCTACGTGGCGTGACAGGCAATTTAAGGCTAAGCCCACATATTGATGAAGGGAGGCTCGCACAGGAGCTTCCCTTCCCTGGCTACCTTGGTGAACGATGAAGGTGTGAGATATATCCTAGCCTCTTCCCTGAAACACTCTCCCTCTTGGGAATAATGAAGCAGAGGGAGGCCTGGGGAGCCGTACAGACCTTTCTGCCCCCCTCCCCACCCCAATCGATCCCCTCCACCAACCGTTTTCTATGTGGAGCCTCTGTGCACACAAATGATTTGGCGCTAATCAAAACACGGTTCCTAAGGAAGCCTTTGAGAGGTGGGATATCTAGCAGCGAAGTCGGCTTCAAGCCTTCCAGAAAGCCTGTGGACACAGCAGGTATTTTATAATGTTTGCCAGCTATCTCATCTCCAAAGCTACAGCAGAATTGGAGGCACAGTTTGGGGAAAATCAGTTTGGTCCCAACAAGCCAATTTAAAATAATTTTAAGGGTACAAAGCAGCAACGAGCCTGTGTTGATCCTGTTGTAAAAGGCGCATGTGTCATACCTGCCACGAGCTCCGCTAAGTTTTCATTTCTCTGAACTTTTGGACGTAATTGTTATTGCACATACAGGAAAAGAGCCGAAGAGCTCCCCTCAAGCGTTATGTAGATATTTTTTGTCCCAGCAAACGGCTAACGATACGAGGATTTCTTTGCTGACATGAAAGATTTATTTAAAACTGCTTTGTCCTTTGGTAGCCCATCTAAAGAAAAAATTATACCGGTTGAGGTATACTGCATTTGAAGTCTTTTTTTTTATGCCTCCTAAAGTGCGGTTGCAGAGTGTGGGCATGAAGCTACGAGTAAAGCAGAGGAGATGCTGGCAACCGGGGTGTAGTCCAGGAGTAAGTACTCCCAAGTTCCCCGCTATTTTTGACACCTTCCTAAAATAATCCAGAAAACGGGACAGTAATATTTCAGAGTAACAGCGCGTGGCAAACCTGCGGGAGCGAGTATGCGGGGATCTCTTTGGAGGACGATCCTCTTTACAGGAAGATTGTGAAAAACATGAGTTCTGCGTGAGCTTCGCCTCCCTCCGAAATCTCATCTCCTGCTCTGGGGTTTCTCTGCCAGCCAGCTGCGACTCTGCCAACTGTTACAGAAACAAAAGCTCTTTCCAGTTCACTTCACCCAGAAATAGCCTGCTGTCTGAATTCCTCCTTAGCCCAGCTCTCCGCTCTCTATTTTAACATCCCCCCTCCTAATGCTGTGGGGAGGGTCCTAAACCTGCAAGGTATTTTTTCCTGCAGGTTTTGGCCCGGAGCCCCCTGCGGACCACGGTGCCACGGCCTCCTTTCAAGGCACAGGGCACAGAAGCTGCTGCAGAGATGGGTCAGAGCACTTCATGGCAGGAGATCCAAGGGAAAAGCAGCTCCACACGCTCTCAAAGACAAAATCTTGCTCAGGCGATCAAGGAAACGGATGTGTAATATCTCAATTCTATTTTAAAGCTGCCAGACAATAATATAACACTGAATCTCAGGCCCGATAATCACATCCCAACCAGAAGGAGACGGAGGAAAAATGCTTTTATTTCTCGGGAAAAAAAAGTCTCGATTATGCTGGTTGTACGCTGACATCCAGAAATCCTCAAAGAGCAGGCAGTGGACACTAGGGGGCAAGATGTTAGATCGCCCATTTAATTTACAGGTGGCTGGATCTAAACCAAGTAGTTATAGGAAATTCTACACGCTGGTGTCCGCACAGTGCCATGTACTGACAGGTTGCCCAAAATATATTCTGCGACAAATAACTCATGTGTATGACCTTTGCGTTGTAGAGAGAACGAGGTGCCCGGATTATGTGTCACTCCTGGGTCTGGCTCAGCAAAACAGATGCAATAATTTTCTTTGGTCAGGCCCAAATAACTGGTGTAGTCACTATTATCTGCTTAAATTAGAGTTTGCATGGCAGCTAATGGATTATTGATTGATAGGAAAAACAGATGAATTGCTGAAAGTTACTTGAAAGTTTGAAACGTTATTTTATTTCAGCCTCCTCTGGTCAGAAACGGAGCTTCTAGATGGGTTTTCGTGCATTTTCAAATACCCCTTTACATCTTTCCCATTTAGCTTTAGCAGCTAAATACAGAAGTTCCACCAGAATAGGCTGTATCTGCCAGGTATGCCGAACCCCTGAGCTCCCCTCCCTTGTACATCGCCGGGAAACTTTGTGTTGGAAACTCGGTGATCACGAATGACACTATTCCAGCTACCTACATCAAAATTTCTTGATTGCTTTACAGACTTGGCTTACTTTGCAAATCCTGCAAGTACATTTCAATCAAGCTTGAATTTGACTCAAAAATAAAAATATTTCATCCAAGAAATTGGATTTTTCAATTTATTATAACTTTAAAAAAGATTCAGGCTAGTGTGGATGACCCAATATAGTACGACTATGATGTTTGAAAAATCATCAAAGCAATTCTTCCTTATCGTGTGAATTTGCTTGCAAGTTTGACCTGCCTTGCTCCATTTTCTACATGTACTGCAGTGCTTTAACCGCATGATTCCCAGTAATCTTTCATGGCTATAGCTCTGCTTAGAAAGTCCGATGGCTAATAGCATTTCAGTGATGTCACTTTCCTTTCGATCAACTTAATCTGAAAATTAAATGCATTGAAATTACAGGGAAATCAAGGAGCTCTTTTTCTTGCGGAAATGATTGAAGATTTTTGTGTACGTCTCACAAGCCTCTTAAAAGCGGCGGTAGGCAGGATGGCTTTCCTCTTTTCATCTGTGAAATTCAGGAAGCTGTAAATGATAGTTCTTATTTGTGTAACCTTAGCGTTGTTGTAAGGAAGCGATTACTGTGTGTGCGGTACATGGTGCCGCTCTGGCATTTCCAAGCCTGATAAATCAAAATAAGGCTTTTCTCCACGTTCAAGTGAGACTCGGAAGAACGGATGGTTGAACTTATTAAGACTGTGAATCAAGTTAGAAGGGGCCATGATGCCACTAACATGCAGAGGGGTGGTTTCTGAGGTTTCTGGGAAATTTTACTACTTATTGATCAAAGCCCCAAAAACAAAGTAGAAAAAAAAAATCTGTTCTTTTTTTGCAAGGTCTCCTTTTGCTAAAATTATTCTTCTCATGCACCTGTCATTGTGTAGGACCCCAACACTGGTGGTAAAATTCTTCCACTAATCAAAGATCTTTTCAAAGCCATAATAAAGAATAGTAAGGAGTGTGGCATCAGAAATTCAGATTAGCACAGCCTTGATCATCTCCTCAGATACTCTTCTCTCTTCTTGTGTTATTGGCACCAAGATAAAAAAGACCAGTCTTTTGTAAAAGTCAGATGCAAAGTACAGTGATAAGTGGTAAATTTTCTGAATTAGGATGCTTAAAACCATGAGCTCTAGCAAACAGTCTATTCTCCGAGCGGTATTTTGTGCTTGCCATTTTAACTTAATGCGTGGGTTTGGCGTTCTGAATAGTTTTAAGTGTTATAATTACAACTCCGCTGAGTGCATTGTGCTTAAGGCCACGGCCCTTGAGCCGTGGTACCTGTGAACCTGATGTTTGCAGAGGTTTTGACCCCATTAACTGGGCAAACCTGAGTGCACGGGAGTCACAGCCGTGCTTTGGGGAAATCTTCATCTTACTTCAACATAATTAAGGAAATCCAGAGCGCCGTGGTTCAGTGTAGAGTGCTTTGTGCTCATTCACGTAGCATTAAAGGGGCCTGTTGAAGACGCGCATTAAAACCTCTAGGATTGTAATCTGTGATTTTGGTTGCCCGGCAAAACACTGAGACGGTTACTTGATGCCTTGAAGGTCGCCTTTTTCCACTTGCAAAGACTATATTGTCAAACAGGATAATTTACGCTTCTGCAAAAACAAGTTCTGTAAATACAGTTTGTATATAATGTCTATTTAATATGTCTAATCTTCCTCTACTGCATTTTCTTGGCTGGTGCTGGAGGGACAGGCCAGCGATGTGGACGGGCAGCCCGTGCATCGTGAGCAGGAGCACATGCGTTGGGTGCTGGGCACACAAGCTGGGGCGGGGGGGGACAGTCCACATCACGAGCTGGAGTTTTACTCTTTGGATCTTTGTGCAGCAAGAGCGAGGTTTTGCACCATTTGCATGTCTCAACGGACAGAATTGAAATTCCCACCAGAACAAGGTCAGAATGCTAAAAGGGACATGAAAGAGGGTCGTTTTAGAAGGATGACATTGAAAAGCTTGGGCTTTAGAAGGAAGAAATGTCTCGGGGAGCTGGTAATGGGATACGGATTATATTCCCTATAGGTCACTGTCTGTATTCCTACACAGATCAGAAGTAGCAGCTGACCATCGTAACTAGCTAATAGCTGAGTTAGGCAGGCGATGTGAATGTACTGACTGTTTCCGTCTATTTTCTTGGGTGATTATTCACATCTCAAAAATGCCGTCTTGACTCTGACTAACTGCTGTCCCCATTAGCGCTGTAAACAAGGAGGTCAAGGACCCAGCTGGAACAAAGGCCCGGCTATTGCCTCTTTTCAGGCTGGATTGAGCCTGGAAGCTCCCAGGGAAGATACAGACACTGTAGTGAGATTTCCGTCTGCCAGAGACGCTTAATAAAGTGCTAAAATGTCCAGCTATATTTTTGCCCTGACCTAAGGACTGATTAGTAACTAAACTAATGTGATGAATAGTTTAAAAAAGAGTAGTGCAAGCCCACACAGAGAGAACAAGCAAGGTAACTTTATACCTAAGACAGAAGAATTGCAGCATTATTTTGAGGATAGTTTTCTGCCTCACTCCTGTGAGTAACCTTTAAAAATTGTAGCCGTATTTACATTTCTGATTTTATACATTTCTAATCCCATGCATTTCTAATCCCATGCATTTCAGTGGACATTATGCACTATAATACATTTAATCCCATTCTCTCCTCCCCCAACAGAATCTCTGCCTCAGGGCCCAGTGTTTCCCTGATGGAGAAATGACCGACGCTTATTTAAGTGAGAACATCAAAAAATCCCCATGAATCTTCCAGTCTCTAAAGCTGTGTTTTATTAGAACTCAAACCTAATATATCCAGAAATAAGTAAATTCTGGTTTGCTGGATGACAGCATTTTAAATTTTAAAATATAATAAAATTGGAGGGAACACCATCCCATGTATTTCCAGCCCGGTGATATTAGTAGCCCTCCAGGTTACTCCAGCAGCACGTAGTCAAAGGAATAAGTAAGAAGTAACAAGCACCTCTTTTCTGCCCCCCAGTTGCCCCCTGTTACTGAAACACAGAACAAATGCTGCTTATCCACTCAGCTCCGGGCAAGCAAATGAAATGCTTCTACCACCCCTCCTTGATGGTGATATTATTTACCTCCCAGGGCTGCCGATGAGGACATTGAGCACTGCAGAGGATGGACTATTAGGTCTTTGGCAAGGACCTGAGTGCTGCACAGCTCAGCATGGCTGTAGCAAAGCACCCCACCATCTTTTAGTATCCACAGTCCCAGGGAAATGCTTCCCGGCCCTATCGATTGCCCGAGGAGAGTTAAGTGCTGGAAATGAAGTCGATGGCGCTGCCGCCTGCAGCGAGGGGCCGCGCTGCTCTCTTGGCCGAGGAATGAATGGGTACGTGAAGGCAAAGGTGTCAGCAGGACCCTGCCACTTTGCAGATGTTATACAGTTAAACAGGGCTTGGGTACTGAGTGCAGGGATCCCCACCTTGCTCAGTAATAAACTCGGGGATCACAATTAGCATTTTGTCTTCTTTATTGCTGATAGCACTTCGTTTCTCAGCTGTCTTCTCTGTAGGTTCCAGATGTGCTTTGAAAAGGCATGCCAGGTCTACCTCTGGAGACAGGAATATCCATTTTATTAACGCGTGTTGCTATCTGTAATTGTTTCTGTACCTGTGCAGTTGGAGATATTTTGGGCAGTTTCATATGAGAAATAAAACCTGGGTTTAGGATTAGTTTGGACCCGTTTGTGGATCTCATTCACAGCTGAAGTGGTGAGGGACGAAGCCAAGGGGAATGGGGGATAGGGGAGATCTTCCTAGATCGTGTCATGACCACATAATCTCTTCATTAATTAATCTCTTTATTAATTAATCAAACTCCATTTTAGGCTGATTAGGTTTATGGTGTACTTTTGTCTCTGCTGTCCTTCCTGGGAGGCTGTCCAAGAAGATGGTGGTTTGTAGGGAGCTGTCAACTTCTTAACCCTTGTGATTCCTAGAGAAAATATATAATAACTTACTCCTTGGCAATGTCATCCTTAAACTTCAGTACTTCTTTCCTCCTGACGTCTGCTCCTTCTTCTCCCTGTCCCATCCAGCCTTACCTCGGTCTTTAAAGACAGATGATGTAAACCTGATTTCTCGGTTTCCGGGTAATTAGTAAGATATTGGACCTATTCTCTTTTTTAAAAGGAAACCTCAGGTAAGAAGGGTAATATCAACATAAAGTCTAATTTTTATGTCAGTGTTATTTTGGAGTGATTCAGGATATGTGTCTGCAATGTGACTAGAAGGTTGATAAAGTAATTACCGTTTTTATGAATCTTGGAGTTATTATTCCCTTAGTACAAGCCCTTGTAACTTGTCAGCTTCAGAGGGAACATTCATCACATTTTTTTTTTATGGTGACACGATATGAAAATGGCTTATGCAAGAAAATTCAGCTTACATGTTCTAATAACTGCTTTCAATTTGTTCTTCTCATCAGCACCATTAATAAGCAAATACGATACAACATTATGATGTCACGTTATAGACCGATGGACTGTATTCTGCTTTGGATATGATATTTGCTATTCTTCTGGAGAAATACAAAGTCTATGGAAAAAAAAAAATAACAGTGACCCTAATCATCGTTCCCCGTAACCGTGACAAAAGAAGGGTAGATAAGGAAAAATGAATATTGGACAAAAGAGTGAAACCTGTGGGTCAGCCACTGGAACGCCTACTTTTTAGACTGAAATGTATCAATAATGTCCTCGGAAAGCGTTAGTTTGTTATACATTGGTTTTCTGTTACATGAGGCAGAAGATCCTATTGACAGTCAGATTTGGGATTTTGTCTGATTTTCTCTGTTGGACTATTTTTGCAGTGTATTTACGTAAAATTGTTTTAGAAAATAATATTCCTGTTCGGCTGCAGCAGTAATACATAAATTCTGTTACGATATTTGTATTTATCTGTAAACTTTAACTTCTCAGTAAGTAAGAAACTTCTATAGAATTTAGATAAAAGCTGATTTAGTATCCATCTTTAATCAGTTAAAGTAAATTTACAGAAAACTGTACCGGATATGCACAGAATGAGTGCAGCCAAAACAGAATTAGCATGAAAACCAGAAAAAATGGTTTTCTGTTGAAAAAACAGAAAAATATAAAAAGAAGAAAGCAGCGTTTCCAACTGCTGATTTGAGATGTCCGTCCCTGGTCTCTATGAATCCCCAGACTGTGGGGTAAAAATAATTTGTTGGAAATATCAATAGGCGGTAGGAAAAAGTGATGTAAAGAACAATACTGGCAGCCCAGGCATTAACCACAACCTGCTGCTTTTTAAATTCTCCGAACCACGATAGCCCATCCTGGTGATGCCAAACTTGGACACGTTACTTAAAGGTGTTTTTCTTGGGCTGGGAAAAACAATGCAAGAAAGGCAGCGCATTAGGTAATACTACAGGAAAGCGACGTAAACTTAGAATCAATTTTATTTTAAAACCCGTTATTTATATAGTTTCCAGTTCTGTTTGTTTTGTTCTTTAGTAACCCCACTGGCAGGTGAGCCTGAAGGCATCTATCATTTTCCTCTAAGCATCATCTGATGGCAGTGATTATAAACTCCATCGCTGGATCCTCCCTGCAAGACCAAGACACTAATGTGAGATTTATGAAGTATTTAAGTACCCGCTCTAGAACTGAGGTCCAACAACCACCCTTCATCGGCTGTTTTTTTAGCTAACGGTTACCCAGACGTCTACAGATCTGCAGAAGCTCCTTGCTCTTCTGGAAAGAATTGCCTGGCTCAAAGTGGATGTGAGCCTTCTCCAGCATTTATAAAACATGGAGGTACGGGGATCACACCATTACAAAACACATGGGTACTGGGATCATGCTGGCAACTTGTTTATTTGCCCTTTCTCCTTCCAGGAAGCCCCAAGGGCTGCTCCTGGCCAAGGTGAGGGAGCAGGGCAAGGAGGCATGGCATATTCTGAGCAAAACACTGCAGAAAGTAATGATTTCCTCCAACGGTCCCATAATCTAGAAACACATACCATCGCAATAAAGCTAATTAGTTAATTTTTTTTTTCCATTTCACATATATTTAAGTTCTATCATACATTTTTTAAAAGACCACTGGTAAAGTTCCATGCCATCCTGCAGGATTTTGTGTTTTTAAGATGGTGAAAGGCCAGGTCAGGTGTGATTAAGGGGGAGGGGAGCTCAGGTCAGGAGTGATTAATCAGTTGCCTCCTCCTGGGACTTGGTGGAAAACACCTGGACCTTGTAAAGGCTCAGGAGGCAAGGACGGAAAGAGAGAAGCAGCAGCTTTTAGGGTGCTGTAAAAGGAAAGTAGCTTCTGGGATTTAATGTGGGAAGAATGAATAATCAGAATTACTGAGCTGTGCAGAGTGAACAAGGTGAGTGGTAGAAGCTTAATGATATTTAGGAAAAGTGATAGAGTTTTGGGGGGTGAAAGGAGAGAGCCATCCTAACTGAGGATGGCTTAGGGTTCAGAAAAAGACTGCTGTTTTTTTATTCTTACTGGGTGCAAAGCTCTGTAAGGATCTGGGAGGTGACATGGGAAAGGATGCTTCTTGGCAGAAGTCTTGAGGCACTGAAAGAAGAGCAAATTTTGTGAAGATAAGAAAAGTAAAGCGGGGGATGTTGTCTTTGGGGTAGGTCTTCAGTGTTCATGCCCTAGGACTGAAAAACAGGGTGTCACCGTCAGTCTCAGGTATGAGAACTGTTCTGCTGAGAATTTAATGTGCTGGTACTGCCCACGTTATAAATAATTCTTGAAAACAGGTCTCACACTGAATTTGGGGGAACAGCAAAGCTTATTTTCAGTGTTGGGGAAAAGTAACTTGTTGTTTAAGGTTGTTTTTTTTTTTTATGGAAGCAAATTTAAATACAAACCAGAGAAACAGTCAATTTGTCTATTAATAGCTGTAGTCGAACTGTGACTTGTGAGTGCTGTAGAGCAGCAGCAGCACAACAGCACTAACAACTGGAGACACCCGAGTATGGAAAAGGAAAAACCTGCCCGGGTGTCACTGGGGAGTCTGGGACTGGAGCTGGTGTTGGCCCTGCCGTTTGTAAGTGTTTTCCAAAGCCTCACAGAGCTGATGAGGTTCTTGGTAGTTTGTTTGAAGTCGGCTGTTAAAGCACGGTGGGTTTTGTGTGGCATGGAACCAGCTCTGAAGTTTACTGCTGCATTGACAAGGCTCCTTATGGGAAAAAAAAAAACCAAAAAAAACCACTGTCTTTCTGCTGTTTGGAGCAAACCTTGTAAAACATATATAATTTTTAGAGTGACTTGGATTGCAAAATACCCGCGTGCGTTGTTCTGCTGTGTCGGAGCACTTCTGCCAAGCCAGACTGTATCCCTGGTCTAAGCAAAGGAGAATCATTTAGGTTCTTGGATATAAATGGATAGAGAAATGGGATTGACTGTCTACTTGAAAATGATTTGTGTGTCTGGGTTGTATCAATTCTCTGTTTCCTGGGGCTTGATGCAGCCACTTTGAAAAGCAAAGATAGCATATTTCTTAGCTCCAGGCACCGTACGCTGTATCCGTGCACCTAGATAATAACTATACAAATTTCCAGCAAAGATCTCGCTCTTATTTCCTTTTATTTTGGAGTAGAGGGAAAGGGGGAAAGCGAAGAGGATGCTGAAATTGCATCGCTTAATTGATCTGGAACACACTGGGGGCCTGATCCTGAATTTGGTTAGGTAAGGATAAATCATGTTGACCCCCCTATTAGGAAGCTGAATATTTTGGTTGACCTCCATGGCTGAATACTTTGAATGATGGGTGAACTGCTCTGATTTCCCTGTACTTCTGTATATCTCCCTGCACACCCAGTCTGGCTGTTGTGTAACAGTATTTTTTGGTTTTTTTCAAGGTCAAATTTTAATTTGCCTCATCTACTTACTCCATTATATTAAAATAAACGTCGCTGACATTGTCAGCAAAACATATCAGTCTAATCAGCATCACGCAGTGGATCCCTTCTTAGCGTGGCTGGAGAATCCCTCTCTGGTGCTTGAGGCTGACTGGCAGCCGCAGTGCTGCGGTGCAATTTAAATCCCCAGGGTTACATCTCGGGATGTTGTAGCATTCCCTCGAGTCCCAGAACTATCTTCTCTTTTCCTACCTGTGCCATTCAGCGCTGAGCTTTGTAGGCTGGGGCTAATCAAAACTACGGTTGCCCAAGGGAGAAGGAGAGTTTTGTATCAAGCACTTCCTTCCTTTTAAAGACGCTCAACTGATTGAGATCTATCTATATATTTAAACAGCAGTAATGGGGAATTCCCTTCACCAAAATACCTGAAAACTTCGGAGATGTTTCCATTTTGTGCCCTGCTGACAGAGGAACATCATTCAAATGTGGTCATGTCTTTATTTGAAAAATGGAAGTTTATCAGATTTTCCAAACCTAGTTTTCAGGAAATGGAAGCATAAATATTATTCAAATTTTAGGGAAAAAACCCGGCCTTTGCCATGTACTTTAATCTGAAGTAACTTGATTTTTTTTGGCCACTTCTGACCTTACCTATCTGTCACTGTTAATGCGAGTGGCGTACCCGAGAAAGCCAAGGTGGAGTGTTAAAAGTGAAAGAGGGTCACTCCAATCTGTGCAAAACCATTGTTGTAAAGGGTGTGATAACCACCTTAGAGATATCTAGAGATTATTGGGAGGCTCCAAGAGAAGGCCCATGTCTCTAATTAGCTGTTAATTAAAATCCTGATTATCTGGCCTGTATCCATTGGCATTTACAAACAGGATGATAACATGATGCATATGTAATTCTGCTATGTTAGAAAACTTTAACTAGATTCCCTGCCAGCTGGTGTCACGAAGGTAAACTGCTAAAACCGTTTTTAAAATTTATTTTCTGGAAGGCGGTTGTGAAAAGGCCAGGTGAAATATGTTTTGAAAAAAACAAACAGAATAGATGAAATGGTCCCAAGATCGTTGTACCAACATAATAGTTTTTCCTTTGTCTCTGCTTCTCTTGGAGCTGTTTCCTCCTTGCACGTAGCTCGTGTTTGAGCCTGGTAAGAGCCTATTAGCAAGTGTGAAACATCCAGGTTTCGAGTGCAGAATGCTGAGGCTTCAGCCACAGAGTAAATTTAACAGGAGGCTGGCAAGAGGGAATAGCCTGGACTCCCCATATATTGGACTTTATGATAACGCTGTGTTTTAAAATGCTGTTTCCCACCTCAAAACCTTTGTCCCGTAGTAGCGGAGCTAATGTGAGAGCTGCTTTTAGGCAGCTTGTACAATTCAGCGAGCTTTTCTCTTTTCAGCAGCTGCCAGCATCGTTCATCCTCTGCTCCCTGGGGAATATACCGTAGTGCGAGGGGCCGTGTTTCCCTGTGCTGATTACAGCAGGCCCGATGTTACTCCATAACCTGGATGCTGTTCTGAAGTGATACGTGTTGCACGTGGTTCTCCTTGATCACAAGCTGGAGGAGACGGGTCAGCGGCGTGCTGCCGTAATGCGTGGGAGATCATCTGCTTACAAAACTTGTTTCACAAGGGCTTAATTGTAAAGGAAATTGACTTTCAGTGAGGAGCAGAATAACTTCATAGACTCGTGGTTCTTGGTCGTGACTTGCCACCAGCTGTTTTTAAGCATAGGTAGCTTGTTGGTAGTTTTCAACTTCAGTTCCCTTTATAAGGACTTCTATGAGTGAAAGATTTAAAAAACAAACAAACAAACAAAAAACAAAAACAAAAAGCAAGCACACGTGTACTGTATTTGTTGAGTTTTATTTCATTACCATTAGCTATTGCTAATGTTTTACTGTCTGAAAGGACTAATCAAGTATGTGTTTTTGCAAAAAGTCCATAAATTCCCTGCCCAAGTGGTTTGTTCCTTTCCATCTTCAACAGCAGATGATTTACTTTGGTAATTAATTCTTGTTGATCTCTCAAGATAAGTTTCACAGGTTTATTGAACTTTTCCATTAACTTTTCTCAGGGAGGTTTGAGCATCCTCCTGGAAAGATGATAAAGAGGCATAATTGGGAAAACAAGTCAGGCTTCCAAGGTAATTGCTGTGTTGTTTTTATTGCTTTTCAGTAACAGTTAATGCAAAATTGTCTGAGGCCTCCTAGAAGTGGAGGCCTGATGGGTTCCTTGGTGCAAATGCCCTCTCTCCCCTGCGGAAGCTTGAGTTGCCAGCTGCAGGGTGACATGGTTTCAGAGGAAGAGTGTGGAGTCCCTAGCCAAAATCCCTAGTTTGATGGCTGTCCTGGGAGATGGAAATTTAGAGTGAACTGCCCTCCTTAGCTGAGGAGATTTGAGATGTACGTCAACTGCTTTGACAAAGACGCTCTAACCATTTGGCTATTATAGAAATGGTCCTCCAGCATGGGTTGAAAGGAAAACAGTAACATAATTCTTTATTATTTATCTAATGGATGTTGATACCAGCCTTGAGGAGAAGGCTCCAGTCTGCAGCTCCTGTGTGGATGGAAGCACACCCTGATATATTGAATCAGAAGTATGTGCTCCAGAAGGAGCAAGACTTCAAGCCCATATGGGCAGCATTTTTTGTTAACTTGAATCCTAGGCCAGGGTTTCTACAGTGTGCATCCTCTGGAGCACCAGTGCTGGGGTTGTTCAGCTGTCCCTGAACACAGACCCGCTCCCTTAGCCGGGGGTTCCTGTCTCCGCATCTCTGGACCCTTTTTGTAGCATCCCTGATATCACTAGCAGAGACTGAGACTGCATAATGCAGCATCTCCTGGCTCTGGGCACGGCGTCGTTACTGGTTCATCATGTTTTTGCTTCTCTACAAGAGCTCTTGCGTACATGGTGAGGGATGGATCCATTTGATCTGAAAGCTGGCAAGTGTTAATGTCATCTTGAGCAAAGCTCTTTGCTTAATTTATGCTAATCTTATGAAAGTTTTATAAAAGTAGCAACTCTGTGGTTCTTTTGTATGTAATTTTGCTAAGGGGAACATCCCAACCCTTTTGAAGTTGGTGGCAAAATGCCATTGACTCGTTCAGCCTTTAAATCTCCCATGTATCAAGAAAACCGTACAAGTAAATAACCTTTTTCCGTGACTTTGACTAAACCTCAGTACGCGCACCCAAGTTTTACAGAACATTAAAACCAGGCAAAAGGCAGCACATGTGCTATTTATACGTTGAAGAATTCCAATTTTCTTCAAAGCCAGATCTTCTGCAGTATCATACAATTACTTTCACCTGCACATATGCTGTTACTTCCAGAACTTGCCTTAAATGTGTTTAAAAGATAGGAAGGAATTTCTACCAGGAGATAGCATGAAAGATCAAATGTTTTCCCTGTCTTCATTTTCTTTATCTCTTTAGAAGGCTTAGAGACAGCAGCAGGTAATTTGGGGTCTACATTTTTGAAGAACTTCAGCCCCTAGCTGTTCCCATTACTGAACCAAGCCTTCAGAAACGTGTGGTCACTTCATAAGGGTGTCTAACAAGAGCTGCCTTCTTTTGCGGGGGGGGGGGGAAGGAAAAAAAGCTGTTCATCCTTAGCTTCTATTTAAATGAAAATGGAAATGTCCCAAAAAGAGAAAAAGCAAAAAGGGAATAATATGCAGCAAACGTGGAATATGTATGATAAGGGAAGTAGCCCCTCCGGTAGGATTATCAAAGAGAGAGGAAAACATGTTTTTTGCCTGCCTTTGTCCTTGTGCGCTCGAGTAATTAAAAAGGGGCGGCAGGCTCGGGTTTGGCAAACGGGAGGAATGTGTGCTGGCAGCACTGGAGGGGCTTAATCCTATTTTTAGAGTTCATAAAAGTTCTTTCCTGAGTCTAGTTTGAAAAAACATTACACGATCCCTTTGGTGGCTCATGACAAAGAGCTGCAATCGCAACCAGGTCGTCAGTTGTTTAAAAACATGAAGTTTGCATGGGGCAAAAATAGCGAGTGTCTGCTGGATTGTGAAAGTGGAATTTGGAGGAAAGTGAGGTTTTTCACTCTGAATGTGTTCTCACAGTGAATTTGTCACATACCACGTTCCTCCTCTTCATCCTCCCCTTCGTCTTTTCTCTCGATGATATAAACAAAACATCATCAACATTTCTTAGAACTAAAATTGTTTGCTCTCGCTCTAGCCTTTTACATAAACAAGAAATGTGGTTTAGCTGCCTGAGATGGAGAACTTATTTCCCTACATGTTGCCTCTTAGGTTTTTGATAATACAGGAAAATTTATTAAAAATTAAGTAGACCTCTTAAACAGGCAGTCTTGCTGTTCCTCAAATTCGCCCTCTTGGCTCAGCAGCTCCCAGCTTTGCGTTGGTGGCGTCCGGCGCTGCTGACCCTGGCTGCCCCCCCACAGCCAAGGGACTGCTCAAATGGTTGTGCACCTCCCAGGCTGTGTGACTCAGCGGTAATTCGGAAAAGCAGGATAATAAGAGATTTAATTCGGTTTTCAGTTTGTTTGAGCTTCAACTTGAGGAAATGGCCTCAAGCTGTGCCAGGGGAGGCTTAGATTAGGTATTAGGAAGATTTTGTACACTGAAAGGGTTATCAAGGATTGGACCAGGCTGCCTAGGGAAGTGGTGGAATTGTCATCCCTGGAGGTATTTAAAAGATGGGTAGATGTGGTGCTTAGCAACATTGTTTAGTGATGGTTTTGGCAGCGTTAGGTTGATGGTTGGACTCGATGATCTGAAAGATCCCTTCCAACCTGGGCAATTCTCTGATTCAATGGTTCTATTTGTGTCTTTGTTATTTTCCCACGTTGCTTTGTGTGCCTAGTATCTGCCCTGTGTAGTCCAATAAAACCATTAAATTCACTTATACTCACTGTGGATGTTAAACGTGCAACTTTGAAGTTGGTGGGAGAAAGAGCGAGTGAGGCTGAACTTCTCTCCTCTTCTTTCGGAAATGGCACCGCTCAAAATTTCCAGAAGGCTTAAGGAAGATGCTAATATTTCAATTGCCTTCTATTTCTCCATCTGAGATTAATAGCGCTGTCGGTGCTTGAGATGACACGAAGCTGAAATACATGCAGGAAAATGCATGACAAGGAATATAAAGCCTCACTGATTCATTCTGAGGGGCCAAATCCTGCTCCTTTGGGTCCAGCCCTGGCTGTGCGTTGTGGAGATGTAAGGCCACCCGATCATGGTTATGTTGTACTGCAGTTGGACTAGGTGATCATTGCAGGTCCCTTCCAACTGAACTATTTTATTCTGTGTCTCCTACCCTCAGCTGTAACATATATGTGTGTAGAGTACATAAATATAAGAACTTGCTCAGTAATTCCTAGTGGAAAATCCATAACTTCTGTGGAAGGAAAAGAGATGTATAACTGGGTCCCTGTGCTGGAGTCATCTGCCAGGGCACTGAGGGATGGGGGAGCTGCTGCTGGAGCTGAGTGGCAGCTACCTTCCTCTTTACTGGGGGGGTGCTCAGGTAGGTTTGAAGCTATCTGCTGGTTTCACTTCTGAATCTGGTGCCTCCGTTTCTTACACTGAATAATTCCCCCTTCTAATTATTGTTCTGCTTGCCAGAACCACAAAGCTGCGTCATTACTTACGTATAAACCTGAAGGACATCACGACTAAGTGGAACACCTTCCACTGGACCGGGTTGCTCAAAGCCCCATCCAACCTGGCCTTGAAATTCTTCACGTTGACTCTTCAGCTGTACACTGGGAATACATTAAAAAGAAAAAAAAAAGACTCTATTTTAAGGGAAGAAATATTAGTAACAGAGAAAAAAACAGCAAAATTTGCTATTGTGTTTGCTTCTCTGCGTGTGTTTAAGGTTGTCAGCTGGCAGGGGGTGTTCAGCCCAAACAGATGTCCCTTTTCTCAATTGGAGACCGAATGCAGAAGGACGGACCGGATTTTTCATCGCTGGTATTTCTCGGGAGAGAGAATGGGATGTGAAACTTAGTTTCTGCATTCCCAGAGAGGGAACAGCTGTTTCTGCGAGCGTCGGCTACAGATTTCCAGCCATCCTTCTGCTTAGTGCTGCCTCGAGGCCCCGCTGCCAGCAAGGGCTGGTGGCTGGTACCGGGCAGGAGGACACTGCAGAGGGTGGGAAGAGCCTTACAGCATCAGTACAGGGTATTAGATGTATTATTGTAACTAATGGATTTTGTAAGTAGGACTTAAACTTGCTCATCTCAAAGTCTCTAGGAAGTACGTGTAAGAGGGATGGTGTTTTTAATAGTATGTGCAACTAATTTGCATCCCTTATTCAGAGGTCTAAGCGGGTGTAAGGTACGGTACAAACGTTTCCTGCACTTGCTGTTGGAAACAGAAGTTATCAAAGATCCCTTGGAAAAAGGAGGAGGAGATAGGCTACTTAGAAATAATAAAATATAGCTATGTTTCTATTTTATTTGTCATTTTAGGAGATGAAGGGATGAATCTGCGGAATAATGCACATGATTGTGAAGAAGTCCTGGTTATAGTCTCCTCTTTTGCTGCAGTAGGAGAGATGAATGTGAGCTTCAGCTCCTGGTTTTATTCACCCTGGTGAATTCCAGTCGCGATTCATTCTCTCTAATGAGATCAAAGCGCTGAGTTCCCCTTGCACTAACACACCGCCTCAGAGACATTAATTGCTTCTCCAAAATATATGTATGTTGGCAAACCGCAGAGCTTCGTTTTGTTTTTGCAGGTGCTTAACCAACCTTTGAGCTTTAAAAAAGAAAAATAAATATTTTATTTTATTGCATTTCATGCCAAATGAAGTGATGAGAGATTGCTGTCCAGTTTAGCTGACGTGAAGCAAACCCTGGCGGGTGGGAGCTCTGGGCTGGTGTAGCCAAAGCGCAGTCCCCGGCTGGGTGTGGGACCTGATGTAGGACATGCCGATAGAGATAAGGGTGATGAACTCTTATTTTCTAGCCTGAGAAATTGATAGGGCAGTAGAAGTGATAGGATAGTAGTGTAATGCCTTTCTAAACGGCCTTAAATAGGATTGGCACTGAAAAGGAGTTGGCAAATTACGGCATATTCGCTTCTGCTTTTGTGAAATGGATGCCAGTTCATCTAAGTTGGTTTTGAATGTTACGGTGAATCAGAAAGGTTGACCTAGAGGGCAATTGTTTTCTTGAACTTAAACAGTTCAAATTGTGCTTAAAATATTAAAAAAAAAAAGTTAATAAAACAGTAGGCTGGTCCGGTTGTCTCATAATGCAAGTTAAATTCCAGCAGATGTGTATCGCAGGTGTAGATGATCAACGCTTTATGACAATCCTGTTTCTAATTTTCCTCTAATTTCCTTGATTGCTTATGTGTTAATTGTGTGTGTAGTGATAGAAAGACTTCAGAATGCTGCTTCATCAGTTAATTAAGGATAAATCAACACATTTTGAAAGGCGGTAAAATAGTTTTAGACTTTTATTTGTGTTTTGTTGAGCAGTAACTACTATTTTAAATCTACTTTTTTTTCTTCTGAACTCAGCGCACCCTATGTGTAATCGCCGATTGGCTACTGAATTGGAAGTTAACTGATTAAACAACCATTAGCGTGCTAATTGAGAGACACTTTTATATTTCTGAATCTCTCAAACACCTTTGCACTGCTTGTGTAAAGAACCCAGGCTGAGCGGTGCTTTGGGTTCAGTTCACTAAGGAGTTTACACGAGTATAAATATAATTGCACCTCTCTTTGCCAATTGATTTTATTGCAGTGCTTAATGGTTTGTTGAATAGTTTGTAGGATAATGAATGTCATTTTCTTGTATTATACTATAAATAACTTGGCAAATTTTTAATTAGGATAATCATGGTAACTTTCTCTACTGCTGTAATCAAGCTCTGCTTTTCGCATCCAAGAACTAATGTACATCTATATCAAGTTAGGCCAATTATGTTTTTCTAGAGAGTACAAGTTTTTGTTGATTGTATGTTTGGGTTTTGTGTTTTTTTTAATAGTGCTTCCCTTCCTGAATCTTGGCTCTGCTTCTGTTGAAATTATAATTAGCTCCATTGGATGAGTTTTAATTACTTTAATATTCTGACTAGAAGAATGCAGAGGACACAAGTTTTGTTCTATGGAAGAATTTTGAAGTTTGGCTTTCTGTAGAATTTGAAGAAAGTCAGGTATTTCCTTGTTTAGTGCATAAAGGAATTAAAAAAACCCAAACAAACAACCACTAGTGAAATTAAGTGCTTACTTTGGTTTTAGTTGTAAACTTAAAGCCTATTAACAGCTTTAGAAATTAAAAATACAGAAAAAGAGAAGGAATTCAAGCAAAAGTTTGAAGGCGCTCCAAGTAGCGCATGGAGTGATCTCCTGTTTGGAGGAAGCTGATGTGCAAGCCCATATCTCCAGCACAGCTCGGAGGTGCCCGAGGGCCCCCAGCTCCCAAGGGCTGGCAGGACGGCATGCCGTGCCCACAGAACACCCCACTGCCGTTTATCCTGGCTTTGGAAAGCTTTTCCATGGCCACAGCACTATGTAATGGGAGGGAATAGTTTCCATTTGCTTCTCTGGCCACCTCTACTTTAAATAATTTACTGCCTGTATAATACTTACTGCTTACAAGTGTCTAACTGGGCTTTACAAAAAAGGTTTTGTACCGAGGTGGTGCTGTGGATCTTCCACCGACAGAAGAGTCGCCCAGGTGGGAGTTCTGTCCAGGTAAATACTACAGATTTATACAGGCACCTCACTTCATTTTTGTGTGGCATTGTGGACTGTTCAGTTCCATGGGATTCTTCTTTCAGGCCAGGATTTCAGTAGTGCAGTCCAGGGCAGATCCAAACCCTGCCGCTGTACAGGTGAGCGGATGAAACCCTGAAGTCAGTGGGAGGTAATTTGCAGTTTCAGTTAATGTCTCGATTTCAGTTCCTTTCTTCTGATTTTATCGTTTGGAGATCAACCTGAAGAGGACAAAAGTGCTCGGGGCTTCTTCAGTGCCTTGAAAATTACATCCTTAGCTAAGATTGGCAAGAGCTGAAAGCCTTAGAGAGCTGTGCTGTGATTTGAGAGTGTCCTGTGTTTGATGACTTGTTATCTTCTGGAGCTCTTATGGAGGGATGATCTGATGAGTTGCACATGAGACAGCAGGACAGATGCTTGTAGTTATGGTTAAATCCCCCCTGCCCCATGCCCATCTCGTGGTGCTGTACCTTGAGCACGTTCTCTTTTGAGTGTTTCAGAAGGTGCTGGTTGGAAATTTTTTCAATTAAGCGCACTTAATCAGAAAAAAAGCCTGTTTGTCAAAAAGTGAAACATCTTGCGTGTCCATGGAAAACATACCACTTCTAGGGAAACTTAATGAAGGAGAGGGTCCTTGGGTTCCTGGGGGGATTCTTGGCGAGAAAAAAAGATTCTAACTCTAATTTTGCTCTTTTGAGCAAGAAGCAGTTTTCTACCACCTACAACTTCATAAAACATTCATGAAGCTGCTGTATTACAAACGATGATGGATCTAGAGAAAGACCACCTCCTCTTCTCCACGGAAACCAGCAACTTGGACAGATTCAAATTTACTGTTTCCTCTATTACCTTTGTAAAAGTAACCCAGGGACCTACTTTATATTAAGGGCTGCTTGGTTTCATGCTTCTACTCTAGCTGACAATATAAACACCCATTTTCTTGCTAAGATCTGGAAGTTGTTAACGTGGCTTTCGCTGCATTGCAGAAGGTTTCTTCAGCTCGGCGGCCACAACACAGCGAACACGCAGAGCTCTAGCTGCTCGCTCGCTGCAGTTTTGCAATTATGTCATCAAATACAAATCGAAACGTATGGTCATTTCTATAAAATACGGGGCCTGAGAAAGCTGGAGAGAGCAATGATGAGTCGGAAAAACATCCAGTGGAAATACAGAGTTAAATGTCAATGTCTGCATTGTGCCTAGTTAATATTTCACAGGAACGCCGTCAACTTGTTATAGAGCCCAAAGGATTTATACATTTTTCTGACAGATGATCATGATTCCCATCAGTACACTTAATGCCAACATCTGTAGGGTTCCACCTAATTTGGGAAACAAATATATTCTGTCCTCATCAGGAAGAATACTTAGTATGTTCCAGGAAATGCTTATTACTTTAGGGTCATTGCAATTAAGAGGAGGACAGAGATTTTTTTAAGGGGTACGGCACGGTAACATTATGCTTTCCTTTTGGCTGCTGTTTTTAAGTGCAAGAATGTCGATGCCAGCTTTGGGCCTTTGTAATGCAGGGAAAAAATGCTATTGGTAATAGCTCTGAGTAAACACATTAAATGAAAGTGTGAACACGCTTATTGATACAGACTATGGAAAGTTTTGGTTGTACCATCTGTGCTTCATGGATCAAGAATGTTGGGAATCTATTATATAAAACAGCTTTATATTCCATTCATAACTTTCTTTAAGCTCCGCTGTAATTTTATTTATTTATTTAATGCTTTTATTGTTCCTTAGGGAAAGTCTCTCAAAGTCTAGCTTTTCTAACCTTCTTTACAATAAATCATGGCCAGTTTAGATGCTGATGCGCAAGAGCACCTACGTAAACATTCCTTTTTCCCGTGTCAATTCTAACATCTTCATAGATGGTGAAGATGTTCCCTTAGGCTTTTGCTTCATTCTTCTAAATAAATAAATTTCACCTTGGTGATCTTTATTCCCGACGCCAAATTTTGGCAAGCTGGAATTCTTAATTATTTATGTGGGTGTACTAATACTCAAGGAAAAGTTACGCTTCACGTTGCGTGTGAATTAGTTTGTTATATACAAATACAGTTGTATGATTCCAGTGTAGCATTGCTGAAAGGAGAAATACAACTTAGTGCTCTTCGTGTCGTTCTGGGGAAAGTATGCCAGAAAACTCAGGGAAGGCACATCTGTCTGGGCTGATGATAAAATTGTGTGCCTGGAGGAGGAAAAGCCTGACCAAGAATTCATAACAGAATTTCTCAGGAGCTATTTGAAAAAGAAGAGACGGTGCAGAAGGTGGGAAATGTTAGCTTGCATCCGGTAAGATGAAAGAAATGCGACCTGAGTCTGTTTAAAGAGGGTTGTTACTTTTGGAACAGTCATAAAGTAACTTTCCTATAACCTGTGTAGTTCTGCAGATTTCTGTTATTCATCAGTTCGAAGTTACGTGAAGTAACTATCTGGGTTAAGCTCAGTGTTGCTGGATTTTAATTTCTGTAGTGCTTAAAGCAATTACCTTCAGGGTTGTGGGGAAAAATAGGAATTTTTCATGAAGTGATCTCTTTTATGTTGGTGTTCTTTGACCAAACCATGATTTGAAAAACTCCGAAGGATTTTTACCTGCCACAGGATGCTAGCTGGGGTGGTTTTGAAATAAAATGTTTGCTTTTGAATGATAAATGTCCTATTATGTACTGAAATGTCAGCCTTGAGATTGTCTTGGTCTTGTGTTCTTTCGACAAGACGAGGAAGCGCAGCGGTGTCTATCAGCGAATCTGATCAGAATAAAAATGAACTTGTAAGCCAATAAAGTGAGTCCAAATCACTTTAGTAAAAGCAGCATTGAGTTAAACAGGAGCGATAGTGCATTTGGTTTTGAATGATAAATAGGACTTCAGTTTCAAAGGTTGTTTTTCTGTCTACTTGGTGTAAACTTAGTGCAGCACTGTTAAAAGGGTCCTTCTGACACACCTGAGTCCTCTGTGGATTTTGGATGTGCAGAGGTCCAGTTTCTAAGTGTATAAAAGATGTTTCACACAAGCTAGTAACTCCTTGGGCTGCTTTTTGTTTTACCTTCATCCTGATGATTTAAAATATTTTTTAATTGTATCTATTTTCTTCTCTGTCTTATCTCCAACATCATTTCATCTTGGTTTTGCTTCCTTAACAACAGTCCCGTGGTACCGCTGGCCTTTTCCCTCTTCAGATGGGAGAGACTTCTTTTGTCCCAGTGGCTTTTCTGTGGGATCATTAAGTAATGTCACCTGATAGAAATGAGAGAGGAGATGGTGTCCAGGGTCATGCCTGGGCCAACACAGAAACCCAGGAGGACCAAACAACAACATTGCTGTCCTTGCTGATGTCGAGCACAGTAGGGAAGTGAAACCATAAAAAACAGTTTAAAGCCTTAAAGATCTGATTTTCCAGTACCTAAAGGGGGCCTACAGGAAAGCTGGGAAGGGACTTCATCAGGGAGGATAGGATAAGGGGGAACGGTTTTAAACTGAAAGATTTAGATTGAGTATTAGGAAGAAATTCTTTGCTGTGAGGGTGGTGAGCCCCTGGCCCAGGTTGCCCAGAGAAGCTGTGGCTGCCCCATCCCTGGAGGGGTTCAAGGCCAGGTTGGACGGGGCTTGGAGCAGCCTGGGCTGGTGGGAGGTGTCCCTGCCCAGGGCAGGGGGGGGCACTGGGGGGGCTTTAAGGTCCCTTCCCACCCAAACCATGATTCTATGACTTTTCTGGGTTAAAATCAGTGGAGTTTGGAAGGTTCTGTGGAAACATAGGTTGGTAACTCATTCACCTTTGTAAAGCATGAGAGATTTTACTTCTCCTGCCTAGTGCTCACAAATACACAAGTATTTCTGCTGCAGAAGATAAAAATTCATTTGGAACGGCAAATAAATCTCTGTGGGAGGTGAAACCAGGCACACGTTTGCCAAAAGAGGGGGGCTGTGGACCCGGCTGTACCTCCTCACTCCTCAGACTGCATTGTGTCATGCCCCTTTTAGCTAAAATGGATTCACAGTGTGATATTTCTGATTGAACAAAGGCAAGGGAAAGTGCCGCTCGAGGTCTGGGCTGGGGTAGAGCGATGTTCTGACGTGGATCTCCATCAGCACAGCGGGAGGTGGAAAGAGGAAAAAGTGATCCCACTGGCAAACGTAAGCCAATGGCCAAGACGGTTTAAAAATTGGTTCTTTAGTGAAGCATAGCGTAGGTAGTTTGCATGTTTATGCCTCAGCCCATGGGGAGGACGGGAACAGCGTGCAGAGATCTGAACAGAACCTTGAACCCTCGGCTGCTCGGAGCCTGAGATACACCTGCCCTGCCGTGTCCTCCGGAGGCCTCGCGCAGCCCCTGCCACTGGCTGCTGAAAACGCATTAGTGTTCCCAGCTGGAGATTTTGGGAGAGTCATGACCACCTATATTTGACTTACCATCTTCTCTGTTATATTCTAATAATAATGATAAAAAAGTCTTCAGTCCATTTAGCAAAGCAATGAACAAAATATTGTGCAACTAGAGCATCTTATCCTACTTTTATTCTGTTGGTTTTTATCTCGGGCTTCAAAGTTGCAAATGTTTTGATCAACTATTTGCAATCACAGAATCCTAGGGTTGGAAGGTCCCTCTGGAGATCCCCCAGTCCAACCCCCTGCCAGAGCAGGGTCACCCAGAGCAGGGGGCACAGGAACGCCTCCAGGCGGGTTTGGGATGTCTCCAGAGACGGAGACTCCCCCACCTCCCTGGGCAGCCTGGGCCAGGGCTCTGCCACCCTCAAGGGAAAGAAGTTCCTCCTCAGGTTTAGGGGGAAATTCCTGTGCTCAAGTTTGTGCCCGTTCCCTCTTGTCCTGTCCCTGGCCACCACTGAAAAGAGCCCGTCCCCGTCCTCCTGACACCCACCCTGTCAGTATTTGTAAGGGTTGATCTTCTTTCTATTGCCTCAAAAGGCAGATTTCCAAAATACTTTAAAATATCCAGTCATTTTAACGCGCGTCTCAAGGTATCTTCAGAGTAACTTTATACAGGTGGTGTGAGTTTAAAAAAAGTCTTCCCCTGTGTTTCCAGCTGTATTCCTCACCTTTTGGTCGTCTTCAATATTCACGTCTCCTACCTGGAATGCTATTTTTGTTCTTAGTGATAACATGTGATTTTCTTCAAAATGAAACATATGGTTCATTTTTCTTGTCAAATTGCCCTTAAAATGTCTTCTGTGTTTTGGTTTGGTTTGTTTTTTTCTGGTATGTGTTTCTTCCAGGGTTTGAACACTTGTTGCTTAAACTTTCTTTATATTTATGATAGTGATCATTACTAGGTAGCAAATAACAGAAAAAATGTTTTCTTTGTGCAGATACACAAAGCAGCTTTCAAAACATCCTGTGTATGTTGGTGGATCTTGCCTAATGTTTCCTCCTAACCCATCATTAATTACTTCGGTCTCACAATGTGGTCTTTGGAAATATCTTTGAAACCATTTTTGTGT
>VXBO01013336.1:50474-111894 GCA_013400135.1 Rhinoptilus africanus | reverse complement strand
CCTCCAGGGATGGGGAATCCCCCCCCTCCCTGGGCAGCCTGTGCCAATGGTTAATAACCCTTTTTTATATATATATATACAGTTAATACTGTATATAATTTTGTTAGCATGAAGTAAGTTGTAATTTGATTTTTTTTTGGGGGGGGGGGGGTGGGGTGGGTTGGTGGGTGAGTTTTGAAGAGTTGGTTGATAAGAGCTGGTACTTGAACTGGCCCCAGAAATAATGTACGAAGGGTGTCGCCTTGATACAGCAGAGCATGTGCTCCTGGTGGAATTTCAGACAAAAAAATATATTCTCGAGTGAGCACAGCTTCCTTTGCTAAGAACTTGCAGTTAGCATTATAATCCCCCTGGAATATTAAAGTATACATCAAGGTTCAGTCTTGATGTATTAATGGCACCGTAAAACATAAAGACCTATTGTGCAAGTGACCCCTGCCTGGGTTATTGATTGCCAGGCTTTGAATGCTTTACGTTTCACTTAAAACATTGTTCGGAGTGGCAAGGACACTTCATGGGTGCCTCCCCCAGAGATAACCCCGAATTGTGGTACCGTAAGGTGCTGGGGGCCAGGCACAAGGCGGCACCTGGGAGGGAGGGGGGCACCACAGCTGCCCTGCAGCAGGGGCCTCCTGCGTCCCCTTCTTCAGGGCTGTGACATTGGAAGAAGTGGGCTGTGCACTTGGGGAGTATTTACTTCTGGTCCTGGTTCTGGAAGCTGTAATAGATACACCCACAAGAGTGTTTATTCATATGCTTTAAGTGTGTGGGTTTTATTAACGCTTATTTTAACTGGGGTTGTAAACCTCTTGCATTTAAATGCTGTTCCATAAAGCGACGTTGTTGTGAGCAAGGGTTTCTTTCACTGGTTATTTATTTCTACAATACGAAGTCTCTAGTGTAGGTATAATTTTGTCTACGCCGATAACATCCACCCTAAAGATGCAACGTGCGCGGGATGCTCTGTTGCTTGCTACAGTAGTAATTTGCTATTACAGCTTTAAAATCTGTGTATCTTAAAAACTAGATAGTGGCCCCCGGGTGGGAGCTGCCGCTGCCTGTGCTGTGCTGGCGATGAAGGCGGCGGTGGGGGCTCTTACTGGGCAGAGCAGGTACCCTCCAGCAGCTCCACTAACACCTCCCTTCATAGGAGGCTTTATTTCCCCCTAAACTAACATGGCACTAAACCACCGAACTAAACGTTTACCTTTGTGATGTAAATATTTCCTAAGCTCAGCTTCTATCAACTCCCGTAGTTATTTGCGCTGCTCGGTGAGAGATACAGCAGGAGGAAAATCTGTCCTCTGTGAATGGGATGAAGCTCTTTTTTTCACAAGCATCTTCGGTGAAATCTAAATTACGCATCATGCCTTGCATACAGCCAAAGTAAGAGGTAGGATGAAAAAATGATTGCGTGTGACCAGTAGTAGTAGTGATTTGAGTGTTTTGTCCTGTGTCTTCAGGCTGCTGCCCAGAAAAACTACTTTGTTAGTGTATTGAAAGAGGTTCCTTGAGTTCAACAACTGAGTTGTTTCAAAATCCCGCTTCTTTGGATCTCCCGGTGTTATTTTGACCATTAGATGGCTGGAATATCAGTTGCTTGGGATGCAATTACACAATCTAGGTTGGCATTCCGTTTTGCATCTCTTCAGCAGTGGATTTGAGACATCGAACTGCTTTTGCTGGTGTCCTAAAGCACAGTGGACTGCTCTTAATGAATCCCCAGCTGGGGGAAACTTAGAAGTACAGTGCTATAAATAAAAATATGTGTAAGCACTAAAACGTATTGTTATCACTGTGATAGTAGATGAGGCCAAACCAGCGCTTTCTGGAGTGTGTGTACGTACGTGTGTTTCCTTGGAATTGTAAGGATGGAGTCTGCTTCAGTGACTTAGCCCAGCTGCTGAGGTTCTGGAGCTGCAAAGAATAACTCGTGCAGCACTGCCGAAACAGCCTTCCCGGTAATTCCCTGGCTCAAAATCGCTCGCAAGTGAAATCCTTCTGCTGCGGAGCTCCAAAGCCAGCTCTGTCTTCCAAGGAGAATTGCCTGGTTGTATAGTTCGGCATCTCTTTCTTTCCTGCTGCTAGAATATAATTAAAGTTGCTAAAAATACATGCTTCCTAATATTGTTTTTTCTGTGTAGGCATCGGCTATTATTTTATTCTCGAGGGAGGAGACAGTACAAGGTTGCAGCTACTTAACTGTAGTAAGTGGTCCATGCTGCATAGAAATATGAGAGCTCCTTATTGTGGCCTGATCCAAAATCCCCCAAAGTTGTCAAATTATCAAAAAAAAAAAAAAGGATTAAAAAAAGAATCAGGGGAACCTGCTGGCTCTGTTAGTTTTACAGAAATATTTTTACTCATCAGATGAGAGGAGACTTCTGAACTGTGAACTACGAGTTTCCTGCTGGCCTGTGAGAATTCATGTTTTTAGTGCTAAGTAAATAAGTAGAGCAAATGGGGGCATAATTACCGTGCTTTTACAATACTGACATCATACCTAATTATGGTTTAATCTCCAGAACATACTGTTTGTTTAATAAGTCCCAGCAGAGATAGTTCAAGCATGTGTTTTCCCATCACCTGGAGGTAGCTGGGAACGACTGTGGCAACACTGTCAACAAAGTGACAGTTGACAAGATTTTGCGTATTTTACGGTGTACGGCATGGCTCGCCTTCCATATGCGTGAAATCGCGTAGAGGTAGGCAGGAGTAAGCACTGAGAGCTGAAGTGGCTCAATGCAAAGAGAGTCTTTGTTCCCCTTTATGTGTGGTAAAACCAAGGCATAATTTTCGTAGCTCAATCTCAGGAGCCAGCAAAGCTGGTAACAAAATCCTCAGCACCCCTCCTGCTGAAGTGAGATCTGGTTATTGCTAACAAAGCTGACGCATCGATCATCCTTTTGACCTGCTGAAATGATGATATCTGCAGGTTTTACCATAATCTTACTACCTGAGGATGTCTTCTCTTGGTTTTTAGTGAAAGCTGGCCAATTTTTCCTGAACGTGAAACTCTTGGTTTCGTCTCCAGACTCCTCAGCCATCACTTGACTTTTATTTATTGTTCCCCACATGTGTGAAGTCTCTGAAGTAACTTAAAGGTTTTTTGGACAAGAGAGAGTGGGGACAAAGGGGAGCCTGAGTATGTGTTTGTGGTGGTTTTCCTCCAGCTGGGTTTGTTGTAAGGTGAGACCTTCCTCGGCGAAAGCTGTGGTATTTGGTATTTATTCAGGTGCCCACTAACACCTTACTCAGCACATGAGGCTGGAGAGCCCGATTGCCGTGTCTGCGATGGAACTTTTGAAAAGTTAGGATTGCCTTGGCCGCCCTTCAGATGGCAGGACAGTTTGAAGAAAGCAGTAATGTCAAACATGAAATTATTTCATCCTTGGTTTCCGTACTACTAAAAATGTCAGCACGTGTGGGGAGTCCTGCATACCCATTCTGTTCTAGATGCCGCCTTCAGTTTTTTAATTAACTGTTTCCATCCTCTTGACCCTCCTGTGTGACACAAATAGCCTTAGGGACCGTGGGGATCTGAAAAAGCAATAGCAGATGTAAGTCTTCCCATAGGAGCACTGTCTTGGAATTAAATGTTTCCTCCGTAAGGACATGGGGCTCTTTTTTGTTTGTCAAGTGACTACTTGGCAATAAACTTTTTTTAGCCTCTCTACAAAGTTACTTGATAACATTGTATCAAACACTGGTTTTATTTCCCCTTATATCTATTTGCATAACTTTCTCTCTACAGTATTAAAAAAAAAAAGTGAAAACTTATGAAGGATAATAGAACTTTACCTTAGTAAGTCAAAGGAATAATTATTTAAACTTACAGTTCTTTGGTATTGGCTTGTCTTTGAGTAATTAAATAATTTATGTATATTATTGGTTTTCTTTTAAACAAAGATGCTAATGTTTCAAAACATTTAATAAATACTTTTTATGATGATTTTTTAAAGTAACAAAAAATAGCTCCGAGTGATAGACTTGCTTTTCGCTGCGTGATGAACCGATGATAATCCTAGAAGGCAACCTAAGACAAGAGCTCCTTCCTGCAAGGAAGCTCTCAGCAGAGATGGATGATTCCTACCTTGCTTTAAAAATAAAAGTTTTTGTAACCGGTCTATACTTGAGGCCTGCGATGGTCTCGTCATCCTTTTATCAACGCAACTTTTCTCCCTAGTGTCAAAACTTTGACTGTTTCCTTCTTGTTTCCGAGGAGCAAATGGGCATACATGCTCATTAATCCTGCGAGTCGTTACTCAGGGCTCACATAACTCATCCAGTGCTGTTCCCGCTGTCCTGGGTGGGATAATAAATCCGAGCAGGGGTAGTTTCAAACCTTGTTTGTAGGTAACAGGGTGACACTGTGCTGTTGTAGGTGATGCAATATGCATATATGTTGGCTATATTTTTTACAAAGCAGAAAGTTACTTCAGATATCAAGTCCATCCGTTATTTTGATGTGATCCTTCTTTGTAACGTTGTCATTTGAGAAAGAATACAAAATGCCCTTGTAAATAACATTTAACGTTTCCCAGTAGTAGCTTTTTACTAAATATTACACCTTCCTTCCTCTAAATAATGTATTTGCCTACTCACATACTCACTTTCAAGGCATACTGACAGCAGCAGCTAAAATCACAATATATTGTTCTCTAGTAGTGTGAAAATTATTATTCAACGAATACATTTCTAAATTATGCCTTAAATTATCAGGCTTGCATCATGCTATCAAAAAAAGTCAGACCTGAACTGCAGAAGAACACAATTTTAACTGCTTTCCCAACTGTTAAATTGCAATTAAGCCTCTATCAGGCGACCCTTTGGTGTGCCATTGACTTAATTCTTGCAATTTAACTTAGAACTGTTGATTGGAGATATTTAAAATAATGGATACGACTTCAGTAGGGTCCAGCATGCATATGGAGCCATTTGTAGGATTGGAGTCAATTTTAACATGATTTATATGAAAAATAGATTTTTTTCTTTGATGTTGCAAGTTTTTAATGTTGCTACCACACTTACAGTGTTTTTTTTCTGAGCTTTTTTGGTATTAAAGTTATGCAGTATCCAATTTGAATTGAATACTTAACCCTGCTAGGAAGACTCTTCTTTTAACTGTTATGTAGATGGTATTTAGAAAGGGGTTTTAGCTTGGTTTTCTCCTAGTTCTTTCATCCTTCTAATCATTGAGTTTAGTATAAGGATATCTTACAGTCTTTAACCCCATTTCCCTGTGGATTAATTATTCCAATATAAAATGAACATGCATTAAACATATGTAGTTGCTTACGGTAGCAGATTTGGCTGTTGCATTTCATATTAATCTCTTGTTGCACAAAACAAACCCTTCGTACTTAAGACTTCTCTGGTCATTAAAACTGAATTATGTAATAGGCTTCCATCTGCTGTCGAAACCTGTTCATCATTATTTCATGTCATTTTAAGTGGGATCATTCTGAGACATGTTTAGAGGCAGCAGGCTCGCCACTCCTGTGAGAGCGTAGTAGGACAGGGCTTTCCTTCATAGATGGAAAAATGTCTTAATGTGTATTGTCTTCTGATAAGGCTTTTCCCAAGAGTTTGGTTCTTACTTCTCCTCCCTTGCCATCCTCCGTGTCATTATGTATTATTTTTGTGTACTTAAATTGTGTGCCAGCCGCAAATTCTTCCATATATCTCCCCCAGCCCTTTCCGTTAATCACTGTGGGATAGAAACCAGCAAAAAGTGAAATCAGGCTCGGCCCCTGTCTCCGTGCACTGACCGTGGTTAGCAGAGCAGCTAGCGTTAAATGATTGGCAATGGAACGACCAAAGAGTGAGTAGAGAAGATGGATAGCCCTGTGTCGCTGAGCTTAAATGTGAGCTGTACGTGGCAGTTGAGAGGTGGGTAAATATTCTCCCATTGCGGTAATGACAGCCCGTTGGGGCAAACGGCCTCTCGTAAGAGTAGCCAAGTACTGGGATAGATGAGCTAAGACATCTCAGCGCAGGATTTAAGAACTGCGTTGGTAACTGTGTGCTACATAGGAAACGAGGCTGGGCCATACTTCGAAGGAGCTGGACGGGGAAACCTCACGCGTGTTGAGGTTCTCTGAAGCCGCCGGTGACTCCCCGTCGTTCTGAAGCACATGGGTGGGAGGGGAGGGCGAATGGCCCGCTGAATCCGAACGAAGTAATAAAGCATATGAGCTCTTGGGATTCTTCTGGAACAAACTGCTTAGTTGCCGGAAGACTGTACAATTTCAGGATTAAACTATCCGGTATAATATCGAAAATGTAATTTTTGTCAAAAAGAACAAAATTTGTCCTAGAGCCCAAAAACAAGCAAAGAAGCAAATCAGCCACCAATGATAACATGGCATCAACACCTTCTCCGAGGAATAAAGGAGAAGGCAAAGAAGACGGTTTAGTTCAGTCCAGATACTTCATAGTTCCTTCCGTACTGCTTTGGGTTTTTTCATCCTTTAAGATAAATTGCTGATTATAGTTCCGTTTCTGTTTTGTTAAGTATGACTTTGTTTTCCCATTATACAGTCATCTGAGTTACCTACATCTTACCTAGCTGTATCTTTCTTTCATTAAGTTACCTGCATTTTAAAAGAAAACTTTAAAAATTACTTTTATTCAAAGGGGTGATAAACAGAGCAGAATGTTTTTTTTATTCCCACAGAGTCCATGGTACCTTCAAATAGTTTAGTACGTGATTTTTGCTTCCTTGCTTGGGCAGATGTCGTTCTGTTAGAGTTAACAAAACCATTTCCTTTTTTTTTTTTAATGTTTTGCATGGTAATAAAGCTACTGAATTAAAACAATGACATCATTGATTACCCTTTGATATATGAAATTTATCTAAATTAATTATCTTTCAGTATTTGCTAAAAATGTTAGTATGTGAAAATTCACAATGATAGAACATCTGCTCAACAGAGGACTTATCAAAGATATTGTAATAAGCTATGTAATGAATGTTTTTATCTTTCAAAAGAGAAAATATCGTGTATGGCATTTATTTAAATAATTTGTCTCAAGTCGGGACTTGCATCCTACTGTAAGAAAAAGTAATTTTGCCCTGAAAACATTACGATTAAATTTGGAAGCTTTACAACTAGTGAAGTTAAAAGAGTAACTTGGAAATACCTAAGTTAAAACAGCTAACACAGATCGCAGCTGAAAAATATTCATTTGAAGTTCTGCTTAGAGGCACAGTAAGTGGCGCACTGCGACAAACTGGGTTTGAAATGGGCTCAGGGTGACTTGTTCTCAGTCCCAATCCTTCTGCTCATTTCTTCTGCTTTTCAGGAGTTTGTTTTTCAGACCTTTTTGAGATTTGATCCTGGGAGTAGCTGAAAGCCTGAGTCTTTTCTCTATTGAGCTTCCTGAAAAAGTACCGTGCGTGTGTGTGTGTGTGTACAAAACATGTATTATGGAAGTTTTCTCTGCTGGAATTTCTTTTGCATGTGAAAGTGTATGTTGCTTATCAAGGTGTATGCCTGGACTAGGAAGCTCGTAGTATCCTATGAAGGTGCCTGCCAAGTTCCTCACCGTTTCTTATAACGACTAATTTTTTATTGATGTAAATATATTTTAAGTCTTCTGTTGCAACCATTTCCTCCTGACGAGGACAGTTACACCAGAGTAAATGAACTGATAACATTATTGACACGTTTCGGTAATACAGACCAAGGTGGGGAGGCTCAGAGATTTTCACATTCCATATAAATGGTTTCTTCAAAGATATTTTGTTGTCTGACACGGAAAAGAGAGAAGACTTGTTTCAGTGGAAACCTTTGAGAGCTTTCCACAAATGAGAGGACTTTTGCTCAGGTTCAGCCTGGCACTGTCTAGCCCGAAAGGGCACGTCGATGACTCCGTTATGGGGCTTGTCATTCTTCATACGTAGGGGGATAAGTGATGGTCACTGTGACCCTCTGTCCTGGCATTAACGTTCAGCCTGAGTCCGGCTATTAGAAAGAAGGACAACTTCACCCTAGGGAACGTGTTTGCATGCTTCCTCTGGTTTCCAAGGAAGTAGATGATAATTGTGAAGAACTGGTTCGTAGTGAGCTTGTTGGGACTCTGGCTTCTTTTCTGTATGGGGCTACTTGGAGTAGGGATTGGCAAATGGTAAGATTACAGGTAATGTTTTTCTATTAGTATGTCTCCCTTGTATTAAAGGAGGCATCTGGCTATTCTGTAGTATTTTTGTGTCATTAGAGAACATCACCATCGTGTTATCTCGTAGTTTGCTGACATACATATGATTGTGTGACCCTTTGCTGATTAGGTAAAAATTGTCTTGGGAATATTTGGGTCTTTCTCATTATCTGAATATTTCTTAGATTTCTCTGCCCACAAAGTGTGCCAAATTAAGGCTGAATAATAACCTTCAAATCTCCATGAGGGGACTCGGCGTCAGCCCCCTTAATGGAAATACTTTTTGTTTGTCAAAGGAAGAGCAAAACTGCCCCTAGACTTATTGCTGGTCCACCTCCAAAAATACTTCAGGATTTGCACGAAGCAGTGCCTATTTCTAGTCTGCTTGTTAATGCTGATCTCTAACAATATTTGCTCAGCCTCATCCATACGTTATAGCAGCACTGAGCAAGTCTGAAAAATATGAAGAATTATTGTAAATAAGGAATTTGAGTCTGAATATTTATGGAGGAGGTTATGGGCTGAGCAGTAGGATGTCTGATGTCAATCAAAAGACCGACCGGACTGTAAACAAGATGCACTTTGCCTATGGATAAAGCAATTAGTTGATTAGTAAATGCTGAGTATGTGATAACTAATATGCCAGGAACTGAATAAATACACGGAAACCGTATCTTTTCCTGTTTAGGAATGCCATATACGTATGAACATACGCACAGCCAGTTAAGCCCCTTGGCAGCGGAGGGGTACAAATCAGGGTCTGGTAGATCTTGAGAGAGATTTTTGGATCCTGTGAATAAAACTTTACTCTCTGACTTTGAACACAGCGATGTACTGGACTGGATAGGACAGAAATAAATGATAACTTTTTTTTTTTCATACTCTGAATGTAAAACCCTGTTTACTGTTTTGCAAGACTCATTCCAAGGATTTTGTTTGTAGTTTCATGCAGCCAAAACATAAATGTTTTACTGTATGCTGGGCTCTAAAAATATAGATTTAACTCAAGAGGTATAAAGCGTTGGAAAAGGGTTGTATAAAAGTATAAAAGTCTGAAAAGTCCTAAGTAGGAAGTGCTGTGCATGCTTTTTCTCCCCATCTCCCTTTCAGTTACAGTAATTTAGGTTTTAGCATATGATGAATTCTATCATAAATTACTACTGGAATATACTTTTCAACTTTTGACTAAATTTTGCAGAAATTAATCTGCAAACCCTTCCATGTTTCAGTGAGAGATCAAAGAAAATCCCAAATGGAAAACATGCTTTCGAGAGGGGGGAAGAAAAGTTCTCACTTTTTAAGGTCTTGTAATGAAGATAACTTAATTAAAATCAAAGCAAAACTAATTACGAACTTAAAAGAGCAAGGTTTTGGTTGCATAATATCCCTGGAAAATGGCAGAATGGGTTTATCATCATCAGTAGAAGTTCCTGGTCATGCAGACAGGTGATTGTGTCACCAGTGGATCCAAATGAAAGCCATACGGCTGAATTGCATTTCTTTCTGACCACTCTTACTGGCCTTTCTGCTCATAATCTTCCCGCTCTCTTGCCTCTGAAAAAATTACTGTTTTGGCAAGTAATTCTCCCTCTTTGCTGGGAGTTTTCTCTGGGTACGCAGTCGGGGAGAAACCAGCTGAGCACTTGTGCAGTCACGGTTTTCATGGTTCTTTGCTTGATCTCGCTGTTCCCAAATTGCAAAGGAAAGCATGTTTACACACACATCCCCCTATTCTATGTGCGTCTTTTCTTGCCCTTTTGCTTTCTTGAAAAAGGAGAGAAGATTGAAAATTCTGAAGCTGTTTGTCTCACTTGAACCACAGCAAAAATACCTTGAATTTTTTAATGAGTGTGAGAATGTATTATGTTGAGTTCATGAAACACTCTTACTTCAAGTTAATCTTAAGCTATTTTTCGTAAAAGCTTTTAAAAATTATGTTAAGATGAACTTTTATCCTTAAACATTCATTCCTATAGTGCTATATCATAGCATTCAAAAGCTTCTGTTTGAATGTGGTTTCTGGATTAGTATGCGCGTGTGGTTTTTGTGAATATTTAGTGAAAGCCTAATGAGCATACTCCCTGCTAGAATGGATCAAGACTTTTTTAGACTGAGTTTTGTTCACTTTGAAGAGCGTGGCCGTATGGGAGATTTGTTTTTTCGGGCTCTCAGGTGCTCCCAGCAGATGGAGACTGAAGTGCTCAGAAGAGAGCCCACCAAGCAGTAGTGGGGGCTCCGAGGCCGTAGTGGAAACCTGGCAGATCCATGGAGCGCTCAAAGAACGGACTTCTGACAGTGGGGACAGGGCTTATGCCTGCAGGGAAAAACCATTCTAGAAACACAAGAGCTTCTCTGCGCATCTGGTTCCTTGATGAAGGCAGGTATTAATTAGGTTCACAGTGAATCATTTACATTCTCATGCTAGAACTGAAGAAGCACTCAATTATATAAATGTTATCTCCTGTATAGTTCTTCTCAAGAGCCCTGTTGACCTGCTTTTCATAATTGCATTCCTTCAGATACGGAGGATCCAGATTCCTTTGACCTCTACCCATCAATGTGATCACGGGCAGAGACCTTCATCTTCTGTCATTTTGGAGCTCGAACTCATATTTACAGAGGCAACTGCATTGTGAAATGGGGAGCATGACTGATGTAGGCAGACTTTGGCCACTGTGTTGTGTCCTGGCGTTTTTTTTGTCTGCCTCTTTTGGTTTTTTTGGGTTTTTTTTCCTTGTCTTTTAACAGCAAAATAGAATTTTGCTTTTCCAAGTTTAGCCTGATGGCATAAATTAGAATGGTAATTAGTTTTCTAATGGAGATTTTGAGCTTTGCCCCCTGAAAAATATGCCTGCCCTTTGGAAAAGAAATAAATAAATATGCATTTTTGGCTCTAGAAACATTGACTTTAAAACAAAGGCACCAGCTTTTTTGTGAAACTTTGCTTCTAAGAGGCATTGCCAGGTGTTTGCAACATAGGAAGGCGTGCTGTCCTTAGGGAGGCAAAGCTTTCATTTACCCATAGAGAGATGATTTCTAGCCATCTGCTCTGTATCTCAAAGAATTGGTAAGTTAAAAACGTGAATTTTCTCATCCGCTGGGAGCCTGCCTGTGCAGCACACATAACACAGAAGGAAACATTCTGTGGAGAGGTGTCACAAAAAAGAACTGTTTTTCAGTTATAAAATAAGGCCATCTTAGATGACCATTTTTCAGGAAGCATTTTTTAAAAAAAAACAAACCCTCTAATTAGTGCATGTTTATGATTATCTGTCCCAATTAATTTGTAAAGATAGCAGCTAAAAATAAAGATAATTCTATAGATAGGCAGAAGGGCCAATAAAACCCTTAGCTAATATTCAGCTGCTTTATTCTAAACAAGATCTGTTTCTCAAAGTGTTTTGTAAGTTAGCGGTTTTTTTCAGCTCTGCTAGCTTTTACTTGAGATAGAGAATATAAAAATCTTAGATCTCTGTAATTTCTGTGCTGTTGCATAAAGTAAACCCCAAGAATTTAATTGTATGGGAATAGCTAAATTGTTTATTTTTTAAAAAAGTAGAAAATAAGCCTTTTTTTGAAGCACACATGCTCAAAACTGAGCTCTGCACGAAATAGATTTTTTTAAAACTTGTTTATGTCATTATTTAGGCTATTTTCATAATTTTTACTCAAAATATGAACAATGTGGGGTTTATTTGGGTAGACCGATGTGACCATCTGCAGCTCCAGAAGAACCTAGTGCAGTGAGAGGCATGGGGTAATCCCCTACAAAAGTGCTTACTGACTGCTCTATCAATGTTCCTCCTCAAAAAAAAACAAAACAACCCAAACCCAAAAGGTTGATACCTTATTTCCCATCAGCAACCTACCTTTTTTTTGGGACAGACTCTCATTACCCTTGAGCGTGGCGATAGGATCCTTCCCCATTCCATGTAGCTCCTTGTTTGAATGCCGTTTACTCAGGCGTTTATGGTGTCATGCAGAGGTTTCCGTCGGATTCCTCTTCATTACGGCTGGCAGCAGCAGTGCTCGGATGCATTTTGACTGGCAGTTGACATTGAATAGTGAAAAGGGATTTTATTACAGAGAAAAGGATAAAACATAAAGGAATGTTGCAGAAGAGAAAGGTCTTTAAATTAATTGGTTGCCTGACTTTACTAGTTGTCTTTCGCTCTGCTTTACATTTTATATTTCCAAGGGAGAGGTGTTAAGGACTCTGTAGAAAGGGATTTGTCCCTTCTGTCCCGGCTTCCTCCCTCGCTGCTGGGGTCTCTGCAGGGACAGCCACAGGACTTACAGACAGGGTTTGAGATGGACATTGCACCCAAAACCGGCAAAGGAACAGTTCTGCACACTTCATCACAGTGACTTCATTGGCATCAGACTTGAGTAACTCAACTGAATTTCTTCATTGCCTTCAAATGTGATTCTCTTGACACTGGGCTGTGGTTGCTGCGGCATATAATTAGACTCGGAGTGTTACATTGTGGCATAAATGACAGTGTTGGTTTCTCCTTCTACACAATTATTGACAGGACTTAGAAAGAAACAAGATTTCTTTTTCTATAGGTATTTTGGGTGTATGTAATTCAGTAGGTTCCGTAGAACCAGCTGCTTGTGTAAAGTTGACTGTAGAAGTGTTTTCACAACCTTATATTTTTGTATTTATTCACTAATGGTTTTTTCACTTATCTGTCAGTTTAGAAATCTATAAAAAATAACCTTGAGAAAAATGTAGTTTGAAATAATTTGGTCTTATGAATCTTAGTTCATGCAACTTAAGCCATTTCAATTATTTTTTTTTTCTTTTAGAAGTAATTATATACAAAAAGAAGAAAAACCATTGATACTATGAGTATTTAAGTATTTCTGCTATGGTTCTGATACTTAAGACAAGGCCATCAAAAAAAAAAAAGTTCTTCAGTGGTATAAATAAATGAACATAGTAGATAACTGGTTTTGTGCTAGTTTTAATGTTCCCAGGTCTATTACGAACAGTCTCGTAATACATAGAAAATGGTTGTTCACACTGTGCTATAAGATTTCCATAGGGGAACAGAAATTAATTGTAGATTTCAAAAATATTATAAACCCAAATATTCAAAAATCTTCATACAGATTTTGCTTGTAGAGCTGTATCTCTTTGAAAGGCTGAAACTTGCCACACTCCTCCTCTCTCTCTGACTGAAAGGTGGTTTTTCAAGAAGCGTTATCAAAGCAGGACCTTTAATCATCTCCCTGAAAGATTTAAGCAAAGCCGCTTCCCTCTGCATGTAAACTTACACTCTTTTAATTACACAGTCACTCTTTTATTTTCGGAGAACATAAACGAATGAGCGCAGTTTGCTGTTGAAGTGAAGGCAAGGAAGTAAAATATTAAAAAAAATGCTTTGATTCCTACAGAATTACAGGAGCCGTGTTGTAGCTAGGCTAAGCAAGGTGAACAATAATTGCAACTTTGACTGTAGCCATCAACAGTTTTAGAAACTAACCTTGAAAATGAGGTGTGCACATATGGAATAATAGGTTACTTTTAATGAAGTGTTCCCGTTGTTATTTCCTAGAGTGGTAAAATATAAACGTCTCCAAAACTGTGCCATAAGAGTTTTCCTTAGAAACTCGGAGTCAACTTTTCAATAACAACACAACATGTATATAGTGTCTGCGAAATAGAGATTTTGTTCAGAAGGCCAGTTGAGTTGTTCTTAGGAACAGTGGTTTTTCGTTATCATGCTAATTGCTAGTTGACATATCAGCCTAAGAAATGAATATCGTAACGCTTCCTGAAAAGTCAAAGCACTTAATCACAACAAAGGTCTTCCAAGGGAGCAGCTCGGTTCAGCAGGCGCTGAAGCTGGCGGTGTGCAGGGCACCCTCTTACAGCGTGCCAACGGCGATAAGAACAAAAAATAACATTATCCGTTGGCTTTTGGTATGAACTAACTAATGGTGAATAGATCTACATGTGGAATTGGGCTTAATTCTCTCCTTATTTATCCCTGGTTTGCTGTCTTTGTAACACTATTGACTCCAAGGAAGTTTATGTCTCACTTGTGGTAGCGTAAGAATAATCAAGAAACCTTTTCCCAGCAATCTGTGATGTGGAAGCCACTACTGTAATTTATAGATTGATAAAATGAATATAATATATGGCACAGAGTCTTTGTGAGCTTTAATTAATGTTAGAATAGTTTTACATTAATTAATGATGGAATAGTCTTGAGCTAATTAACTCAAGATCTCAAGGACATCAGACTTTGGTGGTTGAATCCAGCAGATAGTTTGGGTGTGCCAGGCTCCCAAAACTGCCCTCTTCTTAAGGCCATTGTTTCCAAGGTGCCTTGGTATTGACCTTAAATAACTAAATCCTTTGTTTGCAACTTTGTTACATAAAATATAAAACAATTTATATATAAGCCTGAGACAGGATTTGGCCTACATTAAAATATGTACCTAAAGAAATAGTAAAAAAAAGAAAAAAAAATATTTTAAAATAATTTTGGCTGCTTATGAAAATACATGCTTGAAAATTTGATTACTTGAAACAATAATTTGCAAATATTTTCTGGGGCAGGAGAGGAGAATGAGGTGCCTCCCTGCTGATAATATGAAATTAAAACTTGCTGATTTCTGTCTAGTGAACAAATTTACTTCGTGGTGAAATAGAGAATAATGGAATTTCTTAAAATTCTATTTCATACAGGTAGTTTATGCTAATGCTGTTTGTGTGAGGTTGGAGTGGTTATAGGATGCTCCCACCAAAACACTGCAGCTGGATGTTGGGGCTCTACAGCTGAAGTGAGGGTATTAGATGTCTCACCACATTATTATTTCACATTGTTTCCATTGTTCACTTTGATTTCTGGTTTCAGAATCACTTTATTTTCACCTTTCATTTTCAATGTGCCACTTTATTTTCCTTCGTTTTCACTCATCGCATTCTAACGCGTTCTCATTTTCAGAAGAACATCAGCCGTGTGACGCGGGAGAGTTTCTGTGTCGTGATGGCGCGGCTTGTGTCTCCCAGCACTGGCTGTGTGACGGAGAGCCTGATTGCCCTGATGATTCAGATGAGTCTTTAGACGCATGTAAGTAAAGAAGGTGCCACTCTTACTTGATCTTCCTTTTAACGGTAACATTTACAGTTGCACTAACTCTACAGTGGAAAGGACTGATTCTTTTTTGTTGTTTTTAATACCTCCCGAATAAATCTTCCTATCAAGGGGAACAGGTTACATTTGCTGTGTAGGGGAGAGACAAAAGAAACGGAAGAGGTGGAAGGTGTTTTGTTCATGTGCCGCTTTGTAAATGCAGACTGTCGCCAGAGCATATGTCCCCTATGTTCTCACTGAGCTGGAGATGAGCTCGTAGAGGGCAGAGGCAGAGTCGGACCCGGCAAAAACATATTTCTCTAAAAGAGGGGGGAGGTGGAGTGGAAATGAATAGTGCAAAATGTTTTCAATAGAAGTATGAAAAGCATGCGGACATCAAAGGGAGGAATGAAAGAAGATGTAAGGGGAAAGAAGCAAAGAAAGGAAAATGAGGGAAAGCTTTAATAAAACATGGTTAATTATAATAAAAGACCTTGGTTTTTTTTAATGTGGCTAAGAGCTTCTGAAGACCGGAGTAGTAACCTTACAGACTTCTCTCTTATCAGCCTTGTAGAGTACTGATGAGGTGATATTAAATCTTAATGTTCCCTTGTTTCCTGTGTTCTGAAGAAAATGAGGGAGTTTCCTGATTTTATCACTTAAAGTAAGAGAAGAACCATGTATTTTGTATCAAAGCAATGCTGACAATCGGGAAGGCTAGAAATGTGGTTTACTGCTAAAAGAGAAAAAAATATCAAAAGTCAGGCAGTGTTTAGGAGTCTAATCTTTACAGTGAGGGGCAAAAAGTCAAGATGTTTGGAAACCGTTTCTGTCTGGGCAAACATTACACCAATGATTGCAACCTTCCTGCTCCACCGTTTGTTCCCTGGAACACACAGGAAAATTGCCTCCGGGGCTGAGGCGAGGGTGCTCTGATTAACCGCCTTTGCAACACTTTGGGATTCTTAAAAACAAAATGCAGTGGTTGGAAGCATCAGGTACAGTTAAGATTTTATTAGTGCAGTGAGGATTGGGTGCTGTCTTCTCTAAGATAGTATTTTCAAGCACAGTATCTGCAGTTAAAAGTTTTTCTGGTGACGGATATTTTGATAAGAGCACAACAAAATGGTCGCACACAGAGTTTTTAATTTGCCTCCTGTAATTTAGCACGTAGATCCAAATCCAGCAGCTTACAGGATGCCTGGGTATTTTCCTCCCAAGAACTTTGCTTGTTTATTGTGCTGGTGCGTAGGATCCGTGTTCAGTAATGCCGTTCAGAGTCACGACATATTAAAACCACAACCTTTGAAGTTTATTGATGGCTTGAAGAAAGGGGAGTGGGGTGGGAAAGCAAGCCCACGCTCTTCCTTCCTACAGCTTACGTAGCATTTTGCTGACGAACTGCCGGTTAATGAGATGCCCGGGCAGCAGTGGAGGGTCTGGGCTGAGGGGGTAATCGTGTCGGGTCTGGTGCCCTGCCTCGTCCTTCCAGTTCAGCTCAACCCAGGTCTCCGCGTGAGAAACAAGCGACAGCGGTGGGATGCTGGGATGAACTTTCCTATGTATTTGTTAATGGTTATGTTTTGGTCTTGATGGTTCTGTATTTGTTTAGTTAGCATAATTTACTGTCAAATGTAGTATTTCCTGAAATATGTGTATGTACTCTCGCTTCATCAAGTAAATTATTTCTCGTTAGAGAGGAGTATAATGTTCCTGAATTTTCCTGCTGAATATGCTTTGCATCACAGAATATGTAGAGAGTTATAAACTACCTTAAAAATATTCTTATGCAATATTGAATGTGAAGGACACGGCACCTTCCAGTTTTGCTGCACTGAGTCGTGTGTCTGTCTGTTTACAGATGAACGCAGCATCTATTTGTCAGCTCTTTGCTGACTTACCTATGATGAATTATTTGGTGTAGCCTGACAGATATTGCTAGTTGTTCCTGTAGCCATAAACAAATGGAGCTTGATAGATTTTCTGTGGATTCGTGCCTAGTAATAGGGTTTTCTGGGTTCTAATAATGCGCAAGCATTGATCAAAGCTTTTCCTGCAGGTGGAAGTTCTTAACTTCTCTCCCGTGGGGATTTCAAGGGATCTAAAAGGAGAGAAATTCGCATGCTGCCACTTTTCCAGTGGTGAGAATGTGAAAAGTCTTACTTTTATCTTACACTCGTCATTCAACCATCTATTTGCGGAAAACTTCTAGGAGCCTCAATATTTTTGTGACTTCTCTCCTGGTGGCATTTTAACCGGGTTTTGCAGTAGAACCTGAAAGATATTAGGTTGTACAAACACATATAGGTACGACTGTATCAACTGATTTCTTCAGGAATGCGCCTGAAATCATACAATTCAGTCTCTTTTTTAGTGTTATTAAAGAGATGGAGGATTGGGCAGAGAGGAGAAAAGGGTGGTATTGTTACTTACAGCTGAATTGAGTCTCTGCACTGGGAAATGTTAGGGTAGGGCTTTATGCAGGCACAGCTTCCATGGGCTTTCGATGAGTGTGATGGAGGTGTCCTGTCACTGCCTGTGCCCTTCCGAGTCGGCAGACAGCTTCCATCACCGCTCTGTTCCCCTTCTGCTTCCCATCTGCCACTAAATGGTCTCACAAATAGTTTTGTAAAACCAGAAGTGAATTCCTGCGGCACCTGTACCTGTGTTCTCTTCTGTTTCTCAGCAGCTGTAATTCTCTCTGCTCTCAGTGGAGCTGCTGCTTTTTATAGTACCAGAGAACCTGGCTCAGTAATTCGTAATGAATAATTTAGTGAACAGATTCTGTTGCTTTTCTGCCAGTGAATTGTTTGTGAGAAAATTGATTTAAAAAAAATTGTGTTAATAAAACTCTTGACCAAGTAATTTCTACCCTTTCTTGGGTGGTAAGTCTTTAGGTTGTTCATAAGGTTTTGCAAATAGTCAGGATTCAAAAATCAATTTACTTAACCTAATCGGATGATGCGAGGTTCTTCAGTAGGCTAAATCAGCAGGCTCGCTTGAAATCAATAGAACTCCATCAGACGCCCCAGAATCTGGCCAGACGTGTTTGACTTTTGCGGATAGCTGTTGGTCTGGAAGTTGATGCAAATGTTTAGAGGACTTCCTTACTTTAAAAAGAAAAAATAAAAAAAATTACACTGTGTAGACTCATCTGCTGGACTATTTTGTTGGGATAATTACAAAAGTCAAATATACTGTTAAAATGCATAGAGTTTAATAAAACAGAAATAGTAACAGCCTTTCTTCTCACCCTAGTGTCTGTTCACTATTGTATCGCCTGCTTTAGGTACTCGGTTTAATACTGTTTTACTTGAGGGGGGAATTGGCGTTTTGTTTTGGGGGTTTTGGATTATTTTACATTCTTGCCACTAGTATTGGTCTTAGGCTGAAGCATTTGCCGATCGCAGCAACTTTTTTAAGGGCTCGAGTAGGGAGTTTTAGTAATTGTATCTCAAAGATCCAATTTACAGCATGGTCGTTTTGGGTTACCAGTTTGTGCTGCGTTCCACAGTCGTACCTCTGAATAACGTATTCACCTCTAAATAAGCTGTGTGGCTGCCCAAGGAATACCAATGGCTTCTGAAATCTGGACATTTGGATTTGATGTACTATTACCTGGTTTCCTCCTCAACCTCCTGCTAACAGGGTTGAGATCTAAAAGGTATATTGGCAAATGACGCCATCCGTTTAGTAATTAAGGATCTTTTCTGTGTGTTTGCAGCTTCAGAATTTGTCTGGCTTGCATATTGTTTTCTAATCTCAGTTCACAAACCCCTCTCTGTCAGAATGCATTGTGCTAAGGCAAGGTGAAACAAAGGAGCAGGAAAAGAAACGGCTTATTTTCTGTAGCTTCTTTCTGGAACTGTACGCGTTGATTGTGTTTGGGTTTTGTAATGCTTGGTGCAGCAGCAGTTCCAGCAAGGGCTGGTTTATTGTTTCTTAGCCATGAAGTAGAGGAAGGTGCTATAACAATGCCTGGTACTTGCCCTGTGAAGAGAGCCTTGAGGGCTGGCACAAGTACACCCTGAGCTCTCTTCTTATCATTCTGTGCCATGTTGCAAGCAGCAGTGCTTTGTTACGGCACAGTTGCCCGTTAGACCCATCTATGACCCTAAGTATTGCTTGAATATCATGAATATCTTATGAGAGGGGAAAAAACCACAGTACGATATGAGATCTCCTGCTGCCGAGACATGAAAGTACTTGACACTCAGTTATTTTAGTGGCATCGAAATTCTGAAAACAATTCACTCTGCACCGCCAGAGTGCAACTCTGTCTCTCCCATTGTCCGCAACTGCGCTTTCTTTGTTATCCTGGCACTGTTGTATTTGAGCTTTCTTAAACAGTACCCGAATGACTGCTTGCCTACATGCCACACACAGAGCTTATTTGTAGCTGACTGGTCCTTGAATTGAAAGAACCCCAGTTTCCCTTAACAAATCATCAAATTTGGATGGTCCCCATCTCTAGAAGTTTGAGTAGATGCAGGCTTATCATAACATGTTGAAATTATCTCTGATGATAATCTTTCTCTGGGATTTTGAGGAAATATCACCTTCTACAATCATGAGCAAACTGAAGTTGGAGGAGCAAAAGACAGGCAACAACCAGAAATACCTTGTTTAAAAGCTTGAGTCTCATCTTGCTTTGTTTGCTAAAATAGCTTCTTTCATTCTCTGGATACTAATTATGTGAGACTAGTTTCACAAGCTTAAAAATTGTTAATTGGGTACCTCAATTGTAGTTCTTTTACCAGCAAAGGATAAGATAATTGGATGCCATGTTACGCGTGTGGTATGGAACAACGAAGATAAAATTTCCTAAAGCTCCTAATTCTTTTTCGAGTAGCTTCATTGAAATTCAATAGAAGCCAGGTTCCCAAACCACTCTTAACTAGCTTTGGAAAATCCCAGATCAATAAATAACTTGCATACATTGAAGATGAGCTGCCACAAGGCTATTGAAGGTAAATGAAGAAAATGCTGGACATGAGGGAAAAATGAGGTTTTGCGTCTTCACTCTTTATAATTTTGCTGTACGTAGTTACTATTGAACGAGGAATCTGCTACTTAAAATACCTGCTTACACCTGTTCTTCATCAAGAGGCTTGACCGTGTTGCTGGTCGTATTAATTTAAACTGCTTTGAGGTGGTGAATGTATGCTCATTTTTTCTCTCTGAATCGGGAGCTCTCGTATCAGTAATGTAAAACTTAACTCCTAAACCTCTTGTAGGAAATGAACCACAACAAAATGACAAATGCCAACAAATTCCATGAAACTGCTACTAGGTAGATAAATTAAATGCTTAATGCAGCAATAAAATATTGCCATGCTTTTATGTAAGCTGGTGAAAAGAAGCACTTCTGACAGTACAAGATGAATGTTTTGAAATGGGATTAACCGTCCTGATACCATTTTTACAGACGTTAAAGAAAACACACTTCCCCCTGAGGGTCTCCTTGCAGTTTACCCTGACAAAGCTACTGTGGCTGGTGACCACTGGTAAAAAAACCAGATGTATAAAGATGTATTTACTGTGGCCGGGGTTTTTGCCATCCTGTTTTCTGGCATATAGCCGCTCAGGTCTGCTGTGCTTGATCTCGTTCAGATAGTTTGCCGTTGTCTGCCCTCTTTCCCCGTGGTGACCCCCTGCCTGACTGCTACCTGGGCTTCAGCTTCTGACCTCTGCTTTCTCCTTACTCTTTTTGGGGAAGTTGCCGTGCTCGGTCCCTCCAGGAAAGGTCATTTTGCTGGTGTGATGGGATTGCTGATGTTCTGGTAGTAAATGGAATATTAGAGCAAACAGTCTGGAAAGGATGAACGTCAGTGGTGCTTGTGCCCTCTAAGCCTTTTGGAAAGGTTATGGAGAAGCACCCCGGTGCGTGGCAGTTGATCTGGAGGAGTTCAGGTTGTACCAGGTTGTGGCCTTTGGGACCAGTGTTGATGGGGCCCAGTTGTCTTCATACTTTGGGGACATTCCTTCATTTCTTACTGCTAAATTTACTCCTGTTCCCTCCGGGCCTCCCCATCCTTGGGTGCTGGAGAACACTCGTCTTGGGACAGGATTACGTTTTTGCACTTACTTTCTGTCACAGCCAGCGTATAAACAAAGGTATTGAGGCCCCAGAGAACATTTAGAGGCAATTCCTTTTTATAATTTCCCACCAGACAGCAATACTGCTTCTGAGACATAAGGCAGGGGGAGGGCGAGAGCAGTTGACAGGGTGCCTGGCAGCCGGCCATGGTCAGACCACCACAGGACTATCCCTCTCTGATCCCAATATTCCACGGGGTTGTGTCTGTACAGCCCATACACAGATCTAAACCTGCGGCAAATCAAAGCCAAGCACATGTGCTGGCGTAACACTGAGTGCTGGTATAGCGCTGAACACGAGCTGATGGGTCCCACCAGAAGGAGATTCTTTGGCTTTTGCCTGGAGCCGTACCACATTCTGCCATCTGAAGCATGGAATGACTAAGCTCGTGCCTGCTTTTATTTTTTTTTAAATATATATTTATATTTTTAATGATAAAGGATGGCTCTGTGTGCCCATGATAACTATGGGAACTGGAATAGGACAGGAAGATCAGATCCACAAGAGGGAACGTTTGAAAGGATAGATAACAAAATGCTTGAGGAATGTCGTGGTACACTGAACAGCTATTGTATGGTATCATATACCCTGGTCAGCCAGGTGACGCTGTGGGAACTAACATTTACACTGTACTGAACACAAGGATCTTGCAGGAGCGAAGTGTGAGTCTGTCCAAGTGGTCTCAGAAGTGTAGTGAGTCCTCTTCCTGCTGGCTTGTTGGGCACGGCTGCCTTGGCTGTAAAGGGTTAGCAACAGGGGCTTGGCTTCCAGCAGCATTCTTTTTTTAGGAGGCTGCAATTTCAATTTTGTAAATAAATAAAAAAAAAATCTTAAATAGTTGTTTTGAAAGTGACATGCTGCAGTCTGGGAAACATTGGAATTTGGCAGGGTATAGAATTGCTTGATTCTCCTAATTATTTTTTTAATCATTTTAAAAACTAAAAGCATTGAATAGCTCTTTTTTAATATTTATTTTTCTAGTCTGTGTATACATTTCTATTCTGGTTTCCAGTCTGAATGTTCTTTAACACTGTCCTTTATATAGACCGTACACCCAGTCCTGTTTCAGCCAAGCATAATTGCCTTAAAAGGTAGTTGAAGGCTTTGCACTAGATTTTGATTATCATTCCAAAGTTAGTGTGTTGTGTATGGAGATATTTAAGCAATTATTTACAACTTACCAATATAAAAGTAGTTACATGAACTTTTATTATAGGCCCATGTGTTTTTGTAAGGCTAGCTCGTTTCTGGTTTACTAGTAATGATTCACGCCTTGCAAATGTGTAGCAAGAGATCTGTGTGGCACACAGAAAGTTTAAGAAATAAGAATTCCTTTATTTTTAAATGCTTTGAGCTTGTAAGACGAAAAGCTCTTTAAACAAGATTTTTCCTTGTACTCAGGAAAGTGATAGAGTTTATGTGACCATGTGAGTACATAAAATGCAGCATTAGATTTCCTTTTGCCTTTCCACATAGGGCAAATTTTTCCAAAATGTTTATTTATGAATTGGGAGGGGGGTTATGGTAACAAAACCGCTGCATCTCTGGTCTGTGTGAAAGATGAGAACTACACAGGGAATCAGGGTGTCGTTATTGCACAGAAATTCAGCATCCCTGGCAAGAGGTCCAGGTTCAATAGGTATAATTTCTTTAGCTCTCTAGCTGCATATTTTCTTTTGGAATGAAGTATGCAACAAGAAGTTCAGTATTGAAGGACTTAAAGGTCATTGTATCTCTCAGTGACATGGTCATTAGAAACACTACTTTTTTTTTTTTTTTTTTTGTCCACGGCTGATTATCTTGTGCATGATTTTCCAAAAGTGGTTCACGGGGAATTCAATTAAATGATTGCTGACAAAATGAGCCTCTTCTAAGGTCTGTGGAAACATGTAGGTGTAATACAAGGCCAGGATAGAGCCTTTGAAGGATGATGCCCAATACCTAAAACTCTGAAACAGCTCATTTATGGATTAATTGCTTGCTAAAATCACGCTTCCTTACAGAGAAGCAGATCTAATGGGATATATACTCATAAGACAAGAAAATGAAAAGATCAGTCTCTCAAAAACCCTATAAAAGTAATTCATACATTGACCAAGACTTTGTTTTCAGGTTTTTAACCCAAAGCAATTTTATTTTCATAGCTAAGCCATAAATTACACCCAAAAAAATGCACGTGGTGCGAAGAGCTGGAAAGACTTGGCACAGTTTCTCTTTCATAAGGTTGTGCTGGCTATTAAGCAGAATCTAATGACTTTTTTTTTCCTTTCCCTTCAGCATTGACCTTCTTGACAGTATTTGGCCACAAATAAGACCCATGTTTCAGTGTTAATCATAGTTTGGTCTTCCAGGTGCAGAGGTAGTTCTCTCTGGTTTCACAGGAGGGATGTGTCTCCTGTGCTGTTAACGCAGGAGACCCCAGTGAGGAGCTAAACAATAGCACTGGGGTTGAAAGAAACCCCACCAGCCAGTCTCTCGGGTTAAAAAAGCCTGTCTGCCTGCAGCAGTGGGGCAGTAACTGATCATTAGGCAAGTGATGGAGGGGAGAGATGTGAGGTTGCAGCGTGTGTTTGTTTGGTTTTTTAAATTTTTTTTTAAAGCTCTTCATTTCATTTGGTAGGTACTTCATTTAGTCTGATGTGTCCTGATTTGAACTTTTTTCCATGATGTTTTGGTCCCTATTTCCGTGCACATTTATTTGTAGTTTATTTAATTTGCATTCTCTTTTACTACTTTAGGTTTATTAATTGCCTTCCTTTCTCCTGTTTCCTTTCATGCCTCTGTCCTTGCAATTCTTTCAGGGCCTTTTGCACCTCAGTTATCCCTTTCACTCCAGCTCTGCGTTTTTGCACATTTTTTTTGTTTAGCCCCAGTCCTTGCAGTTGCATTATTCATTATTTCCCCACTTTTCTTGCTTTTTTTCTTAGTTCTGTTGACAAAACTACTAAAAAGACTAAGAAAACTATTTTTCATTCTCTAGGTTCCTTTATTTTTCCTAAACACGTTCCCTTTCCCCTCTCGTAGGTCTCATCCTTTTCACTGATGTCCTAATTCTTAATTCCTTTATTTTCCGTCTCATTTTTTATCTTCCTGTCCTTTGCCTCTTACTGTCTTGTCATGCTACTGCTGTTCAATAGTCAGCATCAGGAAGAGAGAGTTGGGAAATAGTGAATGCGCCTTAAGCAGGATAATTCAGCCGAATATCAAGATGATTGTGAGAGCGTTGATTGTTAGGCTGTCGTTGCACTCTTTACCAGGAATAGCTTTGGTAAAAGGGAGGTAGAGAAATTACTGTATCACGGCATTGTCTATTGATTAGGCATTGATAAAATTTAAAAACATATTTAGAAAAGTAAGTACATACCATCATCAAAAGCCTTTTGGGCTTTGCTAGCACAAAAAGGTAATTTTTGATAATGCAGGGATTTATAAATTACAGCGGTCTTATGTATGAAATTTTTTGTTGAAAGATTTTTATCGAGGTGATACTACTTCACTGTGGGCACCAATTGCACTGAGACTCATTACAAATGTTTGTAATTATAATGATGTGTCTGGCCTGTAGGTCCTTTACTGGGAGAGGTGGGATGTATTTAAGTAGTCGGATGGATGGTAGTCTTTATTTTTCACTTAAAAAGTGCTAAACTCTAATAACCATTTTTCTTCACAAAATTACTGATGAAAACAACTCTCATTAGCAAGCAGATGGCTGTCTGGAAGAAAAGTAAAATTGCCCTTTTGAAAATAGGGCTGTGATTTCAAATAAGAGTTTAGATGTGTTATTAGTGATAAAATGCACAGTAGTTTTAGTCAGCAAAGAGGGCATTTTGCTATGGACGAAGAAATAATGCGAAACAAAAACCTCTGCTGACAAAGAATAATGTAGAACTGCGATAAAGGAGTGTAACTCACTGTAGCCAGCAGTCTGGATTCCACTCTGCTACATTTTAGCCTTTTAATAAAGGAGAAAAGGAAACGATGGAAAAGATTTCCTATCAAAAAGTATACTTCGGGATTTAGTTCCTCATGTTAATTTATGGACCTACAGATCTAATCCAGAATGTCCATGTTTTAGCATCTCTTACTCATACCCCGGTACTTCTGGGTGAAACGTAACTGTGCCAAATGATACATTTGAAAGTCTGTGTTGCTTAACGCCTTCATCTTACATTATTCAAAGATGCGTCAACATCCATGTGCATCTACTTTGTAGGACTGGGAGCTGTGCCCTCAGAAATAGGTCTTAAATTCTATGTAGAACTTGGATAGGCCCAATATGAAATGATTTCAAGTTAGTTCTACTCATGAGAACACGCACTTATAGAGTTGGACCCAGGTTTGTGTATATATTTCCCCTCGGAGAATGCCAAGTTACTTTTTACCGTCTGACATTTATAACCTCATTAAAGGCACAGCTTCTTAGACGGTACAGCTGTTAATGGTGTATTTGCAATAACATGAGTTACATCAAAGTGAAGATGTGGCCAACTTGTTTTTCATTATTTAAGTTTTGAAACATTTAAAATCTAGGTAGAAAAATATAATTTGGGAGGTTTTTTTATATTGTTCCCCCCTCCATTTTACATTGTAATTACCTCTACAGCGTTTCTTCTCTTTGCTTCATTTCTTAAGCATTCATAAGTATGCCAAGGCTACAAAGAGTGTCTCTCACTGCCTTTATGCTCAGGCTATAGAGGATAATGAGATGGCATTTTCTAACTCATTCTGACTTTTTCTGCTCTACTGCTATACTCAACTGTTTGATATTTTAGGTATTTTTTTAAACTGTTTAATCTAAAGTTGTCTAGGGTAGATCTCTAAAGTGCTGCCATCTTTGGTTTTCTAGCTTCTTGTTGCAAGAGGTAATTTAGTTTACAAGTGCGCTCCGTAACCTAAAGCCAATGGTAAGTTTGAGTACAAAACCAGGTACAAATAATGGGTATCATAAAAAACAGGTATCTGCTCTACTATTTAGAGAGAAATTACATAGTATAATACCTGTTCAGTACAATAATAAAATAAAGATACATTATTCTTACTGAAATCTGTCTTCTCTGACTATATTTTCAGTAAAATAAAGAGCAGGTGTAGCTGCCTTTCAATGAATTTGTCTTCAGCCTCCTCACCCCCTTCAATCCCTGGTGTTGCTGGTGGCCGTAGCTCTGCTTCCCGTCCCTGGGAAATCGCGTACAGGAGAACACACAATGAGCTGGGACCACAGGGGCAGTGTGTGCTTTACCCAGCACATAAAATTAATAAGGGAACCTACTCAGATGTTGGGTTTTCCATAGTAACAAATACTTTGTTTCATTGATTTGTAATTCCCTGTTCAACATGAGACAGCTCAGTTTAATAGCAGACCTATTTTCACAGTCGGGTTTTTCTTCAGTAATGCAGGAGTAAGTTCTCTATCCAAGATAGAGAATAGTCTTTTCTCTCTCCACCTTACCCACAGCTGGGGTTTTAGGTTTTTATTTATGTCTGTGACCTGCATGCAGATCTAAGTGTACTGAAGGCTGACGGTTTTACTCATTAGGCTCCAAATCTCATTTTGCTTTGGCTGAACTGGACATGTCTCTGAGGTCAGCCGGGTCAAAGCTGCAGTTGCTGCAAGTAACTCTATAATTCCTTTGCTGTTAACAATCCTGGGGATTTGAATGTGTCTGATGAATACGGTCAGTTGAACGGAACTACTTTTGTATTTACAAAATTATTTAATTTGACTTGTTCTTATCTTCCTTTGCAGTGACTCTGGCCTGGCCTTCCACCCCAGTCACTTCTTGATACGGAGTGGATTTCATGTGTATCCTGACGCTGTGACTTCATAGCAGGGGGAGGAAATTACAAGAAGATCATTAAAGCGTGAAATTAAATTCTTAAAGATGAAACATCTAAAATAGCTGAAACATTACCCCAAAAACAAACAGTGCAATTGATCCTACTTAATTACATGCTTAATAATTTTATACCAATGTAAAGCACATTGACGATGTACTAATCCGTTTTATATTCACTGCCACCACAGATTTCCTCCTTCTTATTTGCTTTGAATCTCATCGTTATCATGCACATAAAACTAGTATTCTTAGAATTTTTATAATATTATTTCCATATAAAATGAGGAAAAGTCTAATATATGAATACTAAACAGCTCATTAACATGGTTTGTAATATATCTGTTCATGATAAAAGCAGCTGAGAAATGCTGATATAAAATAGTACTTCAGTCCCAGAGTATATCTAAGATTAGAAGAATCATGCCTTGGATAATAAATACTTCAGGGAAAACAGGAAATCTTAAATCCAAATAACATCAAATAAAGAGCTTTGTATGCTTAATTAAACACATTAACAGATGCATTTATTTCAGTTAAATAATTAATATATTACTAGTACTGACAGCAAGAAATTTTTTGTGATTAAAAAAATAACCTGAGAAGATTTTAATTTCAGGAGAAAAAATGCTGCCTTTAAAAGGCATTAAGGACGTTTTTGTCTGGAACCAGCACAAAGATTGTTAATAATCGAATTACACAGCAAACAAAATGCTTGGAAGAAGAGCCTAATCTACCACGTCAAGAACCCTGATCTTTAAATTTGCTATGTATGGGCAAGCCACTGTCTCCAGCCTAAGAAACAGGATTGGCTTTGAAATAGTTTAGGTGATGAACGGTTCCCTCTCTAGCCATGTGCATTAAGGCTCGGTCCCTGAAGGTACTGTCTCTGGCCTTTTAGCCGTGTTTCCTGAGTCCAGGCCACGGGAACAGCCTGTTGGGAATTACCTGCCCCAAACTCTCTGTAGGTTGTGTGGCAGAGAAAAATTCTGCATTCGCGATGAGCATTTGTTAGAGGTTGGAGCTCAAGTTTAGGAAGATACACTGCAGGATGAACTGATGTATTTGGGATTTAAGTTATCATCAATTTATATTCTGGTATAGATTTAGCTATGTTGCTTTTTCCCTTTCTGCAAGCTTTTTGTGCTGACCTAAACCAGAATAGCTTTGCTACTATTTAGTTGCAATTGTGCCGTAACAATTCAGCTTAAGTTTCATATTCAACCCCAGGGTTCTCACCTCTGAAGAAACATGAAGAAGCTTTATAAAGGGGTCAGGTGTGGTCCTTAAACTTTACTCAGTTACCAAATTATATGGAAATGTAATTAAGATTGAGATATAACAATGTTTGGTCATCTGAAATGTTAATAAATAAATATCTCACAAATTATTGATACTAGAAAAGCACCTGGTATTGTTGGCAGAAAATATTATGTAATACATTTTCTACACTCCTGAATATTGATCCCCAAATTGGAAAACTCTCACCGATGCTTTATTTTTTCAGATGAACAAGAATTTCTCCTGCAGTTTTCAGTGCCGTTTACCAGGGACAAGTCACCAAAACAGGAAAAACAGTAGATCACTCAGAGGGAGAGTGAATTCAAGTATAAACAAAGTAAAATGTGTACCTGTGTAGAAGACCAGTACAAGGACTGTTCATAATGTCCCTTTTTGCCTGTGAAGGAGATCGCACAGTCCTGGTGCTGGTTTGTGCATAGGGCTGCCTTCCAAGTGACCCTTTCCTTGTTCATGAGCGTTGTTCACAATAACGGTATAGATAAGCAAGAATATTAAAAGAAGGCGTTTCATAGGACTATATTTTACCACCGAAAAGGATGCTGGAAGAAGCGACTTGGCTGATTTACTGTTTCTATGGAGTATGGTGGTACTTAGTTCCAGTATGCATATGGACTTAAACGTTTTATTTAACATTCTTTTCTATTTCTCTAGACGTACTGGAAAAATGTAAAATAGATAAATGTTTCTTAATACGTTAGAACAAGGTTAACTTTGACTAAGCTAAGCTTGAAGAAAAAGAGGTTTGATGGTTGGCTTTTTTTTGGAGCTGATGAGAGGTTGAAATGATGCATATAATATTCCTTGACCTTTAAGACCTGGTCTCTTTGTTTTTGGGCTTGCCGCTGTCAGGAATAGTATCCAGAAAAATGAAAGCGCACGGTAGTTATACAGCCAGCATCTGTAATGCAGCTCAGTAAGGTAGGAAGCACAGCTAATGACGGCGCAATGGCTCCTTTTTTCTTTTTTTTTTTTTTTTTCCAATCAAACAGCTTTATCTTAGGGTCCTGTCTGCAGCGTACAATTTTTTTAAAAAAAACTAATTAGATTTCAAAGTAATCGAAATACTTTGCTCTAATTGGGAATGATCCAAGGATTAGAAAAGTGCAGTGAGCCAGACATCTCAGTTGCTTTTCTGTGGTACATCATAAAAGCGTAAATCATGGTAGGTTTAGTCTGTTTTCTCGTGACTCAGCTGTATTTGTGGCCACATTTTAGTTGCCAGCAGGCTTACAATTTTGAATGCATAAAAAACCCCCAAAACCATACAGTAAAATTCTTTAAGAGAATTTTACTTTTTTCAATCTGATTTTTTTTATGATGATAAATAGCTGAAGATCGTCATGCACCATCAAGGGGAAAGTTGCTTTTCCATTGTGGAGAAGAACGCTAAGAGGCGTATAAAATTGCAGCTGAGGAGGAGTGAATTGTGTAGCAAAAGCAGTGGTGCAGCACCCATAATTACCCCAGACTTTCATTTTTTTAATCCAGATGTGGACTCTTTGCATATATCCTCATTGGAAGGGTTTGGTAACTTACGAAAAAACCCAACTCCTAGTGCTTGGAAAATCAAAGTGAAAAGTTACTCCTATCAGAAGGATGTGTTGGGTTTCAGGTTCTTCTCTAAGGGTGTCTCTGCTGGGGAGCTCCGTTTTGTGATTGAGCTTTGTTTACGTTGTTCTGGCTGAGCAGGGCAGCACTACATCAGACCTACTTATATTTGAATTTAAAAGCTTCAGCGCGGTGCAAAAGAACTTTCTCGTAAATGTGTGTGTCGGGGGGTGTATGTTGCTATAACAATCCTCCTTGTAATTGTATATGGCATGTTAAGGAGCTCCATACTTGTAAAAGCACAGATAAGCACATGGATTTGGTTTAAGCCTGAAGGCAGATCTTGGGCTGATCTGGTGCAATGCTGGGCTGAATCCCATCTTTCTGGAAGTGCATCTTGCTATCCTGAGTAAAGCTGTATGTGTGCAGAAACCATCTGTCGCGCTGCGGGTCAGTAGAGTAGAACCAACCTGCTTTTACTGTAGTCTGGCACGGTCTGTCCTTTCCAAGGCTGAGGTCAGAGGTTTTGCCCAGGATAATGCTTTTTCATTGCACGGGGTTAGGCAGGACTTCTCAGGCACAGGCTTATTAGTGGTACAAGTTAATGATACTGGGATGTTCTTTGAAAGGATTTTGTCTTATGCCAATTATACGCATCAAGTTGATAGTAAGATCTCTTTCAGCAACTGAAATTGCCAGAATAAGAAAAAAATACATGAAAAAGACCCCTAACCATTATTGGCATAGAAACATGCCAAGTACCAAAGCTAATTCCTCCCACCGCGCGATGGCCTTGGTAAATGTATTACACTGAGTGCCCACTTTACTGTCACTTATTTATAATGACGGATTCGTGTTAGCGAGGTGTTTTTCGCTTGTTAAAACTGCATTAGTTAGTCCGCAGCCAGCAGTAATACATGGATAGTGATCCCAATAAACTGCTGACGAGGCAGCGGGCTTTGGAGTAGGCCTGGGTGCATGGTTGTGCTGAGCCCATTAAGACATCTTCGCCTCCTAGAAGGTACCAGCTATATTAAGTATGGAGTTCTGGCAATAAAAGCAAACGCAGCATGGTTTATTCAGTTTATCACCGATCAACTGAATAACAGCAGTTGTACATGGCCAAAACCTCGCCAAATAATAGTTCTCTGTGTTGTGTTTTGCCAGACAAATGGAATGGTGTATGGAAAAAATCAGGAAGAGTGTGGCTTGTGCAAACTAATGATTTCTCATTAATCTACGTGACACCCTCTCTTGCCACCTGGATAGCGGATTTCGTCCTCCGCAGCAGCTTTGGCAATCACTGGCTGCTCTTTAGATGGTGCTGGGAAAGATTTTAGATACAAGTAGAGTCTGCTTCCAGTTTCAGCTTCATGAATCCTTTATCTACGGACTTCAAGTGCTCAATTTGATGTTTTTGAAGTTTGTAAATCCTTTACTGGTAACTATTTTTTTTCTTATTTATTTTCTGTCTCTCGTCCTCTGGGGGCCTTTTGCGAGGCTGTTTTTTAGCAAGGATGGTATGAGGCTGATTGTGAAGTGCTGCTAATTCTGGCATCTTTTAAATATCAAAACAACACATTTTGGTTTTACACTAATGTGCTAAGGTTGAATTTACTTTTCTATGTTAATAGATAAGCATTTCATCTTTGTTAATATCTACAACTTAAAAGCTGAAGGAAGAAAACAGAATTTTTAATACTGATATGTTGATGTTTCAGCTTACTCCTTTGAGGAAATCTTCTAAATGCAAATCTAAAGTGACAGTAGAGCATTCTGATGTATGCCAGCTCATTTTGAGTGCGGTGTGTGGAGGTATGTGTGCTGCTTTCTGGCCCGGGTACTGTAACAGGACTACCCAGTGCTGCTCTTGCAGGTGTTCTTAGCTCTGTGCTTGGTCTCATTTCAGGATTGTTGTCTCCAGGCTGATTATTGAGATTGGAGTCTAATATCCATTGGACACTTCTGAACCGTAGCCTTTTCATATTGCTGACTCAGTTGGCATTATTCCCCCAGTATCATCGTATCTTGTCTACTTTATGTGTGCATCTATTTAGATCTCGTACTCCCTCAGGGCATACAAGATCACTAATCTAACTCCTCAGTTTTAGCTCACTACTTTCTTATTCTTGCAGTTTGATGAGCAGTATAAATATCATTGTTGCTTGAGCACTAACGTACAATTTAAAAACAATAAATACCCCATTTGCTGAAGGCTAATGGTCTATTCATTTTTGTGCTGTAATATCACCTGTTACTTCCGTGAAGAATTTGTCTTCTGAGGAGGTGATTCTGTGATCTTTGCTATACCATGCAGACTCTTGAAAATTGATGCAGTTTCAGTTCTTTCAACTCCTTTTTGGCAGCCTCAGCTGTTTGCCTTTCCATGGATTTAGTCTGATTGCCAGAGTGCTGCTGTATGCCAGGGCAACCACTCACCCCGGGGTAATGTTTTGAGTGGTGGAAACACGGTAAAACCTGACTCCGGCTCTGGAAGAATTGGTGCCAGTGCTGCCTGGACCCCGCTCAAGTGGAGGTTGCCTTAAGATAAGGGGTAGCTGCATCCTTTGGTTACATCCTCAGGTTTAAGGCTGGGGACACACAGGCTTTGCCTTATATTCAGCATAGCTTGATTTAATGTTGGGTTACCTCCACCATGTACATCAGTGCTGTCCGTGCATATGAACCGTAGTCCTTAAGTCTGGCGTTTACTTTTGTTCTATTTATTATTTAAGGGCTAATTCTCTTATGAAGAGTGTGGTTCTTCTTTTCAGTCTTGCATTACCTTGAATCCCCTCCGTGTTTCTACTTTCTTTTTGTATTCCGTAACACGGGAGAAATGTCGCTCACTGTTCTTTCATGTTTAAGTGGAATGCAGTGGTCCTTGAGTCTCATTGCTTGTTTTTCTAATGTGAATCAACTGGAAACTTTTTGCTGTTTTAACAGAATTTTCACATCATATTTTAAGAGACAGAATAGCTTGTAATGGGCTCTATGTGTTGTAAGTCATTAAAAAAGCAAAAAAGCGCTATACAGTTACAAATGTTATTCTTTAATGACTTTGCCACGAAGGGTCTGTAGAAAGGTTGGTTAGGTGCAGCCATAAAACTGTGACCAGTATATTGCAATATTAGCTTTTGCATAAAATAACAGCCACTTTCACACCCTTCACAGAGACTTTTAAATATACAGATTGTCACATGCTAAGGCCACTCCGAAAGGTTCCAGGGATTGTGAGAGAATAAAAAAGGTTTTAGCCCCATCTTTAATAAGAATCCTTAGCTTCAATCTGGGAAGCATGTTGTAGCATGAATAGAAAATAAGAAATGTAAATAGATGCAATAAAATAACCTTTGCTTGTTTTTAAAGTGCAAACTGGCACATGAAGAATATAGATCTATCTAGAAGGGAAATTTTTAAGGTTAAAAATGCACGATATTTTATTGTTTCCAGGATTGTCCCTGTTCAATAGTGAGGGGGAAAGTTCATTCTTTTTCTTATTTTATTTTTTTAAACAGTAAGGTGAAATAAAGAATATCACCAGCTTTTCTGGTGGTGGTATAATCAGCTTATCAGCCCATCAGCACTTGATAAATATCTGTTGCAGAAATTCTACATATATGAAAATAATCTCATTAACAAAACATACCTATATAACCTCTGTGGAGTTCTGTCTGTTAATAGACGCCATGGATGCCGCATGGTAGATGTATCTAAAAGATAAAGCATTTTAACTTTTTTTAAAGGTGCTAATTCAGATAAAGATCTACATATATATGCACATGTGCGGAGAGACATGCATACAAAAAAATCTCTCTTGTCGTGGTAGATTATTCTTGAGATGTTTATAATGGTACCACCAGTGAAGTACATAGCGAACATTGTGGGGAGAGAAACAAAAGGTGCCCTCAGCGGTATGTTAGCATAGTCCTCAGAGAACACCAGCAAGAAATCAAGAAACCCGTGACGTTGCCGCGGGGGGGAGTTAGAGAAGCTGAGCTACCACTGAGGTTAGAACAGTTTCTGAGCTTGAATCGGCAGACTTACAGCTTTGAGAATGGCTGTATCTCTTGGTGACCAGTTATTTTGCAAGTTAGTCACAATCACTTAATTGTTTGAACAAATTAAATATGGGGGGATTTAAAAAGAGGTAATATTTGATTGCCTGTACCCATACCCTGAGTCAGCAGCATAACTATCAAGAGAGCACTGGAGTCTATGAATCAAGACAGGGAAAAGCAGTGATGAAAATGTGCTAGACAAATGGGGACTGCTTCCATTCCATGTACAAATGTACCTTGCTCCAATGCTGTCACTATAAGCAGTACTACTCTTTAAGGCAGGTGGGTTGTTGTTTTTTCTTTTTTTTTCTTGAAAATTTGATAAGCAGAATTAGTAAAACACTTGGCCAGTGTTTTTTACAGTAAGCGTTTTTATTTCACACTTCAAATTAAAACGTTACAGTGATGCCTTACAAAATGGCCTGTAAAATAGTATTCAAAGTGTTCTAAAGGTATAGAGGATAAGAACAAAGTATATTGAATGTCAGAAAGAGTGGGCAGAGCCTATGGTGACTTCGTATTTGGCGGGTATCTATCCCATCTATATTTGTTTATGGGTTGACATAAACATGTTGGGTTTCTTTCTCTGTATTTCAAATCTGTGTTGATTCTGGATCAGCATTTTGTTAGATGATGGCTTTGCAACAACTGCCAGGCTTCTCTCATACTGATGACAGAATGATATGATAATTAAACTATTGATCACATTAGGAATTCCGTCACAATTTAATTAACTTGATTCACTAATATTCTAGTCAACATATTTCAAAGAATCATAGGATGGTTAGAGTTGGAAGGGGCCTTGAAGACNTTGGACTAGCTTCAACAGGTCTATGCCCTCCTTATGTTGGGGGCCCCAGAGTTGGACGCAGCTCTTCAGGTGGGGTCACACCAGAGTGGAGTAGAGGGGCAGAATCACCTCCCTCGCCCTGCTGGCCGTGCTGCTTTTGATGCAGCCCAGGACGTGGGTGGCTTTCTGAGCTGCAACCGCATGTTGCCTGCTCATGTTGAGCTTCTTGTCCACCAACCCCCCCAAGTCCTTCTCCTCAGGGCTGCTGTCACTCCATTCTCTGCCCAGCCTGGATTTGTGCTTGGGACTGCCCCAAGCCACATGCCGGACCTTGCACTTGACCTTGTTCAACTTCATGAGGTTCGCATAGGCCCACGTCTCCAGCCTGTCCAGGTCCCTCTGGATGGCATCCCTTCCCTCCATCGTATCGACCGCAGCACGCAGCTTGGTGTCATCGGCAAACTTGCTGAGGGCACATTCAATCCCACTGTCCATGTCACTGACAAAGAGGCGCAGTAGTACTGGTTCCAGTACCAACCCTCTGTGAATGCCGTTTCTTTCTCTCTTGTAATCGTTATGTACTTCAAGATTCACGTGATAGTTTTTGGGATTCGGGGTCGTTAAAACTGTCAGCTAAGAACCGCTCCTTTAATGAGATGGTTGGAAAGCAGTTGCAGAGCGCAATAGGTAAGAAGTAAATTAATCTGTCTCCTAACTTGGACAACTCCTTACTTTATGTATCAGGCAAAAGTTGTCTCACAACCTGAGGTGACCTACATTATGTATTGTGCAAGGTATATTGAAAGAATTGAAAAAAACCTTTTTATTTCATGATGCATGATGGGTTAATCTGGTATAGAGAATGAGGATAAGGACCACTTAATAATAATGATTAATGGTAGTGATTTAATGATAATGGTTATTACTGGTGCACTTAAATTGCTAATGAACCAGGAGTCACACTCTTAAGCTTTCCTAAGCTTTTTAGAAAGTCTTTTCTTTAGAAGGCAGCAAATACAGACGCATGCATACTGATTGTGGCAGCATAAAATTATTAAAAGAAGCTTTTAAGATGTTTGTAGTGCCTGCAGGCAAACTGATTCAAAACGATGCAAGACTTATGACACAGTCATTTGCCAGAAGAGAAAAATGGGAAGATGTGTTCTCATTTTTAAAACGTACACAAGAAAAGTATGTGATGAATTTGAGCTTAGGAACGGCAAGGGAAGAGGAGGCCGAAGCTTTGATGGTGTCCCTTTAATCTGACTGGGAGAGTCTTTGTGGTTGTCTGAGCATTAGGAGTGTTAGAGCAGTGTTGTACAGAGCATATTCAATTGGCTTATTGGTACAGTTGTATATTTGTCTTAATTTTCTCTTACATATGACAGCAAAGGACTTCTTTCGCAGCACACCAGACTAGACAGTAATGTACTTAGACCTGTGTATCTCAGATAGGCAGAATCTATAAAACCATACTTCAGAAAGGAAGCGAGAAGATTGTAGTTATTTATGGCGTGGCTCAGTGATCATAGCAGCACTGAGCTTTCTTTAAAGGCTTCTCTAAAACCTTAAATGTTTTCAATGTAAAATATAGTTTTGCTCTTTGTTTACTTTTCTAATTGCATTTTTCACACTAAACCTCTTCAATTCACTTTCCATCTTTCTTCAGTAAAGTATCACAAATAAAGTTGAAGACTTAATCTACAAATCCCTTTGTCATGTCCTATAATAAAAAGATGAGCAGAAGGTAGTTAAAGCTATTTATCACAGCATACTTGGCAAGTCTGGGATGTGTTAAGTTAGATAAATTGGCAACTACCTGTTCTCCATTCTTTATCTTAAAAGACAGAACTAAAACCAAATGAAGCATAGAGCCTTCTTGCTTTGGGAAGATACTGGAGGTTACTGCTATATTTTTTATTAATTAAACTTGGAAACTGTTGAAGAGAACTTAGGACACTATACCTTTGCTTCTGTTAAAAATGATCTTCTGTATTGTACCTTTATTTAACATGTATAATTTGCCTTTCAAAGTGGATTTAAAAAAAAAAATAATATGTCTGACAGGAAATTATTGTGTATACCTGGTCATTTCAACCACTTACAGTGCATGTTAAATACACTCAATAAGCATTTCATTTAGCATTAATGGGATAATTATTGTATGTGAAACACTGATTTATGATAAAAGACACATTTACTGGGATCTGACATTTGTTCAATTCATTACTCACGTTAGATAGCAATTAAACTTTACAAGGTTAGTTTAAATTGATCGGTACAGAATTATTGTAACAATAGATACTATAATACATGTGCAGTGATACATCATCTACAGTTACAGTTCTGTGTTACCCAAACTTTAATTTTAATTCATGTCTAGACATTCAGCTGCTAATTATAGCTACTCATTGTTTACAGTAAGTTGTAGCGTAGAAGGCTTGTAAGTAGGTATAATGGATATTTTGTCCAAGAAAGGTTTGGAACTAAACCCTGTTGAAAGCAGTGATGTGGTGCTTTTGGATCTCTTAATTATGTAGCAAACAGCACACAAAAGCTGTGTGGTAGAATGGAAAAATATATCAGACATTTTGTTTCTCTGAATGACAGACATAAAGCCTGCTGCTGTTCGTGAAAGGCACTTCTAGCACCTCCAGCTTTACTCTCCTGTTTCCTTAATCTCCTGTGCTTTTTGGAAGATCCTTGGGGAGTTACTGTTTCATTCTAAAATTCCTATTAAATAATGTATGAAGTCCTTCTCTGTCCCATGAAAAGTCAGATAAAATGAACACTAAGTTTCATTTTAAGAATAAGGGGGTGTTAGACAAGACGATGACCTTCGTGTTGATCGCTGCCTTTGAGTAGTGAAAGTTCTCCGCGTTCCTGTGGAGAAGAGCAATACTCCACTGGGAGAGGGATATTGAGCTCAGACAAGGGAGGCAAATGAGCAATTGTGTAGCTTGTATGGGACTCCCCAGCTGCCTCGATAGCTTCTGCCAAGATTTCATGTTGACGAGCTCCCTGCAGCTCTTGAACATCTCGAAGGGAATGAGTGGCTTCGGGCTCCCTACTGCGGCTGACTGCCCTGGCCAGTACTTGCTCTTCCAGCCAGCGGCGACAACAGTTGGTCCTGAGTAGCTGAGGAGCCAAATACTAAAACTCTTCCACTTTTGGCTTGTTGCTTGCTATTCCTTCTCTTTCATGTGCTTAGTAGCTGTTGAAATTCCACTGCTGCATAGCTTCCCCGCTCCCCCTCAAAAAAATAAAAGGGAGGTATAAAAAGAACAGGATGCTGAAATGGGAGGATAAATTGGAGACTAGAAAAGAGAGGGAAAAAAAAAAAAAAAAGAAAAAAAGAGACCTGGCTTTGAGAGGGAGTTGAAAGAAAAAGAATCTTCAGTCCAGCATTAACTTAGGGCTGTGAATTTAGAAGACTGCTATTTCCAAGGCTTTTAAGTCTGTTTTCTACCAAAGATGCCTTCCTTCTACCAAGATAATTGCTCTTTATTAGAGAGAAAAAGCACAAGCAGGATTTTCAGTATTTGGTTGAGGAACCAAAAATCTATATTTCTGGGAAATGGTGTGGGTAACCTTTAGTCAGCTGGCAGCTCTGATGTCTAAAGAAAGTCTCTTTTACGTACGGATTTTTAAGTTGGTGTTACCCTGATTAATAGCAATGGTATGAGGCTACAAATTGTTGAAGAGTTGAGGAAAATAGAAATAATTGGCAGGGTTTTTTAATACTGAGTTTTGATTTAAAAAGGGGGAAAATCCCAACCTTTCTTTGAGCAATAAATTGGAGGAAGACGCTCACATGTCAGCCCCTAAGTATATAGAGAAGAAAGCAAAGTACTCATGTTTGTGAAAAGTGGGTCTGGTAGAGTGTCTTAGTGTAAAGCGCCCAAAGTAATTCTGTATGTGAAAAGGGAGGATTGGGAATGAGAGTCATTGTCACCGGATTTTGATTTTTGGTGGTGATACTTGGATTTTGAGATCAATTCCTTTGATCACAGTGTATTTTCAGTTGTCCTGTTAGAATAATTAATAAAATATATAGGGCTAGTTTCTTAGGTGTAGTATGAACTCTTTACAGCTAGTGTGACTGACCCTTCATATAGCTGTGCTTTTTTAGTAACATTTTCCATAGCACTTGATTGTAATTTTTTGTAATCACGATGGTATCTGATAGATGAAGATAAAAAAAAAACAAACCACAGAAAGGTAGATGTGCATTTAACTCTATGCGCTATACTTGCAATGATACTTACAGTGCAAATATGTACAAATTCTAAGCATTTGAAGGGGTTTTGGTTTTTTTAAGTGATCATTTTCAGGGAAAGAGTGCATGCCCATGGTGTAGCGTGTTGTGGTATGCTGACTTTCTTGTATTATTAGAAGCTATTTGTTTTCTAAAATTTCCTAGGGGAAAAAAAAAATCTTTTGTCAAAGTCAAGTGAGTTCACACAACTATATGTATTAGAAAACTTCATCTTTTCAAGCCCTTGGAAATTGGAAAAAATTCTTGTAGAGAAGAACTCTCATCTCTTGCTCTGATTTATGTAACATATGAAGTGTATCCATTCTTTTAAAACTTCCAATTAAATAGATTCTCACTCATCGTTACACTGTTCCAAGGAGGAAAAAATTAAAATCCCATGAAAAAAGAAAACCTTTTTTAAAAAAGGAACTTCTTACTGCTCTTAGAATTGGCAAGTTGGATTTTACGTAACAGCCAGGGACTGATACATCAGTCCAGAAAGTAAGGCTCCTCTGTGGTTTTGAAATGTGTCATCAACTTCCCCATCACTTCTGTTTTTGTGTTCTTGTGATTCCAGAAATAAATGAAAATAAAAATAAAAAAAAAATCACAAGAGCACTGTAAATAATCTTATTTTTGGTTTTATCTCTGATGTAAACAGACAACCTAAATCACTCTTGTTGATAAAAAAACAACCAGCAACAAAAAAAAAACAAAAACAAACCACCACTGTTAGCTTTTAATTTTTTGTCCTTTTCTTTAATGTTTAATGCAGAAAAATGCCTACTGTTTCTTGAAGGTAAAAAGACAGAACACTTTGGATACAGCAATATGAAACATCTCCAGTATTAGGACTTTTGGGGGGGCCTGCCCACCTTAAACTTGTGCATCAGATTCTACCTGGTGTTAACTCCAGACTACAATTTTTTTTCCTTTTTCCAAATATTTTTTTTTTTTTTGGCCCGAAACCCCTTTCAGTTATCCAAAGGGAACTTGTTCTCATCATTATTTTTGTCCCAGCAACATATTCCTCAGAAGACCAAGTATTTGCAGGGTTTGTGCTGCTTAAGATTGGGAAAAGGTGCCAGCCCTATGCCATAAAAACTAAAAATGAGTGTATGTGGTCAGTATCCTGAGCTCATATGCTATTGTGGGAATAGATATTCTTAATATAAAGCCAAATCTAATTATGAACACGTTTGATAAAGAAAATGGAAAAATAGAGCTGGGAAACCAGAGTAAAAAAGGACAGGTACCAGCTTTTGGATTTTTTTTTTTAGGTTTTCAGTGCTTTTGCTACACGTATAGCATGTTTCAGTGGAATTAAAAGCAGCATTTCCTCCCTTATTTTCATCTTTTTAGCTTTCAAATTTTAGCTCATATGTCTGTATAACTTTCTAACATAATATACTAGCATGAATTTTTGTAGCTATAGCATAATTGACTGCATAGATACTTTTAGAATAATTAGACTCAGTAAACAATTTTTAAAAATGAAGGGTTGGTTAAATTTAAAAAGGCATGATTCTGATTTTTCTGTTAGTTGGTTTCTTTAAGTGAGGGAGATAAAATGCCCCAAAGTATGCCTTTTACAGAGGATTACTCCCATAGTGTTATTTAATTTTGTGTGTTTGCATGTATCCTATTGAAATTGCCTGCGTGCTTGCTTGCTTTATTCCTGTTCCTGTTATAAAGAATCTTATTAGCACATCAGTAATTTGCAATCTAAATTCCCTTGAGGGACTGTATTTCTCCTGCACTTTTTATGCAGATCTCTCAGGTGTCGGTGTTCAAAGTATAATGAAAAAAACTCAGGTTCACAAAAGAGATGCTCCTGTATCATCGAGGCGCTCGTTCTTTTTATGCTGAAGAAATGCAAAGGCTAATGTAATTGAAAAAGAAAGTTATTGCGAAAATTGCTTTCTCTCACAAACTGGTGTCCTTGCTCCAGAAGTAATACCAGACTGAAATGGGAAAAGCAAAGTTTTACATGCAGCACTAAGCCATAACGGGTCACAGGATCTAAGTGTCTTTACAGGTTGGCATTCTCTAACTTTACCTTCATATTTTTAGCACCTCTCTCTTTCTTATGCTGTTCCATGTAAGAGGTAAGTTATCTCTGAGATTAGACAAGGGAGCAGTGAGGAGAGCATTACCTCCAGAGAAGAGCTCTTTGCCTTTTTTCTTACCAGAATTATCCCGTGAGCTGCTCCTCAGCTTCTAGTAGAGACTGTCCTACCTCTTGAGGCACTTGCCCAAGTAGCCAGGATTCACTTTTTATGATGTGTACAGGTTACCGATTCAAACTGGCAGTGAAATTCTCTATTTCATGCTTGGCGTGCTGTCGGCTTCACGGCATCATCCGCGGCCCAGACTCCTCGTGTGCCACGTGGTGTTCGGTGGGAATGCGCTGTGGTTGAGCAGGACATTTACATGGCCATTTTCTTGTCTGCTTGGGCTGCCAGGCACCGGAACAATTAAAGGCTACATCCACAGAGTTAAGACAGACGCCTGTCGCTTAAGAAGTGTAAGTCCAGGCTTTAGATCTTCAACAAGCAGCTCAGCTGCCACTCAGCCTGGCAGTTTCCACCAGCCACTTAACGCTTTCCAAGGAATCGTGCTCTGCTGTGCAGAGTGTGCATGACGGATTGGGTTATGGAGGAAATCCTGGTGGCAGCTGTAGATGAAGTGTTTGGCATTCATTGGAGTGGGACTGCGAGTGAGGCTGTTGTCATTAGCGGAGTGTCCTGACCGGCTGGTTCTTGAATATGATTTTTTGACTCAAAATGCTCTTTTGATGCTGACCCCATGAATATTCTATATGTGAAATGGAGCAGTGCCAGCAAGCAGAGTGAGATTGCCTGCTGCACCTTGCTCAAAGATGCTGCGTAGGGTGGCGTGTGGAGTAGGAGAAGCAGGAGATGCACGTTTACACCCTCCTGATGTGGTCAAAATAGCTTTTGAAAGACAAGCTATTGCGGAGGTGTGGTGTTAGGGCACTGAATTGTGATTGAAAGCGTTACATGCTTTCATCTTAATGCCACAAAAGACTGTATTTCATATCTGCTTTTTTTGTGTTTTAATTAAAGTCATGGAAAGATGAAAAATATAAGATCTTATTAATCATAAATGGCCTTTCACCTGCTTCAGCACCTCAGTTCACTTTCTGCTATTCTTCTTTTAAGCTACGACAGACTTAGCATGTTTTTAACTTAAACTAAGGTATCTCTTGATCCTGCCTTCCCCTTCGTCCTGCCCTGCCAGGGTAAGGGGATGGGAGTGGACCAAAGAGAGATTTGAAATTCGGTTTCCCAAGCATCACTTGGGCAGCCAAGCCGCTGCCTGGGCCGGCGAGGCAGAGCCCCGTGGAGGCTGCCGTGTGCTGCAGACCCCAACAGCATCTCTGCTGGGGACCATGGCTGATGGTCACCGTTTCCCAGCAGCTGCCATGCCTCCAGCCTCTGAGCCTGACAGCCCAGCTCCTGCTCTCCTAGTGACTGCGGGTGATAGAATCAGAGAATGGTTTGGGTTAGAAAGGACCTTAAAGAGCATCCAGTTCCAACCCCCCTGCCAGCCTCCCACGAAACCAGGTTGCTCAAAGCCCCATCCAGCCTGGTCTCGAGCACTTCCAGGGATGGTGATACAATTTGGAAAAAGTTGGACATAAAGCATAGCAGGTTCCACTCCCTGTTCTTTCTTAGCTGCTGTCCACAGAGGCTTGGGAAAGCTTTAACGGTGCTTGAAAATCCTGGCTGGTAAAAGGCAGAGTAAAGCAAGGGAAGCTGGGGAATAGCAGTAGGAAGGCTGAGGCTGCTTTCAAATACGGATATGGTACGCTGCACATTGGGAACAGCCATCCTCGTGTTGGAACATATTCAGAATTTGTGATTCACGGGGGAGCAAGACCTCAGAGACAGCGGTGGAAATATGAAGAAGGGCGTGAAATCTTTAGTGATTTTGTTGTTTCCAGAAAAAGCTTACATCTGCCTCTCTGCTCTGTGGACGAGGAAGGGAGAATGGAGTGTGCTGCGTTAGTGAGGGCTAGCAACGTGCCGATTTGCTCAAGAGCCTTCCCAACCTGGTGCCAGTTGGCAAACTGGGCCTGTGTTGAAGCATCAGTCCAGAGATTAGAGGATGAAATTGTTTTGCAAACAGTGTCTCTCCATGTGATTTTAATGATAAGTCTGCAACATCTGGCCGTGCCTGGCTGTGGTTTTGGAATCAGAGCTCATACATTTGCATGCCCTGGTCTGTCCGGAAATTATTACGCTCTTGGAGGGTGAACNGAGGTCTCCCCTCAGCCTCCTCTTCTGGTTATTTTGTTCTTGTTGCTTTCCACTGCTTCCTAAGTTTCTTACTGTGGTTTCGATCAGTTCTGTTCCACCAGAACATGGGACGCTGCAGCCTTTTCTGTGCAAATCCAAATGCCAGGGACCATGAGGCATCGACCTGACCTGAAATAAGGGACACAGAAGTTTGCAGCTGGTATATACTGAGCTTCAACACCACCAATTCTGATAGAACGGAGATGTTTCTGTCAAAAAGACTTAGAATATACATCTAGTTTTCATGTTGAAGTAGTAGTGAAATATGAATAATATTTTTTTTTTAGTGTTACATTTTGGAGGTGGCTTCATTATCTCAGTGTCACCATTAAGGATAATAATTGGAAGATGGAAGTAGATGTAGTTGTAATTGTCTAAGAATAAACAGAGACAGAAAAAAGGAAGGAAATACAGGTAAAATATCCTAATGTTTTAGAACCGAAGTAAACGGCACTGTTATTGAATGCACTGAATGAAATCACTAAAACTTATATGTAGCATGGGTGCATGTAGTATTTTATTTATAGGGTATTTGAAAAAAAACTGCAAAAATGTTAAACTTTTTGATTTGTTGTAGTGGTTAAATGAGTAAGATGTGCAGGATCTGCCTTAGGCAATTGAATGGAGATACATTTATACTTGCCAACCAAATGCTTTTATAGGAACTCCCTTTAACTTTCAGTGATGGTTCTGAGATGTGGTTTCCATGTTTCCGTGGAAAAATGGAATGCTATTGCTGATATCTAATGAAATGCAGGGAAATGCTCCTTTTTGTCCTGGAGTTTTATTATCAATAGCATATTAGTTTGTGTGGGAGGTAGCATGGGACTTCGGAGCCTGCAACAGCTTACCTCCACTGCTGTCCCATCCGGTCCCTCCGCTTGCCAGGACACTGGCCATGCACCCACTAATTGTTTTGAACTCATCCCAATGCCTAACAAATGGCTCCATGAGCAAATTTAGCTTGCTGGATTGGGAGTATTTTTTTTTCTTTTTAAAAATGGGTATTTGCCTATGGGGCTTGCCAATCAACTGGTTCAGTGGAAGATCTGTCAAGTGCCAGTGTGCTGGAGGAAGGGAGGAGATAGGATCCCGAGGCCAGAGCAGCAGAGGGAAGAGGAGATGGGCAGCAGGAGGCTGTCCTCCTCCTGGCAGCACTGAGCTATATCCCATGAAAAAGCAGGCTATGACCCTCTTAAACTCTATGTCCGCACTACGGCAACAGAGACCACAGACTGGTTTTGTTTCCTTTATCTTGTGAGTGAAAGAGATGGGAGTATGAATGGAGAAAAATATGTAACTTCTTCGGGGAAGCCAGCTCCCACCAGCGTGTGGAGGCTGGGGTGGTGGGCACAGCGCCGTGAACTCCGCTATTCGGCCCCATGCGTGATCTGAGTTGACAGGTCTCTGCAGGGTGATCCCCTTTGTGTGGCGTTGCCAGCAGAGGCTCTGGTAGTTCAGAACTCCTTGCAGAGGACTGACTCTGCACGTGAGTGACAGTGGTTCAGCTTGGGATGGCTGTTGCGCAGTACTGGGGTTGTATTCTTGTTTTTGTTTTTTTTTTTCTCTTGAAATTGCACTTTTCCCTGGTCTGAGTTTGCATCTGTAATAGCCTTTATGGGAAATTCTTTTTGTAGTGACAGAAAATCTGAAACGGATAAAATGCAACGTTTTGGTAAAAATAATCCCCATCGATAGATGGAGCACTAACAGACCAAGAACACTCCTTTAATGACCAAAGTGCTTCCAGTGTCTCTGCACGCAAAGTGGAATATGTCTCTCGCCCACTGCAGTGTTAACTTCAATGTCAGTGGGCAGTTCCTAAAAGTCACTGCTCAGCCTGTTTCCCTTTGGAGTTTGCAAGCCGGAGGTGCTGTTCTTTAGGAGTGTAGTGGCTGACAGTCCTGCGGTGATGGCTCAATACATCTCCAGCTGCACCATAAATTGTCCCCAGGAATGAAGTGAGAGGATAAAGTGGACTCGCTGAGAGAGGCAACAAAAGCAACAAACTCATCCGTACAATGTGCCTTCAATTCAGAGGCAGCCATGTGTTCGGAAAATAACTGCCTTTGAGTCACAGTCAAATCAACGCTTGTTAAAGGAGGAGCAAGGGATGGATCGTATAGTAATTATACTGGGGGAAAATGTGTAACACTTCTGGTAATAGGGCTAGAGGAGACTAATGTTTTCTTTATGAGCGGTCCTAAACTAAAACTTTCAAGAGCATGCCAAGGTATGGCAGATCCAGAATAAAAATATATCATTTAAAAGGCACTTATTGTAATGGCCCATCTTCCATCAAAGGTAACTTCTGAATTTTTCTCTGTATCAGACCAATAAATCATTCCTTACTTACTGTATCACCTCATTTTCTTTCTCTTTATGGTAGCACAAATAGATTTTTTTTTTTAAATATTCTGTAGATTCCTCATTTAAAACTCCAGCAGGCATGCCATAGCCCAGAATTGACAGGAAGTTTGCAGCTCACAGCTCTGTGATTTTTACTAAATCAAACTACCAAGCATAAAGGACTACGCATTGTGAGACACGATGAGCGTGTTATTTATGGTTGCCTTTCTACCGCTGCCATCGCTCATTGCTTCGGCTGTACGGAGCAGCCGTCGCAGGCCTGGGAGCTTCGGTGTGTGCCCTGAGAGCAGAAGCTACGACGGATGAGTTTTGCAGTTTGCTGTCACCGAAGTCAGTGGTAAAGAGTTCATTGATTCCAGCGGACCAGGATCAATTAGTCTTCAATTAGAACATGACCTTCATACTCTTTCTCTAATCAGCATTTCCCTCTTACGCGAGTGCTGCTTGGCACTGCCCGAGCTCCAGTCTGAGTAATTTTTGTTTCTATGGATCGACATTACTGCTTTTAGATTGAAGTAAAGTAAATTAAAGTCAGTTTCTTCCTTTATGCCTGTACCAATGTGAATCTTTTACTTAATGCAACCCATTAGTTGTCTTTCTCTCTCATCTATTATCCATTATTTTATTTTTTTAACTTAGAAGCTCTAGATTTGCTTCATTAGTCTTCCAGTTTTGCTACAGATCCTATAGTAATTCTTTTTTTCAAAAAAAAAAGGAAAAAAGAGATCATATAAAATGTACACAGGCAAATACACCAGTTGTTAATCACATTAAATTTATTTATTACCTTTTAAGAAACAGAACTGCACATTTCCATAAACTCTTTAAATATGCTCGTTAATTGGTATGTGATCTTTCCTAAATGTGCCAGATCACTTCAGCCTGAGTGCCATTCAGTGCTGTAAATTTTGTTTTCTGACTTCTAATCGTTAGCGGTTATTCCCCTGATGATCTTATTAGCCTTGAGTACAAATACTTCATATAGCCCACTGAATAACTGAAAGTCTGTGGAACTCCTTAAATATACATGGATATCTGAAGATATTTTTAGTCTTTTTTTTTTTTCTTTACGGAAAGTAAAATGAAGCGACACTGTCACTATATAACATCATCTTCACTAATTCTGCTGTTATAAGGCTGAAGACTGTCATATTTTGTAGGGATACGCAATGTCTATAATTTGATTGTTATAGATGGAAAATACAAGCAAGCGTTGTACATACACGCTATCCGAAAAAGCTCTGTATCTTATTTGGTTTTGGGGTTTATTCCCTCCAAACTATATTAACTAATCCCGTAAAAGATACTGCATTTCTGTACAAATTTTGTCTCTTTCAAATCTTTGGACTGTAACACGTACGGTACCTTTTCCGTGCTGTTTTAGCAAGGGCCGAGGGTGGTCCAAGGACACTTTATTGATGACAGATAATAATACATAGCTACGTATTATATAAAAATGATAAATCGGGATATTCAAGTGTTTCTTTGATGATGATACTTCTATACGGAGACTGTAATTTGAAAACTGACTAGCTGCAGTTCTGCTAGCACTTTTCTGTATTTATTCGGTTTACTCTCAAACATTCATCACTTCAGTCTTTTTTTGTAGTCTGTATGTGAAAAGAGTTTAATCTGCTTTAGCGATCTTTCTTTGCAGGTTTTTAATCCTGCTGTCCTAGACTCTGCGTTTCCAGGGACTCTGTGAATTGCTAGTATCGTGATGGTAATTACAAACGTTACCTCTCCTTAAAGTTTGAGAGGAAAGTTGCAGTTTCTTTGGCATTTATGTCTTTTTTTCTTTTCTGGAGTTAGGATTGTATTACAAGTGCTTATAAACTCCGGAACAGCTGCTGGCTCTGACTGCTTGCGTCAGCCGGTACAGATTGAATGCTCTTCTGGCTTTGGTTTCGGGTTGGTGGTGGTGATGGTGGGGTTTTTTTGTCTCTCTTTTCGGTCTTTTTTTTGTGTGTGGAATGGTTTGTGGGTTTTGAGGTCTTTGTTTTGTTTTCTGGGTTCCACCACCCCAGTTAGAGACCCTGGTGTTCTGCTTCCCAAGGGTAAGGTTGGCTTCAACATAATTAAGTATAGTGACAAGGATTCTGGCCACAGGCAAGATTATTCTGAGTTTTCATTATCCAGGTAAACATTGCTTTGGTTTTTATTTCTCTGTAACAGAGCATAAAAAAATGACTAAATCTGTGACCAACTTGAACCAGTCTGCTTCTAACGGGATACGGGACAGCATGGAGGAGCTGAGATGTGAGGCAAGAAAATAGCAGTAGGGATTTTATTAAAAGATTGAAGTGTAGGGTCACATCAGGGAAGGGGCAGTTTCTTCAGCTCTTTGTTTTAGCTGCCAACCAGTTGCGTTTTCTCCAGCTTTCTGAGGTTTTCTAGACACTGAAGTCTCCCACTATACTTCAGAGTTTTATAAACACTCGTTATCCTTCCTTTTTTAGATGATACACTGAGGCACGAAGGGGTTACGTCGTTTCTCCAGTGAAAATGAGAATAATGGAACATTGGAATCCTGTTTTTAGCACCAAATACATGTATAGTGTGTGTGTCTATTTATATAAATAGTGCTTATATATATGTAGTGCTAAAAATACATATTTCATATATATTATTTTTCCCCAACTGTCTTGTTTTGTTGGTGAAAGGCTTAAGTTGAATAGTTTTCTGGGGTTTTTTTTCTTTTTTTTTAACGTACTTAAAACTTAGCCTTTCCTCAAATATTGCCAAATACTGTGCAACATTTGTAGCTGTCCTAATTCTGGCTCATAAGCCATGCTAAAAATTCCTCCTTCAATTGACAGCTTTCTTTGCCAGATTATAATATTCCCAGCTGATCAGTTATCTTAACCGCAGGGTTTTTTCTGAAAAGTACAATTAGCAGAATTTGTTTTAAGCTACTTCTAGCAGTTTGCTGTAGAATGTAATTTCTTTAATGTTTTCTGAGCGATGAGTGTTATGTATGTATTTTTGAAAAATGTGTTGCTAAGAGTATATTTTCATCTTTTTCCTTTCTTTCCTTCACCCTCAATGCCAAGAAATAAAAATTAAAGTTGTGAGTAAAACTGGGACTAAGAACAGCCCTGGCATTTAGCTGTGTGGGATTCTGGATATGCAGCAATGGTTATTGTGAAAATACAACTATTTACGAAAATTAACACCACGTAGAGAGGTAGCTGGGAGGAGAGGGGGGAAGCAGGAGGATCAGGAGCTTTCAGGAATGCAGAGCTGGGGATTGCTGTACCTTGGAGCAGGGTGTGCACCGCTGGGCTGATTTAGAAGAGGTTTCACTTCGTAGATGAAACTTGGGGGAGTCAGAAACGAAGGTCGTGCCCTTTGCCAGCACGGCCATTTCGTTTTCATTCATTAGGAAATTCAGAGACTGTAAGCTATAAAGCAGAAGTTGGTTTATACCTCTTTATTTATCAGCACTGATTGAAAAGGCAGACAGCAATCTTGCATGTAGCTTTTATAGAACTTTATAAAGATAAAAACCCTATAATATATCCTTCGCTTCTACTATGTTAGCTGACGTTTGCTGAATGTCTGCTGAAGTGTGATTAAATTCTTGGAAATAAAAGTTACTGCAAGGGCCTGTTAAAAAGCACTAGAACTGAATGCTGAAGGCTGGATGTGTCTGGTTTCCATCGTGGGCACAACGGTGTGACGGGAGGTAACTCACCAGATGTAAGCAGAAGAGGGAGGATGGGAGCGGGGAATAGAGCTACTCCCAAATATCACACTGTCGTAGTCTGACTGTTTTGCAGAGGTTTTTTGGAAGTTGAACAAAAATTTGAAGAAGTGATATAAAAAACCCCCGACCATGTCTCAATGTGCATTAAATACATCCCACGTCCTTATAAATTGGAGCCATGGACTACTGTGGTAAGAAATGTGGACAGGCTTTCTGTGACGCAAAATTAGCAAGTCATAAGCTCTGTCTGCTTCTGTTTATACTTAATTGTTCTGACTTTGTATTTCATTCAAACGGTGAGAAGGCTGAAATGCTGCAGGGGTACTTTGTAAAATGCCATGGATTGCTGCGTTACAGAGTCATGTCTAGGTTGGAAGGAACCTTTCAGATCATTGAGTCCAACCATCAGCTTCTATTACCTGCATAGAAAATCTAGATTTATTTTTTTTTTTAATAATGGTTAATAAAATTAAAGGATCTGAATCTACTATTATTGTAAACTTTTTTGTTTACAAATCTCTTCCACAGAATCATTGAATTTAGGTCCTGCAATAGAGGTTAAACCAGAAGCTGGACTGAGTATTTACAGAATATAGGTAGAATTTTCATAGAATAGGGCAAGTATCAGTTTTGCGCATGAGACTATTAATGATCATTTTCACATTTGCCAATTAGTGGAAGGCAATATAGCTGTTTAAACTCAGGATAATATTTATTTTAAGTTGAATGGGTATTTACAAACTGAAGTCATATGAGATTGCAGCCTGCTTCTCTCTTTGTTTCTTTCTTTTCTTCCTTTTTGTTTGCTTGTAAAAAGAAATAAAAGACTAAAGAGATTTACATTGGCCAAAGTTTAATTTGTATTGACATTTATATCTTACCTCTGAGGTTTAGGAAAAAAATGGAATCAAATTAGGTCAGACACATACAAATGAGAAGATATTGCTTAGAGCTACGTGAGCACTGAAACACCTACATCCAACTTAAACAAAAGTGAGCTGGAAACTCAACCCAGCGTGTGAGACGTGGGCTGGGGGGCTGCAGAAGTCTCTTCATGTTTCACTGTGAGTATTTCCTGAAGGTGTGAAACTCCGGCTTGGAGGGAAAGAATTCAGAATACCGAATTTCTTTTAATAACAATCTCGTCAACAATATTGGCATGGGAGAAAAATAACAGTTTTCAGATGACGAAGAACGTACAAACGGAACTAGTTAGCACTAGTAATGCTGCAGGTTTTGGTCATCCCATGCAATTTAGTGCAGCATGTAATCACAGACATTTTATACGACAAAATAAACTTGGCTGTAGGGGAATATAACTTGTATATCGGACAAACATATCATTTAAGGAAGTCATAAGACCATACACTGAATTCTTTTTCTTTTCTAAATATATATATATGTATTTGGTAAAGTAGATTTCCTTCTCTGTCACCCTACTGTCTACTGATTGGTGGTATACGTTCTGTGTTCGCGAAAGCTTTTTTTATGAACTAGCTTTGTGATTGTGTCTAGAGTACAAAACCTTTTTTTTTTGTTTTTGCACCATGAATGCTTAACGCGGCCCAAAGGGAATATCAGTTGAGTTTTCAGAGAGAAATTTCAGACCTCAGCTTTCTGTTAATTGTAAAGTTCTACCCAGAGTCTTTTATTCCCAAGATCTTTGTGTTCATACCAAGTGGGATAAATGTTTTGCTATTTATATGTTAAAAGTTACGTGATAGTTGGTGTTAAATAACAAAAGCTGCATCTTGCGTATTCTATCACAGTGCTGTTGCTGATCACGTAATTAGTACTGGGAGTTATTACTATTACAGGGAAGTCCTCTCTAGCCAAAGAAGCTGAAGTCTTAGTCAAAGGAGATGGTGTCCGAATCACCCTGTACGTCCTGTCAATGAAACGGGTACTCTGAATATGATCTGGTGAGCCTGATGGCTGATGGTATTTTAAAATCACTAATAAAAAGCTGGTTGTGATGCTAGGAGTTGTTGGCCAATGGAGAATTACCTGTCCCTTTTAGGGCAAGCTGCATTGCCGTGGTGTATCAGCTATCCGCAAAATGCACTGCTGGAAAAAGATGAAGTTAGGTACGTTGTAGAGATATTTGTGAGATGAAAGGATACTTAAAGAAATCTATTTAAATTACTTGCATTTCTTTAATAGAATGTAGCTTGAATCAAATTCCTTACATTTCAGTATTAATGACCCTAAAAGTAAAATTACTTTTTTTTTTTTATGAGCATGTATATCAATGTAATTGAGAGCTTATCCAAAACTGCACAGCTCTGCAGTTTCCTGCACAACCAGGGAAACAACCTCGATGAAAAGCATCGTAATATGCGAGCATTTGTCCTCTCCCTTCCCTCACTGATGTTTGAGCATAATAAAATGTGGCAGTATGACAGATACCTTTTGGGAGCACTTAGCGCTTAAAATGGACTCTCTGTATTGCAATACTAAATTGTAGAGTTACTCGCATAAAACACCCCAAATAGATTTACATTGAAATTGTAACAGAACGAGGGAGATAATGTTGCCACGAGGCACAAAAAGGGAAAGCAAATCCCAATATACATCAACTCCCTATTTGGGACTCCAGTTAGTCGGGAAGCTCGGAACTTAATTCTGAGTCACAGCTTGCCGAGAAATAAATACATTAAATTGTTTCTCCAAAGCTCTTTAGCCTCACAGATAAACTCTCTCCAGTGACAGCATGGACCAGGGTGAGGGGTTGGGACGGGTCCTGGTGGCTCACTGCAGTGACATTCTCTGTCTCCCAAACTTCTTCCTTCTCCTCTCTTTCTCTCCACACTGTTTAGACTCTTGACTTCTTGCAGTTGTCTATTCTTCATTTTAAGACCTTTTTTTTTAATCTGTGGTGATATTTTTTCCCCTTCTCTTTCTTTTACCTATACTTTTTCACCTATGTCCTTCACACGATCTCTTGTTCTCTCTCCCAAAACTTTATTCCTAAAGCAGATTTTAGGAATAATGTAAGCACAACCTGCCTTCTTTCATACTGTGAGTGTAATAGTGTAAAAGTGGTGTGTAAACAACTGGTTCTTCAGAACATGGGGCAGAACATTTCTGACATATCCTCTGGTCTATAGAACCACCGCAGATTAAGTCAACTCGTAGCAGTGAAAGGAGCAATTGTGTTTTTTCTGCAGCCCGTCATTGTGACGTGGAATAAATATTTAGAAATATCAGTGGAGCTTTTTTTTTCAAGTTGAGTTCTGCTTAGGCAGTTAACTGGATGAGTGGGCTGGGGTTCGATCTTCGACGTGTGAGCTTGGGTCTTCTCTTGATTCTTAAACAACTTGTATGTTAGTCAGACTTGTGTGGATAAATTATGTTTTAGAAAAAAAGCATGGCCTTCTTGCACTTGAAAAATCAACTTTTGCATTGTCTGAATTGGTGGGTTTTCCCAAAGTCTAGTTAATTCACCTAGAAAACTTTCTAGGTAGCTTGTGATTTATGAATAGACTGAATTGTGCTTTTAATAGAAGGGGGGTTTTAATACTAAGGAAGTAAAATACACATTTAAAAGTGGACTAGCCTGTAATCGTATTTTCTGTGACTTACATAAAATGTATTTGTCTTAATATAAACATTGACTTTATAGCTCTTATACCTACAAAAATAATTAAAAGCATGTCACTGAACTAAAGAGGGATGTTTCTTATTCACTCGAGAGCCAATTTAAATTACAAATGAAAGAAGGAAAAAGTGCCCTAACAACTGATGTGTATATATTCATACCAGAGCGAACAGATAGCAATTAGTGATAAGTGATTTGCCTCAAAGTTGCCTTGAATAGCACATGAGGCAAAGCTCGCTATATAGCAAATAGGCTTAGACTCGCTGGAGAGAAGACAGAGAAGTTAATCTTCCCCCCAGGGCAATATTGTTCCAGGTGATATATTTAAAATGGATTTTGTCACATTGTGTTTTAATGCTCCCAAACAATAGATTTCTACTTCTTTTTTTCCTTAGGAGATTTTTTCACAAATAATATATTTAGCAAGGCTTAGACTTCCCTTGGAAGCTTGTGCCTTTTTTTTCCAAATGAATCAATAGCATCAATTAGGATTGATTAGTAAGATCAAACTTGGTATTGTACCGGAAAAGTATGTAAGCAGAAACCGGAGAAGGTCATGGCATGAGCGTACAGAATCGACTCATTCGGCTGTCTTAGTGCAGCGTGAGAATTAAAAGCGATTGCTGCATCTGGGGACAACTAAAATATATGTTACATAGAAAAAGTATGAAAAAGCCAGTAACTGACCCAAAAATCAGTCCATCTGCATTGGAGACTCATAAGAAGGACTGGTCTCTTCCCACTGTTTATTGATGAAATAAATAGTTTTCTAGTTGGTAATTGAAGAACATTGCAATGTCTGTAATGAAGTCTCAGCTCTTTTGCTTCTACCGATATGTACAAATAACTGAAGTTATTTGCTGATTATAGATATTTTTCTTTAATATTGTTCTGTCAAATTTACCATCCTTAGTGATGACAACTTTAAAATCTTTTAGGGATTCATATAGATGCCTAAATTTATACTGTATTTTACTGTCTCGGTTATATTTAATGGCAGAGAATTCTTTCATATATTCATTTTTTTCATCGATCACTTCTGAATCTGTTGTGCTTTATACTCTTCATCTCTTTCTGATTCCTGGTTTTGGCTTTGATTGTTTGGTTTCCTTTCTGAAAATTATATAGTACAATTTGACATTACCCAATAGAAATATGCTTGAAGGCAGATTTTCTTTTCCCTGCGTAACAGTTTGGCAAAAGTAAGAATACTGCATGTCTGTACTTCCCCGAATATGTTTATTTTCCTGGTGAATGTCTTCTCTGGCTGAAGGGGAAAACTTCAGACTAGTCATCCCATAGTGTTGTCATAGCCAGTGCTTCCGTTAAACTGGAAGAATCCAGGTCTGCTCTTGAACCACAGCGAGTCACCAGGTTTACTCTTGTGCTCCACAGTAAGCCTGAACGAATCAGATGCATTGAATGTGACATAATATAGAGATAATCCAGGACAGAAATATGTGACTCTTAATGACATGGTAAAAAAATAAATAACAGCGCCTTAAAGGATTATTTTCTACCAGGTCTATCCTCAGATGCGACTTCACCACATTATTTATATGGCTGGTTTCTTTGATGCATTTCTTTCACAGAGAGGAAGACGGGGGGTGGAGACTCTTGTAAGTCAATTAAAGTGTTGAGGGTAATGTGGGTGACTGGTGTGTACCTTACCCTTACATTGCTGGCTGCCTCCTGGCGGGGACAGAGGCTTCCCTGTTCTCTCCGGTGCGGCACTGTCTTGGCCATCAGCCCTCTGTTTTCCCATCAGCGTCCCGTTTTATCCATCCACCTGAAATCAATGGGGAAGTGCTGTGCAAAAAATTAATAGCAAGGTTAGGTCTTCCTACTGAGTGGCAAATGTGAAAGAAACTTTACGAAGTCGGAAAACCAGAGTATGGCTTTATTCCAGTTTGCATCTTATTACCCAAGGTCTTACAGGAAGCTGAAGGAGTCACTTATGCAGCCGGCGCCAGCTCATTTGCGCATCAGCGTGGCAAGTTTGAGCACCTTTATAAGCCCTTCCATCCCCTTCAGAGTCTACCAAGGGTATTTGCTGAACACCAGATACGGACTGCCTCATTAAAACAGAAATTACTTGTGTTGATTTTGATGATGTTGGGCTTACTTTCAAAAGCTTGAGATGTTGCTCTAGTGTGGAAGTTGAATGAAAGGACTCCAAAATTGAAAAAAATAAAATCTCTGTTAAAACTCCAGGAGTAAGCTGGCAATCAGAAAAGTACTGGCACCTTTCCACGATCTGTAGTCTTATTGGAATAAATGCAAATCATCTTTGGGCTGAAAGTTGCACATGTGAAAGCTTTTAATTTTGTTAAAATGAATTACCTATAATTATCTTTTTGTTAATATGTAGAAGTAGACTACTAAAAGACATTGAATATTCACAGTAATTTACCATTAATCAAGGAAAAAAATCTAGAAAGACAGGTTAAAATCACATTACCGCAAAACCAGCTTACATTTTACATTAGTGATTTGATGTGTAAAATTAAAAACAGAAATAACAGCAGCGTGTGAGACTGTTTATTGACGAGGTGTATGTGCAGGTGTTTCTTACAGCAAGCAGAGGCCAGACAGGTACTTTGCAAGTGAACAAAAAGGCAAAAATAAATAGTTGTCACAAAATACTCATAATCCAAAAGGCATATGTGAAAATTGGTTTTACGAAGAGTTGTATCCCCTCTTGGGGCTACCCTGTTCCCAAGGGGTGTGTGGTCTGTCTTTCCAGCAAGTTGATACCAAGTACTTAGAGGTGCTGTGGCGAAATGGGGGCCTTGTGTGGTGCCGATGCTTAAAATGTTGTGTGTGGTTGTGCTGTGTGTAATTGGGTTAACCTTGGGTTTTGAGCTACAATTATTATACATAAAGGTGAAGTTTTGCAAGGAAGGGTAACTTTATTCTAATGAGCACACTTCTGTAAATGTTCTCATTCTGTTTGTTCTTGTGATTCATTAACAAACAAGACAAAGAGCAATCTTAGGAACTCCTACAAGTAAAATTACAGCAAACACATTTCCTTGAAAAGCCAAAACTTCAAATTTTCTGTTTTCAAACTGTGGAAGCCTTTACAATGGATGTGTTGAAGATACCCTGTCTTTACCTGCCCCTTTACGCCTCCCTTACTGCAAATGATGGTTGATATTTACCATAAAGGGTAACTGTTATTTACCATAACAAGTAACTTACCGTAACTCCCTTGGGAGTTGCTTGGTCAGTGCAGATGTGCTTCAAGTTTGTCGCATGCCAAAATAGGATTTTGGAATCAGGTTGTAAGTGAGAAGCGGGTGCAAATTCTTTAAGCTCTGGTAAACCAATTAAAACAACACGATGATTATAGCACCGCTGCAAGAATGTGTGAGCGTACCATTAGGGGGAGGGTGTTCCAAAAGCACCTTAGCACTGAAGACTTAACCGCTTGCATCATTAAAGAGCAAAGGTGTAGGCGCCTCAGTCATTCTGCTGCTCCTGTGGGCATTGCTGTATAAGCTGCTGTAACTTTAGATTGCCCCCGAAACATTTTTCCCAACTTTATGTATTGCTTTGAAGCTTTGATCTTTGTAAGAAGCTGACAAGGGATGAGAAGGTTTCTGGAGTCATGGTCTATTACTGGATGGTTTATCTTGTCAGGTTAGCAGCAGAAGAACAAATACTCTGCTCTGTCAGATGGATTTTGCAGGTAGGATTTGGTTACTGTAGCGAGTGCTGTTCTGTGATTTCGCCTTTGCAGTTTCTCAAGTCCTTCAACATTTCTCATTGTACTGTTTCAAAAACAAAAGCAGAAACACGTTTTTTTTAATCTGATAATGTGTGGGAATGTTTCGTAAATTATATATGAATGTCAGTGATAGAGGAATGTGCACGCTAAACTGATGGAAGATCTGAAATATGCTACATGTTAGCACATAACATTATTCAGTTCTCATTTTTAGAGTTTCAGATTAGGTAATCACTTAAAGTCGTACTTCAAAACTGATTTAAAAATATTGTCATGAAGAGAACTTATGTTTTTATTCGCTATCAGTGTATGGGAGCTGCCGTGTACCATAACCTTATATTATATATATGGGATTTCAGAGGCTGGCCTACTGCTCTTTCATCTGAAGTCTTCAATAAATTTTCTTGTTGAGCTCAGTTGGGTCAATGCTGAGAGTTTATAAAAAATCCTTAGATTTTACTGTGTAACTGAAGGTAGACCACTGAAAAGTTAATTGGTGGCAACCTTTTGGAAAGTGTTTTATCACTATTACATGACACTGAATTAGGGAGGGGCAATGTCTACTATTTCATATACAGGCAAACATAGAGGTTGCATCCTGAGCACATTTATTAAAAAAGGGTGGTAATGGAAAACTTCTTGTCATCTCAATAACATGCTCAAATTTCTTCTCTTGCACAGCTTTTTGTGTTATCTTTTCTGTCCATCAAAATGAAATATTTTGAGGATTTTATTAATCAAGTAGGCTCATCCAAATTAGTTTAATTTACTTGAAAAGCTCTGTCAAGACACATGAATTCATGTGATTTCATTGTTTTTAACCAGGAATGGAGATTCTAGATGGAAATAAAAACTGCATCTCCAAAGTCTTGTAATCCTTCTCTTAAAGATCAGAACAGAAAGCTAAATTTCTCTCTGTGGTCACTGAAAGATGTGAAGCCAAAGAGGTCACCTGGTTCACAGTCAAAAGAGCAGAAGGGTTTTTTTTGTTATTTATGCTATTTTCCTTTTGCTTTCACCTTTCCAGGTGTAATTTTTTTTCCCCCAATTTAGCATATTTCTCCGTATAAAAATACACTTTGTTAGAACATAGGGGTTACTTGCACCACAGCATGGCCTAGGAAAATTCAGAGAGATGTAATTAATCAGAATGCTTGGAAACAGCATGTTCCCCAGCAACAGTAAAATTCAAGATAATCATTTTATCCTAATTTGTTTCAACAGTTTTGAAAGATGATGTGGATTGTGAGAGCAGCTGGACCTTGAACTTTTCTCCTTAACGCATTTTTGAGGATTCATTGTGGAAAATGAAGGAATGAAAATATAAATCAGTTTTGTAGTTTAGTCTTGGGGAAATATATACGTCAAGACTGAAAGCATTCACGGGTATTACACTTTATATTCTGACTGCTTTATTGGCAAGCGTTGACTTGTGTTGCTTATGCAGCTGACTGTTCTAAGCAAGCCCACAGATCACAATTACTTCAAACAACTTTATAATTATTTTATTATTTATTGTGCCACATGGATGTTTCGCTTAAAATTTATGGTTTGATTATTAGGCTTTATATTTAGGTGGAGGAGAGGGCAGGCTCACACAGTGACGTTTTGTTGTAGGTTTTAAGATGGATTAGTGTGGTGGTGTCCATTTTACACTAGCGTTAAATGTTTAGGAGTGTCGGGGTTGTGTAGCAATTCGACTGTTTTTGAAGCATTTTCACTTTCTGTTCACAAATGCAATTAAAGTTAAACTACTTATTACCTTCTGTTGGACTCCAAGATGTTTATATGAATTAGTAAATCAGTTCTTCCATTTTTCATATTGTTATTAGAAGCGGGGGAGGAGTATTCCGTGTTTTTCAGAGCAGTCTTCCAGGAAAGATGTCCAGCCAAACTCCCATTTTCAGAAAGCCTGGAATAATTCCTCAAATACTAGTCCAAATGAGGTAAATAATGGTAGGGTAGATTTCCCCTTCCCTCAAAAACCATTTCTTCTCTCTTTTACTGTCCCAGATTTAGTGCCAAAACTATCTGATTTAAGATATGGCCACATGTAGGGTTTTTTCCTTTCTTTTCCCCATTCTTTTTGGTTTTTCTCTGTATTGTTGTTGCTGATAAAATTGTAACATTTTGTCCAAGTTGGGATGGTTCCTCTCTTCACAGCACTGCACTTGCAGGTTCATTTCATTGAAAGTGTTTTTTAGAGGTAGACTGTAAAACTTAACAATACTTTTGTTAGATTTTTATATGGAATATTGTTACAAAGAAAAGAAAAACAACAACAGAGAGTAAGAAAAGGAGCACAGAATGAGGTGGGTTTTTTTTTTCATAGGCTCTATCCTGCTCTAAAAAGAATGACCTGTATTAAAGTAGAAAGACAGTACATTTTATATCCTGTAGTCTGCTTATCACAACTATTTTGTTCACAACGTTTGATAGCTTGCGGCAAATAGAAAGGAAATATTTTGAAATGTCTAAAAGGGAGACTATTTTAAGTAACAGGAGCGCATCCCCGATCACATAGAGATGGCTTGAGTTGGGAATGTTTTCATGTGGTATAAATCCAATTCCTACATCATTCTCACCAAACCTAATGGCAATACAGTTCAGTTTCTTGTAGAATTATGGTGATTTACACCAAATCTTTACTACAGTGGGTCTTCAGCTTTTGGTAGCATCTACGCTGACCAAGTAAAGGGCTGCATGTAAGTTTAAGCTACTCCTTTGTGGCCTGTTTTATTTATTTCAGTTGTAAGCAGTGTCAGGAATATTAAGTGATATAGTGTCCATGAGCCACGAACTGTTTCTACCGTGTTAATGGTGACTCAGTGAGTTCCTAAAGTTGAGCTCTTAAAACTGACCTTTATATGAAGAAACAGCTAGTATGAGAAAACGTGGCCCAAGGGTGACCTGCTACCAAGACTATGGAACTTCAGCTGTCATAACTGTATTTATAGTTACTGGTAACTTAATATAGGAAATGATTCACCTATTAAATCTATTAAGTCATTTCTTTGTGAGCTACTGGCTAGCAAGGTTGTTGGCAGTAAAAAGTGTCTGTTCCCTTTCCTTAGTAATGTAAGTAAAAAGAGGTTTGCCAAAACCCCATTTCTTTCTCTATCCTTTGTCAGCATCTTTCTCTGAAGCCTTTTTGCCTTCACAAAGTAGATCTTTCCCTAGAGCCCTTTGAGGGGGAAGTCTGTCCCCCTCTCTGATCCTTAGAGGCTCAAGCAGTTTAGGACTTACACGTGGTGCAGCAAAATGCACCACAGAATCTGCAGGATTTGTGAAGTTTTGTAGATCCTTTTTTTCATATGACTGCTTTCTTGACTTTGGCCGTGGCTCTGTCGAATGGCTTCAGAAGTGGTGTTTATTGAGTCAGTAAGTTTCCTACCTCAGTTCACCAAAAATGCTGCCTTTATTGCCTGGGAGAGAGCCATGCCATTAATGAGCACCCACCTGCCTACCTCTCGGAGCCAAAGAGGGCACAGCCTTTACTCTGCAGCTCCATGAGCTTCCACGTCAATCCACCAGACAGAAGCTTTTATTCAGAGCCAGACCTCACTCTGATTCCTTGGGACTAAAATCCCCTTCTCAAAGCAAAGTCTGGCCTGCTCAGAACCATTTCCACCTTATCTGTTGTTCCCACTGCTGAGTTTGTTCCTACCTTTTCAGTAAAGCTCTGGGATGTAATGACTCAAAGTAGCTGCAGAGGAGGCCAACTGCATCCTTTCACGGAACAAGGGTTTGCTGAAAAGAAGGATCATAAAGTAAAATGCTTATGCCTGGTACTCTTTGGCAGTGTTCTTCCTGAGACAGCTGAGCCTCAGCTTGCAGGGGAAAAATAAATAAATAAATTGTTGGCTATCTCAGTTGTTTTTACCTTCACGTTGTCTCTGTCCATAACAGAAGGATGCTGGTTTGTTGGGTGTTTAGTGGCCTCCTCTTCCCCTCCTGTTAGCCCCAAGAATGGGCTACCCGTGCGACCTGCCCCACTGCTTGGGGCAGATTCTGGCTTGATGTCTTAGGCAGAGTTATCCTGCTGCCCTCAATTAAATAGGGCTAAATAAATTAACTGGATCAGCCTCCAGTTGTTCATTTGCAGGCGCTTCTTGTAATCAGCTTTAGGGGACGTGAGTGTGTGGACAGTCAGTCAAAGGGCAGCGGTGGTTGCTTGATTGTTCTCCAGGTGGAAAGTACAGGACAGGTTACTGTCTGCCTCCTCCAGAGTAAAATCTAATTAAAGGACTAACTGGACATTGTCCCTTCATCGCCTGATCTGTGATGTGTTTGTGATATGCCACCAAATACAGATACTACTGTAATACCTGCCTAACACTTCTAAAAGCAGCACAGTTAATAGGAAGGCTTTCTGTAGAGATAAGATATTTTTGGTGAGGTATATATCATGACCTGTTAAGTGACAACTATTGCCAATAGCTGAGAATTTCAGTTATGGATACAGTTATTGTCTAAGGCACAATAATGGGTTGTGGTGGAAATGAGTGAACCTCCCACCTGAATTTCACCATACC
>VXBO01013336.1:0-50451 GCA_013400135.1 Rhinoptilus africanus | reverse complement strand
ACGGGGGGGGGGCGGGGGGGGGGAGATTGGAATTAGCACCCCAAATCCAGGGTTAGCAAAATGTCTACCTTTCTGTTTATGCCTGTGAAGCAGGTTTTTGTAAGCATGAACTCTAGGTGTTATTGGTGATTAACAAAACGTCTTGTAGCGTGCGCATATGATGTGTCTTTCTGACAATGGCTGATAAGTAGTAGAGGGCCATGGGGTGAAGGAAGGACCAGTACATTTAACTTTATGCCAGGATGCTTAATCATTGATTTAAGGGCTTACAGTTCAGGCTGGGCCCCATGCAAGGCTGGCTGATCTCACTTGGCTGCGGCTTTTCCTGCCGCAGCCCTTTTACAGAGCACAGGACCTGTGTAAGGTCTTCTGGTTTGGTACTTTAGCTCCGACGACCTGCTGGGAAAGGGGGTCAAGGGAGCTCAGAGAGCTACTGCTTGCTTGCTGCTCCTTTCCACATTTTACTCTCAATGAGTGGGTGTGCAAGGCTCCATAAAATAGTTTGTATATGCGAATGAACAAACAAGGGAATTATCAAGAACTATCAGTTGGAGAGGGAAAAAAAGTCAAGTGTCTTATCTTTCCTGGAGGCATATGCTACGACCAGATAAGCAGTTCATCTTCCCAGGTATGTTCCATTAAGTATATTATCCAATCAACTAAGATGCATAAGACATATTGCAACTCTAATCTCCTCAGGCAAGTAGTATTCAATTATACTTACAATTTTTAAAAGAGAAATATCCTGAGCGTTTAGAGTGCTTGCATTTTTGGCACTCAGTCTTGTTATGTGAAGGCTAATAAAGAACATTCCAACTAAGAAGGCATAGGACAGGCAGATGAAATATTGAAAAAAATAATATTATGTAAGTCATGAAGTGGAAATGTTCACCATCCCTCAAAATGGTTTCCTGACATCTTATCTAATGTTTTGAAATTAGGTCAAGAATGGAGAATGAGAGAGAATTGCCATCCATTTCTGTGCCTACAGCGTATGCTTTGTCTATATCGTTATAATTAATATAGACATGCTGCCGAATACTTTGTTTGCAAGTGCCCTTTCTGTTTTAAAAGTGCATTCAACGATGTACTTTGTTTTGATATGCAAATTGCCTTTTGGATTGAATACTGTTCGGGCAGACCAATTTTCCTACGATTCTTCTAAGCAAATATTAGAGATGTCAGAAGTCTGTCTGTCCCAGCTCTTGCAGGCATCTTGAAGAGATGACTGCTCTTCCATGTAAGATGTATCAAATCAGCAGATAAGTTCAGTCACAGACAGGTTCATAATTTGGTAGGAGACTACTACTTCCGTTGGTTTGCCTTGAAAAGAATCTAACATAATATCTTTGGAGGTTTATGGGGAAAACTTTGCTTTGTACTTGTTACTGGAAGAACTTGCAGCAGGGCTTATGGTTGAGGTTGTTTACTGCCTTCCCATATCAAACCCTATTTTCGGTTGTTATCTTCTGCTAAGCTTTAAATATATTGGCAGAAATTTCAGTGTCGGTTAGATGAGCTAAGCTAAATACTAGGATATTTCAGCCTACAAAACATACCCAGTATTTAAGAGAAAGAGAGATTAAGGTAAAACGCGTTGTTTGGCTGAGTATTCCAGATAAATGGTACAGACATTCCCTGAGATGCTCTAAAGACTCAACGAAGAAAGGAAGCATTTCCCAAATTTCTTTATTCTTCCGTCCCTCTCCGAAGTGACCCACGACCTTCTTCATTCGAACAGCAATTAAAAAATGTTGTGAGTGCATGTATTCTACTCTCCCTCCTGCCGATGGAATACATGAGTATTTTTATTCTTCGTATCTGTATTTGGCCAAGCTATAATCATCTAAAAATTCATGCATATTTACTAGATATTTTCTTACCTTTAGCATCCACTTTCTTTAAAGGTCCTTTCCTTTTTGCACAGAGCATGTTCCATACACCCATGCAATAAGATGACACATGCTGTGTTCTTTTTCCCCCTCTTTCCTTTTTGTTCCCCATTGTTCCACCAGCACCACAGACGTCATCTCTGAACCGAGAAGAATGAGCCAACCCTGTGTTGCTTCTTTCTCTTCTTGCATGTAGGTACAACGCAAAATGTGAGGCTGCTTGTGGCCAAATAGATCCTCCCTTTTGTCCCCCCCCCCTAAAGCCTTCCTTTTGCTCCTTTCTGATGAGCTGAGCAAAGGAAGGTAGATGTTCAGTAGCAGAGATGGAGAGCCAATGCCGGCAAGGGAGCGGTGAGAAATACAAGCGTAGTCTTATGTGTCATCCCAGGGAAGGTCACCTGGTAGAATGGGATTCTGCAGCCAAATCCATATGTATTCCTTTGCTTATTAGGTAGGCAGTTTCTGCCTACAGATAGTCTTCACATACGCCTTTCAGTGTCACTAGGCAGAGCTGAAACCTTGCAGAAGTTAACAAATCTTTAATTAGCCCTCTGTGATCTGGAATTGAGGAATGCACAAGTTAATTGCACAAGAATTTAAATGTTTGTAATCACAGAGAGAAACTGAGATCTGTGGATAAGCTCCAGAGAATGTGTTTGGCCCAATTTAGTCTTGGATATTCTTAAATATATTCTTCTGGTATAACATCCATTTGCAGAAGAACTAAATTTATTAAGGTAAGTATTATTAAAGATATGTTCTTATTAATGGGAAGAAATATATGTACTTGAGCTGAAATTGGAAGCTGACATCAGAGCCGTATATTCCCCTCCGAACACTTCTCTCTACGCGATAGTTGTTTTCTACTCCATTTATATTGTTCTCGGAACAGTTCTAACCTAATCAAGCAGAATACTCTTTCTTTTTTTTTCCCCTTTTTTTTTCTTTTTTTCTCCCCCCCAGCTGCAGCTCAAGGCATTTTGTACATTACGGTTTTTGGAGACTGACTTTTCCCCTTGCTTACAATTTCCCCACCATAAAACCAAAATGAAAGAAAAACCCTAATGTGGTAAATAGGGCTTATTACTTAGCAATATTGCCTTCTATTTCCAACCTCAGGTTCCCAGTGGGTCCATACGCTCGCTAGCTAACTTTGCAATGAACTGTTCATCTCTTTCAAAGAGAAATGGCTTTTCAGAAGATAAGCAGTTAAGACAGCATTAATGAAAACCTCTGTTGCAACACTTACCTTCTGGTGGTCACTTGGGAAATACTGCCTTCTTTTACATTGCTTCTTTCCTGTATTATGCAGGAAAGAAAAGTATTTGTCTGCTTGTCCCCACAGCTTTTCCAGTCTAAATCAGGCCAGTCACAGCTACTTAGGTCGTGCTATATGTTTCCTCCTGAATTCCAATTTTTAGAGAAGTTCAAGGCTCCTAGCAGATGAAATTAATTGGGCAGTGAACTCTGAATCAGTTTCTTGACCTTCCCTCTCCCTTAGTCTTTGGGGTTTTTTTTGTCCTCGCTGAATAAATAGTTTGTAGCAATCCAAATGTCAGGAATTTCAAATGGCCAGTTTCTAAATAAGCACCCTACGCTACCAAAAAACACTACGCACAGATGATCTCGCTTTTTGTAGTAGTGTGACAGACCAAGAAAAGTGTCATTCATGTTAAAATCCCCGGTCTCTCCCTGAATGAGCTTTAGTGGAGGAGTCTCTTACATTAAGTACGATGTGGCTGCTGTCACTCAAACTCGAGAACTACTGAAGGAGCAGTACAATTATTTGAAGTAAATAGATCTCAACTCGTTCTGTCACAAAGCCAAAACTTTAATTAAACTTTCAAAACTAGATTTCATTCTTTGTTCACAGAATAATAGCAGTAATGATGGATCTGTTAGGTGGAAGCATTATGGAAAAATAAAGGAACTTTTTCTCTTAATTTTTTCTCCCTACATCTCTATTACATCTTCAACATAAATATAGTAGAATAAATACTGCATTGTGTTGTTTGCCCTATGGCTTTACGATCAGAAAGCATTTTCAGGTGACCTATATATAGTGTCTCCTGCCTAAGTGGCAATTTTTACATTTGGTAAGCAATTCCTGGTACTGAACTAAAAGTCCAACTATTAATAAGATAATGGAATTTGTCAGAATTCACGCTTTCTATTAAAAATCCACGTATGCAAAAGTTTGGTACGTTGTAGTGCATAAAGAATACTACTGTTAGGAAAAGTAAGGTATAAATAGCTAATAATGGGAGTCCGACACAAGCTTGCAGCTGAAGGAAACCATACCCTCTGCCGTGAGACTTGGTTACTCTATGAAGAGTGTGTGCCTGTCGCTGTCTCGGCTAATTACCGTGGTTGCAACTGAAGAACCGGCTATTTTGTGAATAATAATACCCCTTGATCACCTGCAGTGCAGCTCTAGCCTTACCTGTTAGCGCCTGTGTAAAACCTCAGTGTAATTGGTTGTGACTAAATCTCCCATGATAAAATTCCGAAATGATTTTTCATCTTGGCATCTCGGATGCACACCGTGCGTGCCAAATTTTCAAGCATTACTTCAAAAATTGTCTGAGGATAGCTTATAGGGTCGCTAATGCACCTGAAAGGCATTATTAGAAGTTTCATGAAAGATAAAAAATATCTGGGCCTAATGAATATTTAATCAGAAGTACATTAATGTTTTTTTATTGTTCATCAAAGTTTATTATTCATCATCAAAGTAGTTTGTCAGATTAAATTTTATATCGAATGTGGTATGCTTAACTGTAGAGGCTTTTCTTTTTTGGTCGATCGTGGAATTTAGGAAATATTCACGAGTACCTCTGTAGGAGATTTACTGAGCTTTGTTATTATTTCCCGTCACTTCAGACCTAGATCTCTAGGCTTTTTGTTTAAGGAAGAGGAGGTGTGATCTTGCACACTGAATACTTTTCTTCATTTCCATATTGCCTTAGCTAAATATCATTGATGTATGCCCTCAGCCTGCCTCTCAGTATTTCAAGGTGACGGAGGAAAATAAAGCGTGGTGTGGTTTTGCTTTCACCAGAAGCTGCTTCCTTCAGGAGCAAGGTGTTGCTGTTGGTAGGTGACACCCTGCCTCTGTTCCCTACAAGTTTCTGCCACCATTTGGAATGCAGGTATTTGCCTAATTAAAGGTAATGATAATGAGGATATGTTACTGCTCAATATTTTAAAAACGAAGTGATAGTAGAGACAGTTTCATGATGATCACCGCTACCAGCATTTCCGTCATCTTAATGAAATCTCCTTTCCAAGGACTGTTGCTTATTTTCGTATTCATCTTACGAGCTCCTGAATTTAAGGGAATGATACTGTAGTTTCTCGCTCTATATAACTTCATACTGAGAGCTTTCTCTTTCAGTTTTTAGTGCACAAAACCAGGTGAATCTAATCCAGAATAAATACGTTTAATACAAAAGGAAGAAAAGGACAGAGAAGTCAAAAGTAACATATGCAAAAATATTTACTGTGTGGATTTTGCATAGATGCTCAGCAAGTGGAGGCTCCTTAACTGTCTGATGAGGTTTCTCAAGTTCATGAGATACATGTTGTTTTAAGAAGTAACGCGGAATATTGAGGAACAAAATTTCTTCTTTTTTCCTTCCCTCTTTCAACAGTAGTTTTAATGATACATAAAATCAGCAAGCCTTTAGAAAATCTCTCTGTCTTTTTAGAGAAATAGAAAATCTTAACCTAAAGAATTCTGTGGAAATATTGCCTGGAGATATCAAATTTATTCTGCATTTTAATGAAATCACAAATGAGTCAATTTAAAAATAGCATACCATAAACTGTGCTTCCTTCCTACATCTGTTCATAAACATAGAAGGTTGTATACCTAGGGGAACCTGGGTTCCTCTTACATGCAAGGAGGAAAAAATTCTAACTAGGAATACATATTTTTCCGCATTCCCTGTGGGTAAACATCACAGAAGAAAACCTAGTTAAGTTTCATTTTGAAGACACAGAGCTTCTTGTCAATCATCGTTGTTAATAAGGTTTGGTGGAGACAGGAGCGTGTCGCTATGTATATCTGTGTAGGCTTGCAATTTACATTGAGTCACTGGAGCGTAACTCCTGCCTAACAAACCATACAAACCATAATATCAAAACATGAGACTAAGAAAACTCTTATTTACTAACAGCTTGTTTCCCAGAAAGTTTCCAGGATTCTATAGCAAACAGCAACTCTGTCTCTAGAGGAATCTTAAAAAGACCAAAATGAAACAAACTTGGAAGACATGTTTAGTAATTACATGTAATTGAAATAGAGATATGTAATTTCTAGGTCTTCTAAATGGACATTTTTACAAATTAGAAATGACACGTGCTGGGAAGTTATAAATGAACCCTTGTGTAATCGCAGTTTGCTTTTGTCAAAACTAGATCCCCAGACTCTGCTGAACTGCATTGTGTACGTAAGTATTTCTAAAAACAGTGTTTGTGCTAATTGACGTAATCAGGCATCAGTGGCTACACCTGACATCTTGGCTGTCATCCATTAAGTCACACAATGATACCCTGCTTTGGTTGACTGTTCATTTTGTTTAAAATGAGTGGGCCGTGATGAGGGTAATCCTTGTTTGCCAAAACTTGGGTCCTAAATCTGTGTCTCTTGATAGCATTGATTGGTCATAGTCGTATTTGGTGAATGAAAGGTATACTTTGACCGTTGTTCACTACTTTTTTTTTTTTTGGTGACTCTGAGTACTATTATGCTTACATTTCTCCTAAACCAACCATCCATATGGCTTCAGAAAAATAGAACTTACAGCAAGAACTGCAAGTTTTTCGTTCAGGTTAAGCAGTCGCACCAGTAAGTCTGTCAATTGAAATGGAACTGTAGGCACACTAATAGACGTGGCATTACCTGTGCTCACAATAAAAACATTCTTTGAAACCTGTTACATTTATTCTCATTGATTCAAAACTTGCTTCGTTGTATTATTCGAGGATTCCCTGGCTTTTTGTGCAGTGCAGGTTAGCATAGCGTGTGGTGTATGGACGTCATATGCTCAAATTACATAAAGATGGTGCTTCATGAACCCAACCACGAATAAAATACAGCATGGGGTTTACACTGCGGTAGCGATCTTGAGTAATGCTTCAATTGGGTAATCAATCTTAAGCAATCCTGAGTAATTCTTGAATTCATTTTTGTTCCTGATATGCTCGAAGCAGTGTAATTTTTGGAAGCGTAGAAGGAATATTCAGACTTAAGAGTATGAAGGTGGACTTGAGCGCTTACTGCATTTATTGTGGAAGTGTCTTGTCCCTAAATTATATATAGACTTAATTGGCCCATGAAGATACTGCTATGTTTCTCATTGCCGTGAGTAGCAGTAGAGAAATTAAGAGATCTGCCATCTGAAATGCTGATCCACCGTCATCACAACATGATCTCCAGAAGGTGTTTTACAAACATTACCATGTAGTGGAAATGCAACAGTGATACATACTCTCATTAATTCCAGTGAATTAATATTTTTTTCAGCATCTCTTAATTTCTATACTGAATCAGTTAGAAATGGTCACAATATTTTAACAGCTTTTCTTCTTCTAATATGACACTTCTGTTTGAGGTGAGAGTTGTGCTCTCCTCCATCTCTAATTAACTGTGCCAGCAGCCATAACATTTTATTATGTGATTCATACAGCTTTTATTTGGCATGAAATAGAAGTGAGGTAGCTTTGGGGTATGAGCTGTTCCAAGTGCTGAGCCTTTTATTTAATTCTCTTTAACATCACCTTAGAAGATACTTAAAGATTCCTTTTAGTCTTGCCGCAGTATTTTTGCAGACCTTGGTGGTTGTTCTTTTCAGAAGATGATAGCTGGGAGTTCAAAGACCAGCCATCCTGGTGACATCCCTTTTCTTCTGCATCTCCAACCCCGCAGTATGGTTTCGCCAGTTGGTATCTGCTCTCTGCTCACCGCAGCGTGATGGCAGGACCTGCCAAGAGAGTTAGGATAAACCCAACCTTAATCCACAAACCAGCCACTTGTCATTCAGTGTTTCTCTTTTCTCAGCTCTAGGTATATAAATGTGTTGCAGTGACATCGCTTGTGGCCCAAACACTTATCAAGGGAAGTAAATGGTAGAAATTGAATAGCAGAACAGGCTCTGTAGATCAGCTCCTTTCTCTCCAGCTTTCATACAGGGTATTGACTCAAACCCCGGTGTCATAGTGGATATACCTCTACCAGGGCACCAAGGGAAAGGATATGTTCCGATTACAGAGAGATAAAGAACTTAAGGTTACAGTTTGCTTTTCTCTCTAGTGGCAGCAGAGTCATGATTAGTCTTACGTTATTGCTCAACACCTTAAATATTGGTTTTAATTACAATTCAGATCATTGTGTTTTGTAATAATCTCGTATCTAAGATATCTCTATCCAAGAGTAGAACAAAATGTAGTTGAATGTTTTCCATGGAAAACAGCCTTTAACTCCTCAAGACAGCTATGTTAGATAAACAGGGTGATGACTTCTTGCTTCTACCGGTTGATCAGCAAAGGCTGTATCTGTTTGGTTTAAACATAATATGAAGCAAGATGAAGGGGAGAAAAAAAAAAAATGGGATCATTTGACATAGTTTCTTTAAATCTCTGCCTTCTGCCTAACGTCATGTTAGTTCAATACTAAAAAATAAAAAAAGGTTCAAAAAATAGGTGGTGTTAAGTCCCAGTAGTTGCTGAAAAAAAAAACCGGATGAAAGTGGAGTAGCAATCCAGCCTTTAACATCTAGAAAAGCTGAGATCTTATTTCTAGTTTGTGGCAGGACAACACAAACAATCAGACAAAAGCTGGGAGTCTGGATTGGCAGCGGTAAGAACTCATCCATCCTGTCCATGAGCTTCTGTAGCAACCGAAGGGAAAGATTAATCTTCAGCTCCTGTGACATTGACACCTATATACAAAAAAAATAGTTTCATTGGAGAATAGTTACTATTCACCCCTGTGGCCATTACATGAATATTTAGCATAAGATCAAAATGCTATAACCATGTTCTTGCTTCTGATTCAAAACACACTATCAGGAGTGATTTGCTGTTAATATCAGAGAGCCTCTAGGTGACAACTGCCTCTCAGAAACCAGCCTTCATAAAATGGCTTTCAAACGCTGTCTGATTTGCAAATGCATAATTCTCCAGGGCTTTCTATACAATAACCTCAGATACTAAGCACAGTTTTGTCTTCCCAGAAGTGGCTTTGGGAGGTTCTGTGCTTGAAGTTGATTTTATTCGTGTTTTGTTACTTACTGATATAATTCTTCAAAGCAAATTCCTTAGACCTTTTTCATTTTTAAGATCTATTGATTTACCAAGAAACAACTTCAGAAAAAACCCAACCCTACAACTCAAACGGGCTGAAGTGTTAAAAACTGGATGGGGGATGGAAGAACAAGTCTGGTAAAAGTACTTTGAATTACAGTAAGGTTTGCAAATTTAAGAGCTTTGAGCCAAGCATCATCTAACGTCCGTGTATCCAGTCAGTTTCTGAGTCTTTTCTTTCCAGAAAATTATGTAAAACCCCAATTCAAAATACAGACTTCTCAGAAAGCTCTGTCCTTCATCAGATTCCAAAAGGTCAGAACTGTCATTCTGCTGTTTATGGGGTACCATGCAAAACGGCAAGCTGGATCTTGTGCCTGTTTCCCTCTCTTCTGTGAATTTTCTCTTAAAGGTTGGAATTTATTGGCAGAATTAAGACTAATAGGATGACGTTGCATCAATGTCAGTGTCTTTGGTGGAGGGCAGCAAATCTTTTTTTCTAATCCAAACTAATTATCTGTCTAACACACACACAAACGCGTGAAGTAGAGTGTAGTTTGCAAGTTGCCTTTCTATTTTGCTTCGGGTTTTCCAGAGCCAAAAGGGTGAGTGGCAAATGCATATAACCATTTGACTGTTAACCGTATTCCAGTGAGGAGTGCATTGTGGAGTGGACTGTAGAAATAGAGAATTGCAACATTGACTGTCAGTACAGAATATCTCATACTTTACTTTCTTCTGTGAACGTCCCTATCTGTATAGTTTATTTTAATAGCTTTGAACATAGCAAAACTATTAACTCCGGAGAGAAAAGTTTGTAACATTGAACAGGAAGAGGAAGATTTCATAAGTGTGGCAGTGATTTAAGTATTTTGTAGGCAATTTCCTTGCTTTTAAGCAAAACTGATGCTAATACACGTTGCAGTTTCTCAAATGTATGTGTGCTTTCAGGTTTAGGCAGAAATTCCTAAGTGCTCTTCTGAAATGGGGGTCAGTGGCCTGCGCTGACTAGAGCTGGGCTTAAATGTAAGCACACAGTTACGTGCTTTGCTGATTTGCCCTAAATACACTGTGTCGCTAAATATTACTTATTACTAAGGAAAGATTGTTAGGATAATGAAACTTAAATTGTACCTTCCCAAGGGTATAATGCCCTTTATAAGATATTTTAATGCATCTGTGTGAAGATATATTGCTTTTTGCTTATTGTGATACATTTACCTTTGCCTCCGATGGGGATGGAACATGTGCCATACAGTATATTTACACCGAGGTAAAATGAGGGAGAAAGTCTCGTCAAGAAATTCTGTAGATTGTTAAACGAACAAAAAATGACTGCTAAAATTTGTGGTCTGTATAGAGGAATGTGTAAACTCAAAAAAAAAAGTTATTCCACGTAACAAAGTATGATTTCTTATTCCAAATGAAATATTAATTGGTAGAAAAATCTCACACTAGCCATCAGTTTACAAGCTTTAACAAGAAGAGTAGCCATTGGCTTGCTATGTCCCCAAAAGCAGAAAATTAATATAGTTGGATATTCCTGTTCGAAGGAGGATTATCTTTCTTTGTTATCATCACTGAAATATTTGCTGAGGGTTTCCCCCACGCCTGTCAGCGTTTAGGGGGTATTTGGACTATGCCCTTAATACGCTTTAACTTTTGGTCAGCCCTGGAGTGGTCAGGCAGTTGCCCTTGATGATCATTGCAGGCCCCTTCCAGCTGAACTACTCAAATGGACTCAAATCTATTCGCGTCTTTCTATTTTGACACTTAAAAATTGTCCCAGAGGGAAAGATGAAGATCAAAGATATGTGAAATAGTTGTAAGGAGATGTTGGCGAATATGTACAAAATCTTTGGTTCAAGTTGGGAATTTGATTTAGCGAAAAGCTCACACGGAATTCTCTTTTCATACTGTTATTTTCCTATTTCTAAAAAGAAAGTTTCTAATCACCATAGGACTTAGGTTCTTGAACTGCCTTTGATAGAAAAAAAGGTAAAAAAAAATAAATAGTAGAGCCATCTTCTTCAGCTTATTGCACTGATTATAAAACTTGGCTTCAATAGCAGAGACTGAGCACGTGACAGAATTTCCCCTTGAAGTCTTGAGTTACCCATACGAGACCTAACTATGGGTTTTCTCGGGAACAGAACTCCAAAGGATTTAAATCAGCTGAGGCCAAGCTATCTATTAAACTGCTCTGCCAAATCAGCTCCTGAGCTCTACCATCCCCGTTTGCTGCTTCTTGACCCTCTTAAGATGATGAGCGGAGGAGAGGTTGCTCTCTGGTGCTTCCGCCCCTAACACCCTCCAGCTGGAAGAACCATAAAGACTGGGAGCACCGGTATCGGTCTTGCACCTGGATTCCAGGAGCGCCGAGCTGTGTATCCTGACCCAAAGATCACGTCTCACTTCACATTCGTATTTCATAGTAAAAGAAGGTCACGACTGAGCTTAGTACTTCTCTCCAGAGTGCGATCGCCCATTGTTTTCTTAAGAGTTGCTGTTAAAATGGAAAAACTGGGTTTGTTTTGCTGTTACTTTGGAATGACATTATTTTTTGTTATGAAATGATTTTACAGTATGAATAGTTTAGCTCAACCCTGACCTCCTTTTAAAAAGAAAGGAAAAACAGAAGGATGACGTTAAATTGCCCTTTTACTTCTAAAAAAACCCTCCGTTATCTCTGCTCTGGCTTAGTTCTCTTGCTATCAGAATAAATGCGTACATGCATATAAACATTGTAAAAATATGTGAATAAGTCACACTAACCTGTGCACACAGAAGAAAAAATGAATCCAAATTTCTGCCCTGTTTCCTGTATTGAACCTGGCGTTTTGTTTGGGAATAGAAGAGAAAATTCCAGCCACGGATGCGCAGAGGCAGGATCGAGAGCCTCGCACCAGATGAGAAGCAGACATGGCAGGTGGAGGCTCTTACCGGCATTAGCTTCCTTAATTTGCTTAACAACAATTTGTTGACTAATACTTGCACATGTTTAAAGTCAGCCTGGTCTCATCAAAGCAAACATTCTTAAATACTTCTATTGTAAGACTGAAACCAAGATTTGGGCTTCCATTGTCATCTCCTCTCTTTTTCTCAATATGAGCATCAAGGCCTTTTCTGATTATATACACGGATGGATGACCTGCTGTCTTTTGTCATAAAGTATTGTAACTTACATATTGAGAGGATTTTTTTTTTAATTCTAAGTAAATATTAAATTACCTGTAATTAATGTTTTAGTAAGAACACATTAGATATATTACTGAAAATCGGAAATGATATTATTTTCTAATTATACCTGGTAAAATCGTTCTGATATAATATCCTTTAGTTTTCAAAATAGAACTTGGTTACTTCCTCTGGAGAAAATAAAGAGAGGAGGAAGCATAATCTGTCTTCATTTATTTTCATTGATAATGATGTACATCTAAATCCACCTTAGAAAAGTAGCTTGAAACAGCCCTCCGTCTGTATATCAGGATACTTGTCAATACTATATTGATACTATACTTGTTTTCACATGTGCTTCACATGTACTGTGTTGTGTGTTGGACTACATCCATGGAAATCTCAGAGCAGGATATCGTAAAAGCGATTTGCGAAGGGTGACTCGAGGGTTCCTATGGTCACGCGAAGCGCTAACAGTATTCTCATTGTGCTAGCGACAGTTTGGTGGGACACTGAGGGGTGAGCAAGTCAAAAGAAGTCATGGATACATTTCACTAGTGAAAAAATAAAGAAGGAGAATTTCAGTGAAATATGAGCAGAGACGGATAATAAATACACTTGTCAATATAAACAAGCTTTATTTATATACTGGTTCTGGAAATGATTTCTAACAGAAAATTAACCTCTTTTCTAGCTAGATTTGAAAGGATAAACGAGAGCATGCTGGCTTGCAGCGGAGCACGTTCGGAGGTTGGACCCTTGTCGCCTCTGTGTTATCCCTCCAGCTGCACCTACCTGTTGCGGCTGCTTCTGTTATTTTTCAGCAATTCCTGCCTAAGCAGCAGTTACCTTCAGTGCAGGACCGCAAGGGGTATACAGGGAAAGAAAGAGCACTTTATACTCCTTGTATATTCTATAGATTTGTGCTTTTATTTCACTTGCCAGAAAGAAGCACAGAAGATCAAACAGGCAGCATTAGGTTTTGATTTGGGTTTTTTTCTTTGTTAACGTCCGGAGACACTAACATTTTTCAGGCTGTGAGGTTCAGGTTTCAAACACTTTTGTTTCAAGCTTTTGTTTTGTGAAAAGTTTTGTTTGCTGAAAAGTGTTTCAACACTTTTGTTTTGTGTCATTGCTTATGATTATGACAAAAAGACATCGCAAGTGAGAGAAAGAAGATAGTCATCTGTATATATTCAAACCTTCTTTCCAGTGGATATTTTCAAACCCAAGATCCTGTTGAATTTGAAGTGCATGGAGGCTGATTGATGCTGTAATTGATTTAAAGCTGATTTCTCTTAGAACTGCCATTGGAAAACCAGAGGTGATAACACAGCTTTCACGATGAGCACTGCATATGGTTTACTGATAAGGAAGTTGGAAAGGAAATATTATATTTAAAAACCTTCAGGATGGAAGGAAGAAAAAAAATGCTCTGACTGTGTTAATGTTTCTGCTGGATCCAAACCAGCACGGAGTCTGGCATAAGGGCCAAAAGTGTGCGTGCAGATCAAAGCACAGCAGAAGGAGGTTTCAGAACAGCAGCACTTACTTAAAAAAAAAAAAAAAAGAAAAAAGCATATAAAAAGTCCCCAAAAACATACTGGTAGATTATTATAAGACTTGTATATTCCTCAAAATACTGTGACAGATTCCTCTAATGTTACTGTCTAATTTACCTTCTGCAGTCAGTTTAGCCCAGCTGATTTGAAACTCCGACGCACAGATTTATAGATGCTTGTATCCGATTTTGCATTTTAAAAGGCCTATTATTTTAGGCTGCGCTTTCTAGTTTTTATAGCTCTTTGGGTGCCTGAAAATGACACTTTTCTGTAATTTTTTAATTCTCATGGTTTTGGAAGTTCATTCACACCTTGAATAGCTTGAAAAATACTTACCAGTCTGTTCCTGAAATGTTTCTGATAGCCCAAATGGGAAAATTTGGTAAAACTGGCAGGCACTTTTAGAAATCTTAAGCTGGTACATCATACTATGATTTTAGTGTGGAAATAATAATATAAAAGAACTCATACACTGTAATTTGTTAATTTAATTGATGATCTTTATGTGGCAGATGAATAACCCTCCCAAGAGTTGTTCCTTGATTTGCATATCTATCTTAAAAAACGGGGTTTTGGTTGTGTCGTCTCCCTCCGAAGTGCAGTTGGACATATGTAGTGCCAGCAGGGGCTTTTCTACCTCCAAGCTTTTGATTCTTTATAGGTCTGCCAACGCTTTGGAGCCCATATATAGAAACACATGAGGTAAGCAAATGTTATTTATAGCATTTAATATGCGTTAGGTTTTATTACTTGTTTTTAGTGGTGGTATCTCTTGAATCTTCTTTGGCTGTAGAATAAAAGAACAGTGACAATTAAGTCTATTTTATGCAAATGTAGGCAATGATCCATTAACCTATGGTACCAAAGCTATTTTCACATTCATCATTCAGCGACCTTCTGATATGGGGAAAATAAGTACAATTCCAGCCTATTCTGTTGAACTAATTCATTTTCTAACAGCATAATAAGCTTGTAGTAAAATAACCAAATTTTGAATTACAGATGAGCAACGAGAGCTTTGTGTTGGTCAGTCCCAGACACACTTTAAAAGAAAAGAAAACAAAATCTTTAAAAGTGAAGAGTTTTAGTTTTGGCGCATGGAGATCGGAGTGTAAAGAGCAAAAGTGAATAACAATTAACTCTAGTGGTGATATCTAAAAATCTGTTGTGAGCATAGTACATAGTATTAATAGACAATGAAATTGGGGATCTCTCTCTTTTTTTTTAACATTTTTCTGCCCGTATGCATATCTTTAGAACACTTGTGACTGGAAAAGGTACCTGCATCTTCTGTTTTATCCATATGGTCCCATAGTAACAGATGCCTGAAATGGCTTAGGAAAGGTGTGACTCATACTATCTGCTGGATTTTTCCTGGCATTTTTTCCCTTGATTTGTCAAAATATTGCACAAAAGAATGTTCATTTATAGGATTACAGACTAAAACCTACATTTAGAAATGCTGTCATAAAAGCCTGCGTGCAGTCTGGCTGTCTTTCCTGCCAAGGACTGTTAATGCTTAAATTAGCCACCTGATGGTCTGCTGCCTTGTTGTTCACAAATGTCAACTGCTCATGAAAGAAATACCAGGTTTTTTTCCATCGATTCACAGAATAACGTTCTGAGTGAGCTCATAAACCCCACTAATTGCTGGCTAAAATGTATACGTACTTTCTTTTGCGTTGTCTGGTGCTCCACTGTAGGTTAAATGGCAGCACATAGAGCTGCCCCCAAGGCTGCAAGGAGGACTCCTCAAACTTTGTCCCTTGAAAGAAAACGTGGCAGAGACAAGAAAGCAGAAAACTAGATCTTAGTCTTGGTTTTTTTTTTTTTTTTTCCTGGTTATAATTGCATATAATTATTAGGTAAAGAATTCAAATTACAGGCTTTTCCTCTATACATGTTTTATTCAGAAAAAGGCGTATTAATTTTCTGTGTTTTTCTTCCATTGAAATGGACTCAGCGCTTAAGATGATGCATTTCTTTTTTGTCTTTTCCATCTTCTCTTTGCCCTCTCCCCTCCAGCTCTGAATTCTCCCAAATCCCCTGTCAAGCCCAAATGAATTAAAAAATAAAATGAAATTAGCTGTTTCTAATTTGGGAAGCAGTATTTAAGAAAATTCGTCTTCTAATAACATTTTTCCTGAGTTGTCAAAAAAACCCAAAATCAAACTGTGACATGTTTCCTATAATGCTGTTTAATTTCTAAAATCACGTTACCAAAATAGCTATTTAATTTGTACTTTTCGGCAATTTTAAACTACTCTTCTGCTGTAGTCTTAGGAACTGTTCCTTGGAAGACATTTTACTTCAGACATAAAATTACCGCCTCCTCGGTCTGATTGAAAATGTGATTTTTACAGCTCTCTACCAAAGTATTCCGAGAACCAGTTAATCAGTTTGGGTGGCCACAAATACCTGGAATTCCCGTAGCTCACTAGCAGTTTATTTCACAGTAAGCAAATGGAGATATTTTTAAAGAAATAGAGGCTTTAGTGGACAGCCTGAGAAAACAGAGTGGTGTCACCGTTGATGTGCTTGTGTCAAGCATGACGATGAGTTTTGCCTGTGTAGAGCCTACGGAGATGTCCTTTAAATCTCTGCTTCAGAAAGGCTAGTCAGCATATCCGAAAAAGAATGTTCTTAATATTACTTTGTTTCATACATCCAAACTTTCAAATGACCAGAAAATGGGGAGAAGGTACGCCTAAAAAAGAGGCAGCTGCTTGGGATGGGAGTTCTGAGGGGACTGAGTCTCCGTGGAGCGAGGAAATAACAGCAATCCTTTGAGACTTGCCGTGTGTGCAGTGGGATTACGATTCCCAGAGTACCCTCGCACAAGGGGAGGTAAAAGGGAATTTTTTATTAAATATCTACTCTCTTGAACGTTTTTCTGTTTCCAGAATTTGCAGCAAATAAGACAAATAGCCTTTCTGATTCCTTCTCTCAAAGCCCTGTCCCTGGGTTTGGTTTTGTCTTGTCCTGCTTCCAACGAGGACAGGCCACCAGAAACGGGGAGATGACCAAGCGTGGCCGTTCCCACGGTGCGGAACGTACCCAGGACAGGCTGTGAGGATCATTGCAATGCAGTATGTTATTTGAGAAAGTATATATATATATTTTCTTTTTTCCTGACAGTGAAGAAGCATTTAGAGCAGTTATTTTAATTACCTAAGCAGAATTTGACCAGGGTGGACAACACTTTTTTTTTAAAAAATATAGGGAACCAGTTAGCCAAATGCAGCAATTAACTGTTCTGGTGTATGTCCTGGCTGCCGTCCACACGTGGGATGGTGAAGTCTCCTTTCTGTTTGTGAGTGTATGGGAGCCCGCGTTTGAAAATGCAGGCGAGGGCACAGAGAGATCTGGTATTCACAGCAGGAGCTTCAAGCCTCGCGTCTGGCACGCGCTACTTACTTTTAATCGCTTGTGCTCTGGAAATCTGTTAAAAACTCGTTACGCTAGTTAAAAGCAGGCAATAATGAGTCCACAAGTAACTGTTTGCTTTGGACCGTAATGGAATATGGCAGTTTCCTGACTAGACTCGACCTGATGAAAATGTTGAAATATAGACGTTGTGAACGCAGGAGGGTAACGGCTAAGGGCTGGCACTATCAACTCTTCATCTCATATGAGCAGCGTATAAAATGGCTGTATCAAAACATAACCCATTTGAGAGTTTTGCAGCATATTTAGTCTGTGTTTGAGCTTTTTTTCTCAAGCCATATCGATTCCCTAAGCTTGTTAAAGTTGTAACTGATCATAATTAGAAGTAAGCTGTTGCAATAAGAGTACTTTTTTTATAAAAGGCTACAGGACTTCCTATATAAATTATATATAGGATTAGGATAAGTAGGCTTGGTTAACTTCAACTACACCAATGTTTCTAAGAAATGTGTTATACCTTTTTTGTTTTTATAAAGATTCTATAAGAGGTTCCCAAGGCTTTCTGGAATAAATAATTATCTTCTCTTTTTTTTTCTTTTTTTTTTTCCTCTTTCCTTGTCTGTATTTCTTTTCCTGTATTACTTTGTGGCTAAGAACCAATTGTCTAGATGACTCATTTTGTTTCATTTTTTTCTATTGGGGTTTTTTTGTGTGTTTGGTTTTGCTGTTGTTTTTAACCCCATCCCTACATCGTAATCCTTTTAAATTATGTATTTTTTTTTTTTTAAATTATACAAGAGAGCAGTGTCATCTAGGCTTCAACTGTTGTTTTTTTTGGTTTGGAGGACCTCTTCTCCCTGGTGACAAGTGATAGGACAAGAGGAAACGGGTTCAAGTTATGTCAGGGCAGGTTTAGATTGGATATCAGGAAACATTTTTTCACTGAAAGGGTTATTAAACATTGGAACAGGCTACCCAGGGAGGGGGGGGATTCCCCATCCCTGGAGGGGGTTAAGGGTAGATGAGGGGCTGAGGGACATGGTTTAGAAGGGGTTTTTATCAGGGCAGGTTAATGGTTGGACTTGATGATCTTAAAGGTCCCTTTTTTAAAGATCGATGAAGTATTTGTCTGTGGTTTGGTATCACACAAGAAATAGCTACTCCTCTCTGTGTTGGCTTGTGAAATCATCCTGCTTCTGCTACAGGGCATCCATCACATTCGCTCTGTTTAGATCACCTGCTCTGCTCCAGCAACGTACACCCTGAGAAATTAGCCATTCCATTGTGCGTTAATTGAGAAAAAACCCATTAACATTCGGCATCTGTGGAGAACCTTGGTATTGTGATCTTTTGTTACGCATTACTTATGTATATTTGTTATAGTGGGGAGTGAAATGGATAAGCATTTGGCGTTTTAACACTGCATAAAGTACAGTAATGCAGAAGAGAATTCAGGCGTGTTGAAATCGCTGCTTTGCCGCACACCCACTTAAATGCAAACATTTCATTGTCTTTGTTATATTGGGTGGATGAAAGCATTAGAGACATGCAAAATTTTCCTTTTTGATAATACACAGAGTATTTCTTAGAAGATAAACAGAGTTCTCTTACTTCGAGAGTGGTATTGGGGAGACCTCCAGCTCACCGGATGTTTCTTTGAGATTTTCTGAGCTGGAAAACAAGTAAAAGTTTCAAAGATGCCACGTTCCTTGTGTCAGTGTGGAGCATTATCTGATGGGGTTAAGTTACTCTACTGTTTTGCTGCTGTTCTCAGTGAACTGTCAATACAAGAAATAATAAAAAATATAGGCACAGATGAGCAGTAACTAAGAATATGGTTACTTTTAGTGGCAAAGTTAGAAAGACAGCGAAGAGAAACTGCTCCTGTGGGTATTGTGTACTCTGCTTTACTAGTATTGCTGCTTCAAAAGCTTTGTAAAGAGAAAAAGGAAATCTGCTGGGCACTATACAGTTGACTGTCGTTAGAAAGTGGTATTGCTTTTTTTGAAAAATTAGCTGATAAAAGAACAATTGTAATTATGTCACTGACATTAACATTTTAGTGGAAAACTAAATCAATCTGCACTGGTGTGAAATACTGTACTCTTTGTGGAAGACAGTTTACCCCTCAGAAAGAAGTATTTCTGGGAAGAAAAAAAAAAAAAAGTAGTATTAAAAGAGATATGAATAGTAAAGCAGTTACGCCAATTTTCTATGCAATGTTTTTGACCAGAGTTTGAACTTTTCTTGAGGTCTAAAACTTGTATTAGCTCCCATCTGTATCGCTGCTGTCTTCGGTTACAGGAGGTTTACATAAGCTCCTCGCTTTGTTTTGATAGTGTCAAAACTTTTCGTCTTGACATCTGCAACATTTCATTTTTGCTTCATAATTGTGATTCATTTTTCTAGATGTATAAGCTATGCCAAATCTATATTGTAGCAACATCTACTATTTATATATTCTTATTCTCCATCACGCAGTGCAGTATAACATCCAGAAGCAGAAGGAAAATGAAATGACATTTCATTTGTTTCAGAAGTTACAATGTAATTTGTGTTCTGTAGGGATGTCAAGTTTTATTTCACTGCAGTCTTTATTTTTAAATATATAAATATATGTGTTGTTTGTGTATGAATATATGAATACATTAATATATATGAATAGGTTGCCCGGAGAAGCTGTGGCTGCCCCATCCCTGGAGGTGTTCAAGGCCAGGCTGGATGGGGCTCTGAGCAGCCTGGGCTGGTGGGAGGTGTCCCTGCCCAGGGCAGGGGGTGGAACTGGATGATCTTGAAGGTCCCTTTTAACTTAAACCGTTCTATGAATATAGCTATACAAACATAGTCTAAGAAGTTTTAGAAACTATTTTCTTCTGGATGTTTTCAATCAATAACTTTCTATCAGTGTTTGTTCTGCAATAATTTCTGTCAGTATCCAATGCTGTGTTCTTCAGTTAGCTACATTGCTCTTTAAAAGCCTTTTCTCGACCATTAACCCATGGCTAGAGCATGCCACCAAAATATGAATGGTAGTAGAAGCAGGGCCCAGAGATGCAGCTCTTCCCTCCACCCACACTTTAGAGTCGGGTTTACTTTTTCCCTCTTTTCAGCTCAGTAACTACGTACATAATCCATATAAAATGTGATAGTAGAAACAGATGGAGTTGCATAATACCCGACAGCATAACAGTTGGGAACCCTCCAAGGAGGTGTGAAATAGGGATTAAAGTCTCCTCAGCTGGAGGAGGATGGGGACTGGGATCTCCCCTGGGGAGCATTTTGTCAGCAGGGTAGGCAGTAGTAGGCAGGGGTGCACATTTTATTTTTTTTTCTTTTTCCTGGAATAATCAGAGTTTATCTACATGATGAGCCCAATAAGAGGAAGAGCTGAACGTGGTCTTGTCCTGATGGGTCTTGACCGTAAACTTGAACATTTTGAGACCTCATTTCTGTGTCTGCTCTGTAAGAGAAGCTCTGGGCACCCATTAAGTGCGAGAAAGTTGGATGTAGCTCTTAATGTTCATGGATTTAGATGCCTAAGGCTTCTTGAAAACGTATTCTGGAGTTTTATACCAAAAAAGTCAAAGTTACTTCGTCAATGGCATTTTTGTTGTTTGTGTAGAACTGTTCTTTGTAATAACTAACATAACTCGTCTGGGGAAGGTACAGATGCCAGACAGAAGGATAATGTTGTGCCAATATTTGAAAAGAGTAAATGCAACGGTCCTGGTGATTGCTGGCCTGTTAACTTGATATTGATCCAGAGCAAAATGATGCAGTGGTTAATACAAGACTTGCTTAATAGAAATTTAAGGAAGATAATGTAATTAATGCTTAACAGCATTAGCTGAGGGAAAATAGATCCTATCAAGCTACCTTGATATCGCTTTTGATAAGATTACAAGCTTGATGGATAAAATAAAGATGTTGACATTAGTCATATGCTCTGGCAAAAATATCTGTAGCACATGGTACCTTAAGAAGAACAGCAAAACAAAATGTTGCAGTAGATTAAAAATAAGCAACTAGTATATTTTAAAACAATTTTGTTTAAAAAAATTTGGCATCACTGAGTAGATCTGTTTTGAGGTTCTTTTTTCTGTACTATTTAACACTTTTTTATCACACGTACTAAATATAAAAGGAGTATTCATAAAATTTTCAGATTACACGGGGGCTGGGGATGCAGTTAATGATGATAATGACTGATCAGATTCAGAGTGGCCGGACTTTCTTGTGTGCGATCAAGCAGCATGCAAAAAAGCCCATGCCTTTATTAAAGTCATACTTTTCTGAAAGGAAGATGCTACCTAGGAAGTCATTACTCTTGCAGGCTGTTATTTTGATGGAAATGAATTAGATATGGGTTCTTCATGCCATCCCCTGGTACGTGTACACAAGGTGCATCAGGTAGGAATGGAAAAATGGTACCTCTGAATTTTGCTAGTTTATAAACACTGTCAGAAAGTCCCCTCTGTCCACAGTTCAAGGCATCTATTGACAATTTTAACAATATTCATAGAAGACTTCCTTCCCAGCAAAATGACAACTCTATATGCTTTCCCTGCAATGGAAAACTAGGAGAAACTAAAACATCTTAATTCGTCCAAATTGTAGAACTGGAAGTTAAAGCCTGACTTTCTTTTTGCATGGGGAACAGTAATTTGATAAACAATTGGAGGGAAGGGAGGGGTACTTTAATTTCAGTCAAATTATAGTAGGTAAAGGCTGAAACCATAGGTCTGTGGTTTGAGCTGAATAGAGGAAAATTCAAACCATTTCTTTGCCATAGTTACAGAGCTGACTGAACTATCTCAGTGCAGTGATCCTTTCCATTTTACGCTGAGGGTGATAGTGGTGCGTTTGTGAGGCCAGCTGAGCCACTCTCCAACAAACCATTCCAAAGTTCTGGAGCCTGGAGCTTTGATTGGTGAGGGCATCAAAACTTGGTCCAGCAAAAATTTCCAAGCACTGCAGTATGGGTAAATATGCATCTCTCTCTGTTATAACTTTTCTGTCTTAAAAGTAATGAAGTGGAAATTTCTGATAGCTAAAGACAAGCTACAAAATTCCATGCACAATCTGAAGAGTGGGTAATTTTTGGCTGCACTAATGCTGTCTACAAGATGAGGGAAAATCTCTATCAAGCTAAGGAATCAGCAGTCATCAAGAAAGAGCAATATATACCTTACTGGGATATATTATTTTGAGAAGCTTCAAGATAGAAATGACAGTAAGTACATTTTTGGAAGGTGAGAAGAAATAGAAGATAGACAGAACAAGCCCCATACCTGAGTTATGCAAGACAAATTCCCAATTCTATTTTTAGCAAGACAGAACAGTCATAGAGAATAGAGCAATATGCTATAAATGAAGAGTGCTGACAAAGCGTATGTTGTTAGAAACTGGGGAAGGGTAATGAAATAGGACGGAGAAAGCTGATTTTTTGTCAGCATTCCATAACTGAAAAGAATTCCATAAATGAAAAGAAGCCATTACAGTTGAACCTCCTTGAGCAAGTGGTCTACATCTATTCATTTCTTAAATCAAAAAAGAGGTTAAATGCTTCAATAAAAAAATTCTGAATTTTCTACTTCAGTTTATTGTAAATATGCTCAGAGAACTAGATTTAGAGTTCTACAACTAGCAGAGATGAAATGGAGGATGATTCTCAGAGAAGTTTTTAAAATTATTATTATTATTATTTTGTGTTAAATCAGAGGTCCTTTTTGGGAAAGGGAAGAAGTAGCAGTTGATCATATAGGGAGGGAAGAGGAGAACCTGGCATTAGGAAAGTAGGTGCTATTCTTGAATATAGAATTGACTTAGAATTTCTATGCAAAATTCATTTTTATTTTAAGGGCTTAATTTAGTAAAATATGTCTCTGAATGGATCCTAGACAATATTCGAAGTCTAGTTTTTCAGCACACTTAAAATTGGCTTTCTTCTCTGCTGCTGCCTTTGTGAGCACATAAAAATGAATAGAGTTCACTCACTGTTCATATGCTTAAATAATAAGCATTATAAATCTGCTTTCAGGTATGTGCCCCTGCGTGTAGTGCACATCCTCAAGATAGTCATGCTTTTGGCATGTATTTTTTAAATTATCTTACTGTTTAGTTTGCGCTACTCTATCAAGCTGGATAAATTCTGATTGTCTCGAGAGTAGGCAGGACAATAAAAGAAAAACATTAGTAAACCCCAGACAACAATTTCAGGTAAGCCTGAAGTAAATTTGGTTAAATGTTCCTAAATAACCAAATGCTTAACCTAGCAATAATAGATTTCATTTTTACAGACCTGGGTACTTTTGGTGTATGGCCTGGTTTTGGGGTAAGGAGGAAATTGCTGAAAATAATCTAAGGCAAGCTTTTCCTTGTGCTATGATTAGGAGTATGAAGAATGCTATAAATCATTCATTGGAGGCAGCCGTCGGAGTTTGCAAAATCCTCTGTCTTAATAGGAGATTCTGTCAAACATCTGAAACACCAAGGACTTCTTCATAGCTGAGCCTCAGGCTCAATTAACTCTGTCTCTTACTGCTATTAACCAAATATTTTGTTGAAAGCACCAATATCTTTCAATTTCCCTCCATTTTTACCAAAAGAGATTTGTTTTTTAAAGTGCAAAAGGTTCCTGGTGATATCATATGGTGCCTACATTTATCTGTTTTTTTCCATCCCTGTGGTGTAATTCATCATCAGTATAGCTTAATCCCGAACACATACTCATCCTGCCTGGGCCTGGGATCCCTGTAATCCCCTGACCCAGGCTGGCTAGCTGAACAAAAGGAAGCCTTAATTAAATTATTGCATAAATTCCCTTTGGAGAAGCTGAATAAAATTCAGTAGATGTAGGGTATCCAGCCCTGAGCAGATGTGAAAGGAAATCTGGAAGCCTAGTGAACTGGCAAAGAAATCCCAAATCTAAGCTATTGAAATCTGGTGCTTGGAGAGATGATTATTTTTGAAAGAGTTGCATCCCCTTTTGAAGCATTCCTGGTTTTTTCTCAACCTAGCTGGTGGCTGGGAGGTTGGTTTGGATTTGATTAAATACAACGTGCTTCCGATGGACAGGCCGGTTGGTGTAGAAGAGGGGAGCAGCCGGGTTTGCTGCCTCACTGCCGCGCATTGGACAAATGCATCAGAAGAGCAGCAGAGAAAGGTAGATGTGTCTCTGAGATGTCAGGGGTTTTTAAAACAGCAAATCTACGTAGAGCAAATCTATGCTGGCTTTGTAAAGCCACATTATTTTGACAGGGGTCTGTGAGTTTGATGGTTTGGGTGAAAAGGGGAAGGGGAAGGAGGACTTACTAATGCAGTATTTTGGGAAGAACTGTGCTGAAAACACCTAAAAGGACTGTGTTTGAGTGCCCTGAATCAGGTGCTGGGAGAGATGGAGAGCAGAAGGTGGTCTGTGATGGGCTTTGTTCTCTTCCCAAATACCATCTTACATACTTGTATGCGTCATGAAACCAAGGAGTGCAAGTACAAGTTTGAAACAAGACATTTCAACCTACCAGTACCGCTCAGGACACTTCTGTTTTTCTCAATTTAGAACAATTTGAAATTGAATCTCAATTTGAAATACTAGAACTGCTGCGACGGAGTATTGCCACAGCCGTGCAAGGGTTTAGTTGCCTGCCTGTGTTTGTGGCTTTCTGTCTGACAGTAACTGTGAAGTGAATGGATTTAGGATGTTGTCGTTAACCGTGGTACCCCATGGCTTGGCATGACTTTTGACAGAAGAGTCATCTCTTCCATTTCAGCACGGAGCTCTGTAGCGCAAACTCAAATTGCTCTCTGAGTCTGAACCCCAGCCCCCAAAACGTACCAGAGATGACATGCACGAGGACCAGCAGTGTTATGTCGTATTTAGCTGTTGTATTATAATTAGCTGCCTGGCAGCTGGGATGTTCCTTAACGAGATGTAGTCTGGTAATGGCGCTAACAGGACGAAGCCTGACATGATACCTTAACGGCAGCGTGTTCTTTCCGTTCTCCTGTGCCCTCGTAACGCCTCTGCGCAAGCAGAAGAGACAATTGCTCATTGACCAATTCAATTATTTTTATGTAGCTGGACATGTCGCTAATGCTAATCAATTAGGATCTCCTTGTACTACTGGGAGGTCTTTACTTATCTTTGGGACTGAAAGCATTTTAAATCTCTTTAGAAAAATATCTTTCTAGAGAGAAGTGAATAATTACCTGAAGAGATGAGGAAACCTCCCACTTTCTTCACTTTAGTAAGGATTTTTTTTTTTTTTTTCCAGGGAAATAAGATGTTATGGAAGTCTAGGCTCTTTTTTTATACTGAACGATAATAATGAGAAAAAATAGAGCGAATCACGCTATTTGCATATGGCTCCTGTAGCAGCAGTGTTTCTGTTGTTCCCTTTTTTTTTTTGCTGTCATTTCAAATCTGCTCACCTGCACAGCGGGCGATGCTGGGAGCTGATCTGTCTGCCAACTACTCCGTTTTTTGATCGGCAAGGTTAGTTTTTACACGCTCCAGCTCTCTAAGCAGGCTTGGATTGTGCAAGTGCTGGTGTTGGCACGCAAGAGGAGGACGGCCAAGCCGGGGGTATAGAGAAAGATCAGGAGCAGGTATTTGAAACTGCAATCCTGGTGTGTTGTCTGCCTGATGTGTGCCTTGAATGGGAGGAATTTAGCAGTTTGCTGGGTAAGTTTTAGAGAAAAATACTGGCTAATACTGCCCAGCGGCACAAGCAGAATCTTCTTCTGTTGATTTCAGTCCTTGACCTTTGCCATGAAATTGTCTTTCACTTTTTGCAGTACAGCAAATTTTCAGCAGATTTTCCTCTCTCGGTGAGCTAATGGTTCTGCCCGAGTAGGTTCGCGCTGGTTTAAATGTTGTCTCACTGCTGACCTTGCGCAGGGTGCTCTCAGCCCTCCCCTTGCACAGATACAAATTTCTGACAACAGGGCGAGGAACGCATTCCTTCTGTCACATTATGTAAAATGGAGTTTAAATAACTTTTTTTTTTTGGAAAGCTATGAGAACACCAAGTCCAAAAATAAATGGGGAAAAAAAAAGGAAAGAGGGAAAATGTTTGATATTGGGACATGGCTATATAGTGAACTCTTACCTCCTAGCTGTTTCAACTCAGTAAGATACCTCTAATACAATAATAAATAAAATAGGTGCTAAATCAAAGTTCCGTTGGATCAGGTATACACTAAAGTAAACAAGCTTAAGGATTCTGAAGCATAAAAGCAGCTAAGCTGGTGACACCAAGTCCAACCAATTCAATAAAGTCTTTTAGAAAGTGGCCACTAGGGAAACATAAAAAATAGAGGACAAATGGAGACGTACCCAACCTTGGGTAAAACCTCCCAGGTTTTAACTGGGGACTTGAAGAGAAAAGAAAGGCACTTCTTAGCTGGAATTTGTATCTGTGTATTGTAATATAGGCAGTGACAAACCCAACCCCAACCTGCTTTTGGACCCACTGACTTCCATCTACTCCTACAACAGCGTGTTGCAAAAACTGTGGTTTTAAATGGTAGTTTTACAAGATTCTTTCTTTTTAAATTTATCCTGGTTTGTGAGGGTTTTTTGTATGAAACACGTGAAATAATATTTTTGTTTTCAGCTTCGTCTTATGATTCATTATTTTATGTACTTGGGTCTTATTCATGTATCTTTAACAGACTGAAAAATTTTGCTCTACTTGTGGTTTTTTTTTCCTTTTTATTATTTTTTTTTTCTATGTAGAAAGTTCTGTACAGTGTACCTTAATTCTTTTTGTACTTTTCCATAGTTCTGCTTTAAGTCCTTCTTGAGGTAAGATGTCTAGGGTTGCATGGAAAGTTCCAGACGCGGCACATCATGAATTTATACAAAGGCGTGATGATGTTTTTGAGATATTCTTAATAGTTTTCTATTTGCCTTTTTGAGTGCTGCTGAGCATTAAGCTGACACTCTTAGAGAACTGTCTGACATGACACCAGATGTCTTATATGCGTGGCAATGTATTATCTAGGGCCCATTATTGTGCTAGGTAGGGTTATTTTTACTTGCATGCAGCTCATTGCCATTGAGCTGTATCTACCATTTTATCACCAGACATTCTGTATTGTCCGTGCCTTTTCAATCAAACTTATGTACCAACGTTGAAACTTGCCACGTGATTTACTTAAATGTTGAATATCAGAGATCTGAGCACTGATCCTTGAAATAACCTACCTCTCCTATTATGGAAAAAAAAAAAAAGTAATTCTACTATATCCTTTTTATCTTTTGGGGAATCTTTAACTCACAAGATGACCCTCTCTCTTATCTCGTAATGATATAGCTATTTTAAGATATTTAGGTAAAGAACACTAGCGAAAGAAGTTATCATATAGACATAGATTATATTAATTATTCTTTTCCAGAAGCTTCTTGCCTTTTCAATGGGCTTGTATAGACTTGAGAGGCACTTAAACCCTATTTTAACTATTTCTCTATGCATCCTATTAATTCTTTTATATGTCTGTTAGCTCTTTTTTTTGATACAATTTCCACCTGTTTTCCAAGATTAGAAATCTCATTTTCTATCTATACCACTTGTCTTTTATGTAGATACCAATAACAGACTAATTGCTGTAATACTGCACCTACTAGTAATACTTCAAGGGATGTGAATATGATCTGTCACATTCAGGTTGTTCATTAATCCTATAAAGGAAAAGAAATGAAATACTGTGTTTTCTTGTAGTGCCTTGATTTTGCTTGAGGTGATGTGATTTCTTAAAAGCCACGAAGGAGTTTATATTTGTTTAGGCACAGAGCCATGCGTTTCTGCTGGAGACAGCCAAGGTCAAGAAATGATTCACAGAATCCTAGAATGGTTAAAGTTGGAAAGGGACCTTGATGATCCTCTGGTTCCAGCCCCCCTGCCCTGGGCAGGGACACCTCCCACCAGACCAGGCTGCTCCAAGCCCCATCCAACCTGGCCTTGAACCCCTCCAGGGATGGGGCAGCCATAGCTTCTCCAGGCAACCTGTTCCAATGTCTCACCATACTCAAGAGTAAAGAATTTCTTCCTAATATCTAATCTAAATCTCCCCTCTTTCAGTTTAAAACTGTTACAACCTTGTCCTATCGCTCCACTCCCTGATAAAGTCCCTCCCCATCTTTCCTGTAGCCCCCTTTAGGTACTGGAAGGCCGCTATAAGGTCTCCCCAGAGCCTTCTCTTCTCCAGGCTGAACAACCCCAGCTCTCCCAGCCTGTCCTCGTAGGAGAGATGCTCCAGCCCTCCCATCATCTTCATGACCCTCCTCTAGACTCGCTCCAACAAGTCCACGTCCTTCTAATGTTGGGGGCTCCAGAGCTGGACACAGCACTCCTGTTGGGGTCTCACCGGAGCAGAGCAGAGGGGCAGAATCCCCTCCCTTGACCTGCTGGCCATGCTTCTTGGGATGCAGCGTGGGATGTGGGGGGCTTTCTGGGCTGCAACCCCACATTTCTGGCTCACGCTGAGCTTCTCATCCACCAACCCCCCAGGTCCTTCTCCTCAGGGCTGCTTTCAGTCCTTTCTCTGCCCAGCCTGGATTTGTGCTTGGGATTGCCCCAACCCACGTGTGGGAGCTCGGGGTTAACCTCGGGGTTAACAGCACTTCATCCTGCTGAAAGGGACACGGAGACTCCTCTTACCTTGAAGACCCTCCCCACAATTTTTTGATCTGGGTTAGACTCAGTCTTGTTGGTTTTGATGATACAAAATGCTGAAAATGGAGGCCACCAGAAATTTTGGAATACAGGCACAGAGACGTATTAAAGTGCAGTTAAGGACAGATTAATAGTATTATAGAATGGAAATATCTGAACAGTTTTATTTGGTCTCTTTCTTTTCTTTTTTTTTTTTTTTAACCATAGTGACTATGATGATAATTCCTTTTAAGCAGAAAACTGAGATAATTGTCTATGCCTGAACTGATACTGTAAGATTGTATGTACAGAGCAGGAATTTTTGATGACTGGTTATTTATTTACATGAAGGGAAAAAAAGGTTCCCTTAGCAATTTTTTTTCAATCTGGATTTTTGCTAAACTCACTTTATGAAAATGACTTGCCTCTGAAGAATTGTTCTATATAAATTTAGCCTTCATGATTAAATTTAGCAATGTAGTGAAAGAGAATTTAAACTCATTTAGAAAACCTTAATCCATCTCCTAATGAAGTTTCCATAATCAATTTATGGGGGGGGGGGTAAAGAAAATTAAGAAAATTCAATATTTAATGGTTAAAATGTGACACCCTGCTGCAGACCGCAAGATGCTAGGAAGAGGGAAGTCCTACTAAGCTTTCCTTTAAAGAACATTTTCCCTTGTTGTCTAGAAGCTAATTTTCAGAGTTCATTTTCACCAGTGGAACAATACTGTGTTTTGAATAGCAAAATTTGCTGCTTTCTGTTATTACTGTTAGAAAACTTACTCAGTTTAAACTAAAACAGATGTTGCGTTACATTATCTTTCTCAGATAAGTTCCCAGCCGTGCGGAATTACAGATTAGCGTCAAATGCTGATCTCTGTCGCTGCGATATGTTCTAAACCAGCAGCTTGCCCGGCACAAAGCTGTCTGGAGGGGCACTATGTGCTGCCTCAAAGACACGGGGGATTCTCCAGTCGTTCCTGGGCAGGCGCGAGGTGGGGAAATTAAGAATCTACACTGCTCTTGAAAAGATAGAATTCTTCTCTTTTTTCCTCATTTTCCCCCATGTAAGTTCTGCAGTAAAGCCAAAAAAAAAAAAAAAAAAAAAGAGATTTGGTATTAATAATGTTTCCTAACCTTCTGAATGATTAATATTTAGATGATGACTTAGTACGAATAAGATTATTCAGTTCTTCCCATTATAAAACTTAAATAGTGATAATGAACTCAAGGTTAAATAAAGCTTATATAGCACCTTTCAGTGGGGGGAGTTCAAATGTTATATACGCATAATTAATTGCGCTTTAGAAGATTACTATTATAAGCATGTAAGTAATATTAAGGAAAAGCAAAAGTTAGCAAAACCAGTATTTTGTCCCGAGTTTACGCTGTGAGAGATGGGGCCAGAATCAAGCAGCCCTGAGCTTCAGGTCCTCTCTTAATCACTGCACACAAACACTTTATTAAAACCAAACCAACCCACGTTAAAAATGGGGAACTAAACACCTCTGCACTCAAATTGCTATTCTGTTATCTCCAATTAGCTAAATGTGGGGGAGGAGAGAGTAAACACAAGTAAAATTTGGGGGGATGCAGAGTTAATTTGATCAGAAGCGCGCTTTAGTGGCACTGTGTTGGGGACATGTGTGATGGACCAAAGGGACTAAGCAGCAGAGCACATGGAAGTGCCACCAAAAGGTGAGGTTCCCACCCCAGTAGGACAGGGGGGCTGCTGAGGAGACTGAGAGCTTGCTGTAACTTTGCTGTTCCAGTACACGAGCAGGTCTCTTCGTCGTCTCAGGTTTCCCTGCTGCCTTTGCACTCAGCCAGCCTTTAAATGTGAACAGAGAGGTAGGGCTGGGGTCTATTTTATTTTATTTTATTTTTTTTATTATTTTATTTCTTCAGAGCTTTATTGGTGAGTAGGTTTTTAATTAGTCAAAATAGAAAAAAAAATATAGACGTACAGCTCGCAGCATGGATGCTCCTTCCCAGAAGCAAAAATAAATCTGAACTATAAAATATTTTTAACTACTTCTCTTCTTTTAGCAGATGCAGAACCTTTTGATTTGAATGTGTCAGGGTTTTAAAATTATTTTTTACAAGAAGTGGAGAGGCGAGGGGGCAGGCATGGAAGTCTTTAGTGAAAGGCGTGTTTATGGGAGTCAATACCACAAAACGTTGCCCCATTTTCCCCCAGAATGAGCTGTGACGCGAGAAGTCAGCCGGTGCCCGCTCCATCCTGGGATGGGGATCTGGGAGTCTACCAGGCTGAGGGTTTCCCACCTCTGAGCTCTGGGAGCCCCTCGCTCGCTCCTTCCTGAAGGAATGGTCTTCCCTGGACGTCGCGCGCAGCGCTGGCGGCGGGGGACGCGGGTGCACGCAGTGACTGCGGGGTGTATGTACCACCCGAGCCCGGAGCTCGCCCGGGCTGGCAGCTCCAGGGTGAGGGAGGGTTTCATCACTCCTTAGTTGGCTGAGAAACAGAACACATTCTGCTCCGGCAATTCAAAATGAGCGCAAATTAAGGTAAATTAGAAAATTGTGAACTATTTAATACTCCTATTTCCACGTTATTTATTCAGAAGACATTTCTGTTAACAGTGCATTGGACTCGCAGAGCAATTAACTCCATCCCTTTCACCGATCCCTCTACAGATACGCTGACGTGCTCTGCAGAACAAAGGGTTTGATCTGTCAGGACTAAGATGCTGCTGTGTTGGTTTTTTTCCTTTGCTTATCGCTGTGTTAACATAGGAGGGGAAAATGATTAGTTACATTGCTGCGTTCTGTGAAGACGTACAAGGTCAGGAAGATGTTTCCAGATCTACAGCCACTTCAGAAATATTTTGGAGTGCTAACATTCTGAGCATCCAAAATGATTGTCTCCTCTTCCTTCAAGTCTGCTTTGCCCTCGCTTCCCTGAGAAATGCGGCTGAGTACACAGCTGCTGATTTCTGCGTTTAGTTTGGTGCCTGACGGAGCTACAAAACACAGATAATGGTTCCTCTCAAAGAGGGCAAGTGTTGTTAGACAAACTCTCAAGTATTTCATTGGCAGAAAGATGCATTCCTTCTCAATTCCATGGGGTTCAAGAGTCAGTTCTGGGATGGTGGATGCCTTTGTGCAAGATGGCTTGTTTTCTACATAGCTCCTATAAACGCAGTAACGCTGAAGTAAATGCACACTTTAATTATTCTAAACCGTAATTTATACATTAGTTTCCATAATAACTTGTCGTTGCTGTGGCGTGGTTGGAGCAAGTGACGTTTGTGAGAGTAGAAAGTCAATTTGTGCAATGATTTACAATGTAGCCATTGATTTCTCAAGTAAATATTGGGTTTGTTTGTTTTGGTCAGATGAGTTTATATTGAAATTGTTGTATTTTCCATAGGTACAAACTAGGTGGGAAAATTAGTCACTGAGGTCACTGTATTTTAAACATTAAGAACTGTAATTGAAATGTCTTTCTGTGGAAGGCTGTGTTTTCACAAATATACTACTTGGACACAAAGGAATATTGTTTCTTCAGGGCTTGCTCCACTGTTAAATACAGATTTAAGCGTTGAGCTCTGAAGGAATCATCACTCTCAACCAGGGACAATTCACTGTGCCAATAAAAAGGTTGTGTACAATTTAGAAAGAACAAGAAAACAATGTTCTTGGCTCTAATTAGTTTTCTTGATATATAGGGTAATACATTTCTCAGAAGGATATAAATGATACTAACACTTTTATTTTGACATAATAAGCCTTCTAAAGAATTACTGAGGTTAAATGAAAAATACATACAGTACTTGCAACCCTGTTTTACGCTGTTGGGCTTGCAACTATTGCCACATGTATCTGTACATGGAGGAAATCTGTACCTGGCCTAAAACATTAGCTATCGCTGCTGTAAACTTCTTTTTAATAGGCATCTTTAATAGATTACGGAAATCTGCAGCAGTAGAACATCTTGGGGAAGAGCTGGTTCAACCCAGAATGGGTTTGCTGCTGTAGAAGGGAAGTAACACACAAATCTTGCCTCAATTCCAGAATCTGGGAGCTGCAAAACCCCAATTAACCCAAGAATGGTTTGACAAAGACAACACAGTTGACGCACATCAAGTTAGAATGCCAAATATCCATGATTCGATGCAGGTTTATCTGTCATTAGTTGACATTGTCAATATAACTTGAGCTTCTCTATACTGACCTCAAAGTAAGGGGTACCTTATGGTGAAAAGCTTAATTCTTCAAAGCTGTAAAGGTTTCTTTTGGTAATAGGTTCACTAGATTGTCTGCTAGTACATGGGATGAAAATTGGATATATTGGAACAGTAGCTTCATATATGATTATTTTGTTATAATGTGTTTGTAGACTGTAGATGACTAGTTATTCAGTTTGAGGAGGAAGAGCAGAACAGAGAATAAAGGCAAATGTGCCTCACAAGTATTGAAGCTAAGATAATACACACTACAGAGGGGGGGAGTGTTTCTACAGTGCACGTACCCCAGTGAAAAGGCCCCTCTGGAGTTATCCATGTTCTTATTTTAGTGCAGAGAGCGATACCGGGCGGCACGGTTACCGGATTCTGGGGGGTCCCACAGGGGGCTTCACTGCTCTGTAGCTACAGACCCTGCCTTCGCAGCTCTCCAGCCCGCCCTTCGCTTTTAGCTGTGAAACCTCTCTTCTGGCTGCTGCGGCCGCGTTGGCCGGGCCCCCGCGGCGGTGATGCACCGCGCTGTTGTTGTGCTGTGTGTGTGGACCCGCATCCCCGCGGTCTTCTGTGTCCAAACCTGGGGGTGATTCTCATGGGAAGGAACCGTTACTGGGGTGAGAATCGCTCTNCCAGTCAGTGGGAACAGCGTGAGAAGTGGTACCTACCGTCAGGGAGTTTGTGCCAGGTCCAGTGAAAAGTGTCTCGGGCTGGGGGAAAGCGTGGCAAAAAGTCCGTGCTGGCATCACTGCCTGCTGCATTGCAGAAGCCTGTCTCAGCATCCTCTCTGCAGCAGCTTCGTGCTAAAATCAGCTCATCGGTAAACGACCACCTGAATTACAGAGCACGAGTATGGCGATTGTGACTGTGCCCGGCTCACAAAGAGGTGCTGCGTGGTAAAGGGAGAGGGCGGGAAGGTGGAGCAGAGCAGGTTATCAGAAAACATCCCTTCTCCTCTCCTGCCTGCCCGAGGAATTCTCATTGTTCGTTGCATCTATTGTTTTCATTCCCCCTTTCCTTCTCATTTGATGATGGAGGAATAAGAAATAGATTTGTTTCTAGGAGGTCAGTCGGAATGCTGGTGGGGAAATAGGTTAAGATTGTATTTCGGAGGAAATTTTCTAAGGCATTTGAATGTGGCTTTTCTTTTTCTTTCTTCCCTCCCTTCCTCCTCTCGGTTACCAGAAGCAACTGGCCATTGGAAATTATAGAGAGACTGCTGGACTGCCACAAGCTGCAAATTAATTTCTATTTTTATAATTACGTGTTCGAGGTGTTTCCAGCTCCTGATGGAGATAGTAAAAGGCTGAGCAAGAATGTTACAAAAATCTGCCCTGAAAAAGAATTGGGGTTGGGAGGGGTAAAATGTAGGAATAAAATCGGAAAGCAATAAAAAGTCACATCATTGTGAAACTTCTCTAGTACCTGCCATGCTTTATTTCAGTAAAATTTCTTAATAATTTTATTTCCTATGAAAGATCTATGCATACATATATTGCAACTATTGCAGTACTAAAAGGATTGTAAAAGTTAACTTGAGAAAGGCAGAGTATGGAAAACTACTTGAAGACAGTGTGGAAATGGCAAGGGCAGATTAGAAATGAAAAGTCAGAAGTTTATCTGTCACTGTTTTTCTATTTTACTCTGATGTCTCTGTTATTTTATCTGTAAAATGAGGATAATTGGATGTCTGTTGGGTGGACTGGTCTGAATACAGTGGTGTAGACAAATTACAATAGTTCAGGCAGTTATTGCTTGTCAAATGAGCAGCGAAAAATGTATGAATATTCCGTCTACTTTCAAAGTAAAATGTGATAGGTTAATCCATGTGCGTTATACTTGGGAAATGGAGTGTATTTTACATGCACACACATATTCACACACGCAGAGTTAATGACTGTGATTGACAGATAAACTATCATTTAACTGTCATCACATGAACGTGACCAACGATTTGTATGCAGAACTGTAACGCTCCTCACCAGCTTTGTAATTCGTGTTTTCTAAATATACAGACATCCACCATATGCGGATGCTCTTATGCCAGAGGAGAACGTTTAGGCTTGAGTACACAGACGCCGTTGCTAGTCAGTAGGTTTTATGCACGTGTTTTTCCTGCTGTTGTTGGAACTGCAGCCGTTTATCGAAGCGACTAAAATGTTTTTGTTGTAGCCGGTTGCTTGAGATGTTTTCCTCCTTCATTCTGCTTTTGGTAAGGATGAGCCTAAAGGAATCCAAGTATTTTGCTAGTATTCCGTCAATACTGCAAAAATATTTTGGAAGACTGGTAGACGTTTTTCCATACATTTTGACGGTAACCTCCTATCTGCGGGATAGAAGTTTGTGTGGCACGTGTTTGAAGCACTAGGAGAAAAGTTCCTTTTTCCAAACTCAAAGAAAGTTCCTCATTCCACCAGTAGCTTCGCTCTGTGGGTGATCCCAGCTGCCCTCCTGCAGTGGCTGAGGGAGGGTGAAGGCTCTTCAAACTTTCTGCACGGTTCTCTTTTTAATATGTACAGCGTATCAGGCTTTGCTTTTCTGTGCATCCAAAACCCACCTTCGCTAGAGAAATTAAGGATCAGCTCTCATCTAAGTTGGGCAGATCTAGTTCATAAGTAAGACATGGTGATAATTAAAACCTCAGGGACACTTTTATTAACTTAGTGTTGGAGGTACAAGAACTCATGGTGCTCCTGCCGTCCTGCTCAGCTATAACGGCTTAGTGGTCAGAGCACTCTCTGTTCCCTTTTCTTCCTGAAGGATTCATATCCATGCCTAGCCCACAGGCTGTGGACTAGTGGATTTACTTTTGTTTCCGTCATAGTTTCCAATTAAAAGATGTAGTCAGTGTTTCCCTGTGCCTCTCTGCTCCATGTACACGTGTTCAGAAGATCCTTCGGTAGTGTCACATTTTGTACCGTGGAGAGACTGAAGTGCTTGTGGATTCTCCACTGCTTTTAGGTCTGAGATTTACGAGAAGAAAAAGGAAAGTAAGGAAAAAAACCCAAAGCAGTGGTTAAGCATAAGAACGCAGTGCTTTAATGAGAGAGCAACAGCCAGCTCCAACTGACCCTCAGGGTATTGTCTCCTCTTCATCCCACCATCACAGGCAGAAGGACAATGAGAGTTTCCTCTCTAGTTTCTCATCATTTTGTATCCACGGTTGCAATATTCTTCTTCAGTTCAGGTTTACATTCTGAATTGTTTAGGTTTGGATTTCTTAAACTCTGGATTAGATTTTCATTCCAGTGAGCTGCGTTGGCATCAGTTTCCATTGCTGTGCAGTTCTTTTACGTACCTTATCCCCATTTCTGTAGAAACACACACATATATATATTCATTTAATTTCGAAGGGATTATCAAAAGCATCTGCTTGGTGACTGAAAGACTTCTGTATTTTAAACCTATTTTTAGAAATTAATGAAATACAGCATGTGAAATGCTGCGCTCAGGGATGACTCAATACCATACAGAAGTTTGTAAAATACTGTTATTTCAGTTAATTGTAGCATTGCAAGTCTATACGGTTATCTGGAAAAAAAGAACCAAACCAAACAACAAAATCCCCCCAAAACATGCAAGGATTTTAGTTTAGCAAAATATTTATTGCAGTGTGATCAATAAGATGAAGAGAATTTTAGTGCATGTTTAGGTCTCGTTTGAAAAATTGGTGCAGCTTAGAAAAGCATGCACAACGGAAACTTTCTATGATTCATTCTTTTACGTGATACGTATGCACATTAAAGACATATGTAGTGGTGAAAATCTTACCAGTTTGCACCACATATATCTTTATACTGCCATGCTTTGCTGCATCATTTTTTCACTACGAAAAGTGGCATATGTAATTATAGGGGAAGGCACAATTACAAATTGCATGCAATTACATGCAAACAAGTAAACAAAATAAAACTACAGTCAGCAAGCTAAGGAATAGCTGAAAGCCTTTTAATGGAGATGCCAAAGATGAGCTTTTGCAGCTCTACAATTTACCAGTCAAATTGTTGTCATTTAGGAGAACTTCCCCACAGAAGCTCAGAGTAGAGCAAATGATGGGCAAATTGTCTTTCTAAATTATTATATACTGTTCTGATTGGTTTCCCCCTATTATTCTTTGACAAGATCTTAATATTTTCAAAGTTAAGAACTTGAGCATTTGTCTTCAGTAACTGAACTTTCCTGTTCTGCATGTCTCGTGAAGTGAGACGCGTTCACTGCGTGGGGCACATCTCAGGAAATAAGTAATGTTTTGAGGGTGTGATTGTAATAAAAAAGCTTTATGAGTTTTTAAAAAAGGTCACGGAAAAGAGGATAAATACTGCGTCTGCATTGTTCAGGAGTTTATCATTAAAATAAGTTCTGTCTTCTGGATCTAAATCAATGGGAGAAGCAAACAAAGCTGCAGAGATAAGGTCGTGTTCTCAGGTATGGACAGATCCTTGTCTAAAGAAATTAAATTTTGGCTGTAAACGACTGCTGAGAATTTCTTTGTTGTCTTGTGTACAGTTCCTGGAGCTACGGGATAATTAACGCTGGTTAGCACTGCGGGACACTCAGGTCAAACGAGTGTTTTCTCCTACCTTTGCTACCATGATAGGCAACTGCCTTTCGCACGGAGCTAACCTGCCCTGATGGAATTTTTGATACTTTCTTCTGAAAAGGGACAGATTCCCATGCAGGGCACTCTTTATCATTTGGGTTTTATCATGGTTTATCATTTTTTGAAAGATTAAAAGATAGTGAGGGGGTTGGATAAAAGGGAGAGCTGGCAGAGGGATTCTTCCATATTCCTTCAAGAAAATAGAATAGTAATAAAAAAATGTTCTTCAGCCTATCCAGACACAGTCAGATTATCTTCTGATATCCTGGAATGTGCTCCGCAGCTGCATCCTCTTGACAAATAATCCTCCCTCTCCACCAACAGCATACTTCAAGATAATTGGCTGAAATTTTCTTAGCAAATAATTATTTGACCAATTAAAGCTGTTAGTCTGCATAGTAATGAACTGTCAATAGATCTTTAATTCCTATGAAATCCTGCATTTTTGCAAATGGAGGGAAGATAGAGAACATCTTAAAGTTGTTGAACAAATAATGTCATTCAGAACCACTGAAAAGATGCAAAAGTTTCTCTTTCTGCAAACGTTTATGGAAACCAAACGCTATTCAGATTGATGCTTGAGGCAAAAAAGCAGTTAAATGAGAGGTGAATATAAAATTTATGGAGTTAGACAGGGTTTTTCACTCCTTTTCCAGTTTATTCATCCAGAATCTTATAGCAAAAATTATCTGTAGAAGTCAAGACCTACATATAAGGGCCTACCCTGTTCTGTGAGGAATTTTCCATTTAACTCTTACTATGTTCGAGCTACTTTAAAATATTATTCAATTACATGATACATCAAATAGAAACTCCATATGGTGTATTTCTTCTGCACCTGTGTAACAAATAATGAAATAATTTATATCGATATTAAATGAACAGTCTGTGTTGAAGCCGTGGAGCATGTCACCAGCTCACTGCTTTCTCAACTCAGAAGAAACCAGCAACGGGGGTTATTTGAGATGGGACATCTTTAAAAGGACCTTGTCATTGGGCAGTAATAGTCTCATACCTGAAATATTTTCCTTTATGTCGTTGAAGCTGAGCGGGCGAGCGACTGCAATGGCTTGGCTTAGAAATGCTATTGGAAGCTAAGAAAAAAAATTAAGAAACAACCAAGAACTCTGGGGAGAAAACCTGCTTGCTTATATATTAAAGAAGAAAGCAGAAAAGTAATACGTGTGGGTGGAAAAAAAAACCCAACATTAAATCTACGAATAGATGACCAACCCAGTAAAATCTGAAAAACAAATAAGAGTGGGCAAAGGATTATTATCAAAAGCAGCAGGAGCTAAAGGCTAAAGCCAAAGTATTTTAAGTGCAGGAGTGGAAAAAGGAGCTGAAAGCACAGCATTTATCATCCTGAAACAATGGCACATTTACACCATCGTGTTCTGAAATAATTTGCCCATAGGACAGAAAAATATCTTGTTTTGAAATCAGGTGGAAATTAAAATGCAGCACTCTCTCCCAGCTTCTTGTTTTAGGTAAGATTTTGACAGCTACCAGTGTCAGAAAAAGCTTCCTATCTTAGTGTCTGTAATTTGGGTTAAGAAAAATAAGCGAGGAGTAAGACTGATGAATTTTCTGTCAGTGTGTACATGGATATAGATTTGAGTTATCTGTTGCTTTCTGGATAGTCTGCAGAGAAGTTGCTTAGATATCAGTAGGATGAACTTAATTTAAACTAAAGGTGGTTAAAAATTTAAACACATGAGAAAGTACAGATTTAAAATCAACGTGCAATTTAGCATACTGTCAAAAACCTCACCTTGCTGCTTTTATTCAGTGGCACGTGAAACAATTGAGCCTAAAATTTTAAGAAATGAAAAAAAAGTTGGTTTATATTTGATTTCTGCATAACTTCCTGATGCTTCATATTGGAAGTGTTTGCCAAATTGTCCCCAAAGCCCATCCAGATGAATCCCAGCGCTGGTTCTCCCAAGCTTCAAATTGCACACTTTGAAAATATTCTGCAGGATTTGCTCTGACCGCACTGTCCCGGCACTGACATCGTTCAGAACAATGTGACGTGTGAGGTGCAGGACCTCAGTTAGCATTTCAGCTTATCCATTGGCCTACTGCTGTGATTCCTCCCGAAATGCCCCACCATCGCCATCCTTACCCTGGCGTTTGCTTTCGCCTGACCTCTCTGGGAGCTGACACATCTTGTTGTGATTAAGATTAAGACAAGAATTCGTCTTTACAAATTGTGTTTTCCCTGTATTAGTTTTCAGCCCATATTGCTCCATGGAGAAAGCAGAGATTCCACCTCACTACCGGGCTGTCTCTACATTCGTGTTTTAGTTCAGCTCAGGAACGTGTGCTTCGTAAGTGAGTAAAGGAGATCTTCCAGCCTTCTGAACAAATTTCGTTGATTAACTATTAGCAATTTTTCAAGACTAGTTTGTTCTATTCTGGCAAATTTGTGTCCTTCTCATATGCATCTTTTAAATAGAGAGAAAGCATGTTGAAACGGTGCACATTTTCTTGTTTTCTTAAGTTAATGATATTTTGCGATTATAATATGTAATAGGTTTTACAAAATTTGGGAGGAAGGAATAGAAATGGGGCTGCAAGACAGATTTTACTTTTTTTTCCTTTAGTCTCCTCTTGTTAATGTGAATAGTAGCCTACAGAATCTTTCTTCAGTCTCAGACTCAAGGTTAACATCAGACTATTTAACCCTGTTGCGGAACTACAGCATGAAAAACAAACAACATACGGAAGTTGGAAAGCAAATTCATCCAGCAGTGCAAACTTTCTTTCACACAGTCGTTACTCAGAGGCTGCAGCTTTAATTAGAACTGCAAGTAACCTTGATTTGATTTTTATTTTACGTAAAAATGTCATTATATGTCAGCAGTTAGATCAAAGAGCTATTGGAAAAAGGTGTTTGCCAGTCCAAGTTGCAGAAAAATCCATTAATTGTATTTTATTCATGGGGCCTTTTATTTTCTCCTTGCAAACTTTCATAAAAGCATACTCTTATTCACAAAACTGCGCAAAGGAAATGATACCTATACATCTGTGAACTGATGTAAACAGCTGGCGTGGTTGAAGAGACATCAAAGCAGGGAAGGCATGTAAATGGAATTCAGAAACCATCCATGTAACACCACGAGATACAGAAATAGTCAAATGGCTAGTAAGAAACTTCTACTGGCCAACGTATTGCATAAATGATTAACCTGATTTTGAACGATGACTAAATATGATTGCTATCAGGTAAAGCGTTCGGTATGTCTCAGGTCTATGTTAATGGGGAATAGTCCCCCTATCGTCAATTAATTCTTCCTACCTGAAAAGCAGCCATAACAAGCCTTTGTTCAGTGGGTTAGGTTCTCTTTATGTACATCTACTTTATAGCCCTGTAATTGCCTTGATTTCTTTGAACTTACTCTTGATTTATGTTGCTATAAATAAATAAATAAATATTAACTAATATAGCCACACAATCTCCATGTAATTATATAGATGTTAGCTATTTTAGCTATATTAGCCTCTTAGCAGCGTACTTGAAAGCCTGGAATAAAGAACATCAGCTGCCTCACAGAAAGGTTAGACAATATTAATAGCTCCAAATAGAAAAATTTCAATTATGGGCCTAATAAACAAATTGCTGAAAAATATTTTGTGCATGCATTTAGTAAGTAGTCAATTATGCATGATCTTGCATGCATATTTTTTTTTGCTTTTCCTGTATATTTGATTACTTGAATTTAATAATTTACATACTGTCTCTCCATCAACATACCCTCGGGACCCTGGTCTGATTTTTTCAAATTAAAGCCTCATTGGTTATGTTAAATGGAGATAAATATATATTTCAGAAATAATGAGAAGGACATATCAATATTGACATCTCTTCCTGGAATTCAGGGGCTGGAATGAAAATCATCTCGAAATCTTGATCTGAGTCTTGTTTAAAGATTTTATTTAAATCAAACTTTCACATTTTTCTGTAAATATTTATTGAGGATTTCTATAAATACGTGCATTTCTTGGGAATTACAGGGTCCCATAGTACAGTAAACTTTTTTTTTTTTTTTTTTAAGCAAATGGTGACTGGGAAGCTTGTAATTGCATTAAACCACATGAATAGTTCTTATTTTATCAGTGAGGTTAGTATAGAGGGGTTATGTTACATAAAGGTTATGAAAGAACGCCTGTTAGTTGCACTTACATGCTGTATAATTAGTAGCAACATTTAATTTAAAGGCAAGTGAGCTGTGGTTCTGCCAGCGTTCAGTTCTTGTCCATGCATTCCACGTGTGTACGTGAGTGATTTGTCCGGTGATTGTGTATGTTGTTTCAGACTGGGAATTTGTCATTTTAAACTTCTTGTGAATAGTTGTGAATCAATATAATAATTCACCCGACTGTCGCGCAGGTGGTGTCTGCAGGATTCCCAGCCTGGGCTTTACTTTCCGACGACTATCCAGCCCATCTCCCCATACTACGCCTGAGCTCGCGTGTGGAAGTGTTTATTTGACGTGAATAATCAGTGTCGTCCCTAATGCGTGTGGTGTGCTCTCCTTAACGTAGTAGTGCTGCTGAGGAGTGCATGTCAGGCTGTATGCTTTTGCGTTTTAGTGAAATAATTACCTGTTTCAGAAATAGGGTTATTGACAAGTACATCATCTAATACATCTTAATTTGTGAAACCCTAGATACTTGGTGTATAGGGGGATGGGGGGGGGGTGTTCTATATTTTGTTGCTGTGTCTTCTACTTGCTACCATTATGGCTTTTTTGGATGTTTCATCTGATTTTTATTTTGATCATTCTTTTTCCCAGCTAGTGACTTTTGTTATTTGTTTACATGAGCTGCTTGCTCAAATTAAAGGTTTTGCTTACTACCAAATCCCCAGGTCAGGTGTGTCTATACAAAATCATGAAAAAAATCAGTTACAAGAACATGAAGAGCAGCTAAGCTGAGACTTAGTAACAGTTTTCAGGGAAGATTTCTCTGACTGGAAGTTGGTAGCACTTCATTAAAGGGTCAGCACCATGAGAACCACTGTTGCTCTTGAAGACATTTCCACTGAAAGACCTATCAAACCCAGTGCTCTCAGAGCTTTTTTCTGTTATAAATGTAATTACCGTTCCTCATCCTTCCTGTTCTTGCTGTTCCTTATCTTCTTAAAACGACTTCACATATATTATTTTGTCTCTTTTTACTGATGTTTGCCTTATTCTTTTTGAAGTCTCTGTGTCGCTGTACAATGGTGTTCTGGCATGCTTTCTGTTTGCCTCATCTAATGCAGAAGGAGAAAAATCAACGATGGATATACTTCTCTATTCACTCTGTGTTTTCCCTTCCTTTCATAATGTCGGTTCTTCTGAAATAAATTCAGATAACGTAACAAATAAGCGAAATATCCCATCAGTCTACCTACCTGCCTACCAATCTGCCCACCTACTTACCTGCCTACATCCACCAGACTGGACAAGATTTATTCCATGTCCTGAAGACCAATGCGACATCCTGGCCTTTGCTTACACCTGGTAGTTTGCAAGGATTAACATTTGACGGACTCATTCCATCAGGGATGGAGTATAATGAATTTAATCAGAATCAAATCTTGTAGTTCTGTGAGAATCTGGGAAAATTTGACTCAGCAAAAAGTTTGATAAAATACAGCTTATCTACTGAGTTCATTGATGGTTTCTTAATTTATCTTTGTTGTTTGTTGGCTGGTTGGTCAGAGTGTAGGTTTGAGATTGAAGAGGGGCAAGTATTTTATCCCCTTTCGATTTTCTTCTAAAGTTGTTTTTGTATTAAGCACCAAAACAGAGTCAAAGCCCGATAGTTGTGCTGGCCTGAAGAATAAATGTCAGTGAGCTCATGTGCACCGAGGGACTTGTTCTCCTGAGATTTTATCTCCGTTCAGCAGCTCACTGAAGCTCTACAAAAGACCGATTACAGTCAGATCTGACAGTCATTTGAATCTCTGTGCATGTCAACAACTGTCCTCAGATCAAGGGTGACGGAGAGATCTCTAGCTGTATGGAAACAGATGTCAAGTCACTCAAGCAGTCTTCCCAGTTGTTGAACACAGATAAGTTGTAAATCACTTCAGGTCAAGGGGAAAAAACACTTGCAAGAAGGCACAGGGAGAGCTAGGTGAAAAAGTGAGATAACAGCTGGAAAAGCAGCTTGTAAAAGCTTCAATTCCTTCAAAGCATCAGTAACTATAAAAGCATTTGGATTTTCTACTTTAATTAATGCGGCTGCTTGCGACAACGCAGTCTTCAAACAAGCAGGGCTGGTTTTAGAAATGTTCATCTAAGGGATTGAACTAATGGTTACAGCGTTACCACCAGAAAAAAAAGATACGGGTTTGAAGGATGGCATGCTTGGCTGAGGAGGAGACACGAGAATCAAAAGCCATAATCCATTTCCATAACATGCAGTGCACTGTTGCCTTCCAGGATGAACGTGATCAAACTTTGCCATGTTCAAGGGATACCTGAGATTGTGCTGACTTCCCAGCGTCACCACACTACTGGATTTTGGTCCTATCAAGTTCCTGTAAAATAAATGAGAACAGCAGTCACAGTGAATGCAAAATTGCAGATAGGAGAGAGAGAGGGTTTACTACCTACAGCTTTCTACTGGGAAGCTCTTAGAAGACACAACAAGCATTAAGGTGTTTGGTTGCCAGCTCTGTGAGCGCATACATGTGACTCTAACTTTCAAGCAGTCTTTGATAGGGAAAACCATCCTTCCATAAAACCGAGAGGGAGAGCGCAGAAAAAATTACTTTTTGTTTTAAGTCATTTTCAGAACTTGGAAGAAAAAAAAATAAAATACACCTTCTTTTATAAGGTATTTTTGCCAAGTTCAGCGCAGGCATAAAATCAATTTCTCCCCATTGAAAACTGCTTTTCATGTCACTGAATTGTGCCGTGTGCGTGACGGGCCGGGAGGTGGAGTTGTCTGTCAAGGCTGAAATAACTCTTGCTGCATCACTTGTCCTTGGTCTGGAAGTTGCCTACCTGATGACATTACCCACAGTTCGTAGGAGAAGCGATGGGAGGTAGCAGAAGGTTCCAAGCCCTTATGAAAATTATTTGTTGTCTTCCGTTCACATGCGTGCTATATTTCAAATAAATTGTAGAGTAGTCCATTAAAAGAGGATTATTTCCTGGAAATGAAGGTAAATATGGTTATAAATGAGGAAAGACTTGCAGTGTATAAAAACAGAGCCAAAGGATGAATGCGGCAATAAAAAGCAAATCTCTTTCTGTAAGTGTTTGTCTGTCTGTGGCATGTGTCCAGCACGAACCAGATGGTCTCTGAAATGCTGAACAATTCAAGCTAAGGGCTGAAGAAGTCTCAGCTTACCCGTTAAAAAGAAAGCAAACCAAAATTATTTTACTTACTGATCTTACTGATGTAGTCTAAGAGCTACAGTAATGGACAACGCAGACACTTGGGGCATAGTCTCAAAAATATGAACTGGTGCAAGGCAGAGTTACGTTGTTACGTTAAGAGTTAGGTGGTCGTGTTGGAATACATGGACTTTGGTGAACAGGAGGTGCTGACGGTTGAAATAGACACGCTGCGTGGATGGTATCGGTTTTAATTAAATGTTATTGAGCAAGTTATGATATCAGAGAGGACAGGATAATCCAGTGGCTAGAGTATTCCTCAAAGATGCGGAAAATTAAGGTTCATGTGTTTCTTCTGCTCCAGTTGAGAAATCTCAACTAGATTATGGCATGCTGGGAGACCATTTTCATAAATCAGAATCAATTTTCTTCTTTTTTATTCCATTTCTGTTTGGAAAGGAAAAAGTAAGTTATACCACACAGCTAATGAAGATTAGCAATAGAAAAACAAAGAAAATTCTCAAAACCAGCCAAATTAACAAAGGCATAAACTTCAATGAACGACGAAAGGGGTCATTCAAAAGTCTGCCCACATTTTGTTAAAAAAAAAATCTTCTCTGTTTACTAGGATCTGTTGGGAAATCTGCTTCTCTAGATGAGAGGAAGATGGTAAAATGTCCCTGGAATTGCTATGGCACAGGGACTAACTGAAGCTGATGAAAACTGAGATGCAAAGTGTTTAGAAAAATGACATCTTGGTGGTAAACAGAGTTCTAGAAGTGGGATGAAATAGGAAGTCTGAAGGACAAAAAAAAAGGTCTATTTATAGCATGTGGTTGGTGGACTAAGAAGACTGAGACGCCATTGTGAATACACGTCGAGAGGAAAAAATCGTATTTAGTTAACATTTAGCTTGCTTTCTTCAGATAGAAAAGGCCACTAATTGTATAATTTGCAGTTCATGTTCAGAAAGGGAAGAGATTTGCTGTGAACTAAAAGTCACGCTATGAAATAGCCGTGCGGGAGCAAAATTGGCAGTTCTGCACAATAGGCCAAGCGTGAATTCCATTAGCGCTACGGCGCGGGGGCTCGGGAAGCAAAGCTCGCCGTACACTGCCCAGAAACCGGGTAAAAATCAAACTGGGGAACAGCAACGAGGATGTTCAGTACAGCAACTAGTCATCAAATCACGTAAGGCCTCTGAAAAAGAAGCTGAATGAAGAAATTGCTGTGCCTGTCTTGAAATCCACTTCTTAAACCAGTTAAAATCCTGGCAGGGGATGTACAGAATTTCAGTAGTCTGATAAACTGGTTTGGGTGGTGTAAAATTTAAACTTTGAATAATTCATTAGGAACAAAGGATTTTTGGAAACTCAGAACATCTCAGACTTTAAGTATCTAAAAAATAGGCTTCTGCTTTTAGGCACCTAAGTCTGTGGACTTCTTTGCTCCGAAACCATGGCAATTCCTCTGAGAGCTTAACTGGGAACTAGGGAAGTTACCTTAGACCTCTGATTGAAAACCTTTTGGGTAATAGTTGTCTGTGTCTGCACGCCAGAAAATATACCAGGGAAACAACGCGAGGACTAACAAGGCTTTGGAACTTTTATGGAGCTTCCTCTTGTTTATCTTTCTACATATAAAGGTGCCTCCATGGCAGTGAATAAAGTATCTCTCTACTTACTTGTTAGACATACAAATACGTCTATTGAATAGAGAGAGAGATATGCAAGACCTTATTTTTTCAACTCACTTAAATTTAAGAAGAAGCTATTTTCTTAGTCATCAATCAAAGTCTTTCAGCAAACATTGTAGGGCTTTAAGGAAAGGGGTGCACAAAAATGTTACAGCAAACGTAGATCTTGATTATTTTTTAATTTTTTTTTTCTTCCCCCACTTGCTGCATTCATCTGTTAATTTATTGCCTCTGATCCTGGGTAATACTTCCAATGGTACTTTGACTATGCAGATGTGTTTGTACTAATACCATTTCTTTTTATTTTTTTTAAATATTATTTTTAGTATCTGTACTTACTGATGGATTCTGTAGCTACTTTGTAGGCAGTGTGAGGGGGAGAAACTTTTTAAACCAATATTCACGTTCCAAGGCACATGTGAGCCACTGCCTGGAGCAAGGAGCCTCACAACTCTTGTTTTATGAAGGTAAATGGGAAAAACACTTCTGTTTAACTGTAAAATAAAGTCCTTGAAATTTATTTGGATACCGGTTGATAAGCCGAGAGGTTTACTTGTTACTGTTCTTCTGATAAAAGAGAATTACCTTGAAGCAAACCTGAAACAAGCAAAGTTGAGGAATAAGATTCCAGAGAACAGACTTGAAAATTAGGTGACATGTTTGCAAGGAAAAATGGGCCCAATAATTTTACATTGTGATCTCATCTTCAATACCTTTCTTTTAATGTGCAAAATAAATGCACTGGGGTAAAAACGGTGACTGTCAGAGAAAGGAATGTGAACAGCAGAAAATGTGTCAGCACAAAAGAAACCTTTAAAAGTGGGTTGTTGTTTTTTGGTTTTTGTTTTTAATAAGAACTCAAAAAACAAAGACCACCAGGAGGCAGAGATAACAAAAGACGGGAGAAAGGTCCCCCAAATAGCATATTCAGGGTTTTTTTTGCCATAAAAGCATCTGCAGGACAATAGCCGAGAGAAAGGGAAACATCACTCTTCAAGTATTTGTTGTAGTTAAGAGTTCCAGAGGCTGAGACCGTTCTTCATGGTGTAGGCTTCTCTTTTTTAATCATCTCCAGCACAGGAAAAAGCAAAAAGCTCCTGTGAGAAAGAGCAAAAATAAAAGTTACATTTAAAATACTTCCCTCAAACTCTATTATTTACTTATACTCTTTATAATTGAGAGGCGTGGGTCAAAGATCGGGGAAAAAAGAAATTTCCTACATTCTTTTAAAAGTGAAACAAATTTCAATAGCACAAGAATGAAATATCATTTTTGAAACAGCAAAATGGGGATAAAAAGCCATCCCAGCAACTATGTTCTTAACTGATCTTCTTGAATTTAGAAGGGCATCAAAAAATTCTCACGCAAAATAGGCAAATCAACTGCCACAAATTGACTGCAAAACAAACACTATCAGTTCTAGTCTGTTTTCAGTCAGAGAATAAATGCAGGTTTCACTAGGGAGAGGTTGCGACATTTTTTCTTTCTTACACAAGAATAACAAGGCAAAAATGGGTAGTTTGGCACAACATTGGATCCCGACAGGCTTTGTACTGCAGTATTATGCGTGTTCAAACACGTACCGTTGCAGAGTACTTGTGCAGCTCTCAAAAAGACGACTGTGGTAATGTACCTACCTCCCTCTTTTTCGAGTAAAACACAAAAAAGGCAATACAAACTCTTCCATCTATTAGCAACTCCCATCCTTTTTAGCCTAAAATTCAGTTCTTTGGCTAGGAAATAAGAAACAATATTCAGTTTCCTCTTTGCCTTCGGGCTCTAAGAACCAGCGTTTGTATAGTTGCAGCACTGAAAATCCAAGCTGATCCCAGCTGGAGTTAATGATCAAGGTACATTAATTTTAATTAACTTAAAGTGTGTTTGTGGCAGCTGAGCAAGCATCTCTAGCCTGATGCTTCAGTGTGCTGTGCAGACACCTCTGTTTTGAGCTATCTCAGGTGTTTCTACATCATGCCACTTGGAAGTGAAAACGGATGTCACCCACCGAGCTTAGCGGACTTTTCCCGTTTCAATATTGAACTTTTGAAAATTTCACCTAATTTCACCCCACATGCCTTACATGCTCTGGACCTAAACCCAGAAATTCTGAAGGTACGGGAGGTAGTGAACAGACACAAAATTGCATGCTTGCAAAATGTTTTTTAAAGCAAAACGCCTGTGGGCACCATTGATTGCTTTACTTTGGAAAGAAATAAGAAGACATTGAAATGTAAGGAACTCAACATTAAAAAACCTATGAACACGCGATAGCTAAAATCACATCCTGCTCTTTTGGAAGTTGCTTCAGGTTAATAGGTGTTGAGCATGGATGGAAGCGAAGAAATACTAACAGAAGGAACGCAATTACGTTACTTTTTAGGTCCTAACCCAGAAATACACAGCACAAAGGCAAACTGTTGAGATTAATAGGATACTGTTGTCAATGCAGCAGTCTGAAAATGGAGTGCTTTAAATATATATGTTCTGAAAGTCTTTAGGAATGTATTCAGGTAAAACGTGGATTTTACAGTCTCTTCTCTCTGAGCTGCTTTCATCAGAATAAAGTGACTTTTGTGCTTCACCAAATGCCAGAGCAAAGCAGATAGGTTCAGTAGCCACAGAAGGAATTTCTTGAAATTATATTTAAGTAAATGAACTACTTCTCCTATAATCTGCCTGTAAAGAGTGTAAATCATTCTGACACCATTCCACCTCACCCGTGCATCTTCTGTAGTTATCAGATACATACTTTCTGTCATTTAGTCAACCATTAACCATTGTAGACTTTATTTTAAAAAACATTGGTACCCCAACAGTATCTGTTATGTACTGTCACTTTCCTGCAAAATTTGCACTTTTTATTTAAAAAGAATGATAAATGTCCCTACTCAAAAGATACTGAAATTGCAGCACTTATTCAGAGCTGCAGTAAGCCTATCCATTTTATAGGCGCTGCTCATTCTCAGCAAGAGTTGCTGAACACTGATGCACTATTAGTATTTAGGAACCACATCTTAAACATTTTGGTTTGGTGTTGGTTTTTTTTTTAATGAAATAGAAAAAAAAAACCCCAGTTTGATGTCATTAGTCTCACCACTGTTCTTGAAGGGCAAGGTTCTGTGCCTGTACATGTAAAGCTCAGTGTAGAATTTGAGCTGAAAATACCAAGGTCATACCAGGAAATACCAAGGTCATACCAGAAAATTCATGCATACCAAAATGGCCTAGGTCTATATTGTTACTGGTAAATCAATGGGGAGGGTAACATTTCATTACTCAACACTTCGTAAAGGATTTTCTATTTTTTTTTAATCATCAAGAAATTACGACAATTGTATGCTTTTCCTGTCTAAATCTGAACAGATTTGTTTATAGATCTGTACAAGAACTTTAGATCGTTTGCTAAATATAGATCCAGTGTTAAATAATGGTTTTTTTTCTATTGAATTTTCCTGTAACTGTTGAGTCACAATGTATTAGGAGAAGCTGGTAAAAAAGTTCTAGACAGACACTCCACCTTTATTTTGACAGAGGAGCATGTTCTGAAGTTTAGAATATTACTCATAACATTCATTAGGAAGCTGAGAAGTATGGGCTGGATGAGATGACGGTGAGGTGGATTGA
>VXBO01013335.1:511815-536138 GCA_013400135.1 Rhinoptilus africanus | reverse complement strand
GCCGCCGTCCTGCTGGGCACCCCCGGGGCCGTGCGGGAGGCGCTGCGGCGGCGCTTCCTGGTCCTGGGGCGGCTGCGCTGGATGGTGCTGGACGAGGCGGACGCCCTGATGGACGAGTCTTTCGCGGAGCCGCTGGAGGAGATCCTGGCATACGCGCCCCTGGCCGCCGGTGCCCCCGGGCCGGCTGGCCCCGGCGAGGCCAGGACCCAGGTGGTGGTGGTTGGAGCCACCTTCCCTGCGGGACTGAGCCAGACGCTGGGGAAGTTCACTGATGTGGGCCGGTTCGTCACGCTCACCACCCAGAGCCTCCATCGCCTGCCACCCCATGTCCAGCAGAAGTTTGTCCGCCTAAAAGGACGGGACAAGCTGCCTGAACTACTGCAGCTACTCAAGGAGCGCCCAGCATCTGGGGGGGCTGTTCTCATTTTCTGCAACAGTGCCAGCACTGTCAACTGGCTGGGCTATATCCTGGATGACCACAAGATCAAGCACCTGAGGTTGCAGGGACAGATGTCAGCAGCTGCTAGAGCTGGCATCTTTGCCTCCTTCCAGAAGGGCGACGTGTCTGTCCTCATCTGCACTGACCTTGCCTCGCGAGGGCTGGACACCAGCAGTGTGCAGTTAGTGGTCAACTATGACTTCCCAGACACCTTGCAGGACTACCTGCACCGCGTGGGGCGGGTTGGACGGGTGGGAAGCAAGGCACCTGGAGCCGTGGTTAGTTTTGTTACCCATCGGTGGGATGTGGACCTGGTGCGGAAAATAGAGACTGCAGCCCGGAAAAGGACAGGTCTCCCAGGCATGGACTCCTCCATTAATAATCCTACACCTAAAGGAGGTTGATTCAGGTTGCCAAGGAGTAATAAATGGCCTGGTAGGGACTAAGCTTGAAGTCGTTAAGGCAGAAGGAATGAGCTTCTGGGTATAAGCAAGACTGAAATAACAGAGAACTGATTTTCAGAACCAGGTGATGAGGTTGACTTTGTGCGCTGTTCTGGAAGCTGCAGTAGTCATTTCCATAGGCATCACAAGTCATGGCTTTACAAAAGGGACCTAGTAAGCGAGTAACAAAATGCCTTTGGAGCAGACTGAAGAATGATCTCAGTTCATTCAGAGAATTCTTGACCAGATACTGCTAAAGTTTGGTGGGAACGAGAAGGCCCAATAAAGCTTGAGGCTTTTAGGCTTTTTCAAGGTATTAATTTGTCATCTTATGGTTACCTTTCACTGAGAAAGGGGATCTTGCTGCTTCAGGTTCTGTTAAACAATAAAAAAAAGCCTTGTGTGTTCTGCTCTCTCTTTTTTTTTTTTTTTTTTTGCATGCTGCAGTGAAATACTGAGTCTTTGAACTTCTTTGAAAAGCAAAACAAAACCCCAACCCACCAAAAAATGTCTTCTGTTAAAGGAAAGAGGTGTGTTGACTCACAGGTTCTAATGACTAGCCAGGTAACAGAGTGATTACAAGATTTCTTTTTAATATTACACCATTGTTCTTTTCTGCTTTTAATCCTTTAAAAAAAGGATTAAAGTGAGGCTGAGGTTATTTCATATCTAGCTGCTATTTTGTATCCATGGTAAATAATCACACAAAAATAGTATTTTTGTTCTGGTTTCTGTTGCAGTGGTTTATCACAGCCTTTCCTTTTAATGTCGGGTTTTGTGATGCTGTCCACTTTAGCCTGTGCTAATATGGGGTATGTAGAAATAGTAAGCTTTTAAATGAAAAGATCACAGCATAGTATCTAAATCATTGGTTTCAAAGGAAATAAGACACTGGGGCTACTCTTAGGATACTTAGAGTAAAAATTAAACAGAAAACTTGCACAGATAATCACTCAAGGATAAGGCTATTTAACCTTATCCTAGAAATTCTACACATGTACTCTGTTCATGTTGCACAGTTAAGGAGCTCTTAGGGGAAGTTACAAGCTGTGGTAAAATTATTTAATAGGATAGAAAGCTTTCAACTTTACAGAAGCACAGTGGAAGAGTGATCCACTCAGAGACTGGAAACCTTTTTTATATTTTATTCATCACATGGACTACTTGTTTCTCATCTGTAGTTCATTTAACTGTAAATAAGGCAATTTATGTGCCCACAAGCAGAAGCTTACTGTTGATGTATAACAGCAGGGTAAATCTGTAAACAGAAATCTGGGGAAAATCTGTAGTATCATAATTTAGAGAAAATCTTATTTCCATTTGTTAGTAAGTATTTTATGTTATATCAGGTCCTCTGAACTGCTGAGAAATAGCTTCCTTTAACTGTAGACACAGATTAATTAAAATGAAGTAAATTGTATTCAAGAAACTCCAAGTAAAAAAATTTAATATTTGCTTGCCTGCTTTGCCTTAGCAATTTCAGGTCGACTCCATTTCAAGTGTCGTATAATTTGACTCTGATCTTTTTCAAAGATGTAGCACTTCACTGTATTAGTATAAATATTTAGTTACTACCTGATTGATAAAATGTTTGTCTTTTCCAAGGCAGCTGGTGATAGTGACAGTGCTTCCCAGTTCATCATACAGAGTTGCCCTTTTAAGTTTCTGAGGGAAATTGTTGCTGGGGACTTCAACATTTGTCTTCTCATGTAGCTATTCTACAGGATTAAATCAAACAGTTGTTCAGGATAAACTTTCATAACTATTGCAGATGTTGTGTGCTGTAATGCTTTGCTTTATTACCTACAGTTTCCAGCTAAATAATGCAACAAAATTAACCAAAGTTAAATGATGTCACATAAACAACAATATCTGACACAAGATCCACAGTAAAACTGTGAGGCAATGGTTGTTCATAATTAATGCGTCTGCTTAATTTGTATCAGTAACTAAGCGGCATTAGTTAGAAGAGAGTAGCTTTTTTCTTGAGTTAAAATATGTGGAAGGAAAATGAGAGGAAGGTTGACTTCTGACACCAGGTTATAAAAGGCAATGTAGGCATGCTTGACACTGAGGTATATTTTAATATACCAGTGAAAAATGAATGATTGATAGTATTACATGTTACAGAAATTAATTGTATGTGGTCTGATGGCCATAACAAAAGACATTGAAGATATTCTACAGGGTTATGTTCGGATAACTTTGTGGTTTTTTAGGTGTATAATTTTAGATGTATAGTTTAACTTTGGGAATTTGTAGTTTAACAAGCTTGGGGAAGAGTGGCTGGAGAGCTGCCTGGCAGAAAAGGACCTGAGGGTGTTGCCTGACAGCTGGATGAATGTGAGCCAGCAGTGTGCCCAGGTGGCCAAGGTGGCCAACAGCATCCTGGCCTGTATCAGGAATAGTGTGGTGAGTAGGACTAGGGAAGTGACTGTCCCCCTGTACTCGGCACTGGTAAGGCCCCACCTTGAGTACTGTGTCCAGTTTTGGGCCCCTCACCACAAAAATGACATTGAGGTGCTGGAGTGTGTCCAGAGAAGGGCAGCGGAGCCGGTGAGGGGTCTGGAGCACAAGTCCTGTGAGGAGCGGCTGAGGGAGCTGGGGGTGTTCAGCCTGGAGAAAAGGGGGCTGAGGGGAGACCTCGCTCTTTACAACTGCCTGAAAGGAGGGGATAGTGAGGTGAGGATCAGTCTCTTCTCCCAAGTAACTGGCGATAGGAGAAGAGGAAACGGCCTCAAGCTGCACCAAGGGAGGTTTAGATTGGCTATTAGGAAAAATTTTTACACTGAGAAGGTTATTAAGCATTGGAACAGGCTGCCCAGGGAAGTGGTTGAGGCACCATCCCTGGAGGTATTTAAAAAATGGGTAGACGTAGTGCTTAGAGATAAATTTTAGTGATTGTTTTTATCAGAGTTAGGTTGATGGTTGGATTAGATGATCTGAAAGGTCCCTTCCAACCTAGGTAATTCTATGATTCTAACTTCTGTAACTCACTTCTAAAAACTCAGTGACATAGTCTATGAATCTGGAATCATGTTACAGCGAATCCCATGACAGGTCAGTCTGGATTGCAGCACACAATATTATCAAATTAGACAACACAGTGAAATAATAAAGTTCTTTCAGCCATGTGCTTCTTAATATTGAAGTAGTCTGCACCTTATATATTTACAAACAGTAACCTTGAACTCAGTACAAATGCTCTAAACTGGTTGTTGCTAGGGCACTGTTGATCAAAACAGTTTATCAAAACCCCAAAACCACTATTTGTCATCTATATCTTTTAAAAAACATATATTGAGAAATACAACTTTCTTACTGTTGCTGACAAAGAGACAGTTACTGGACCCAGTGATTAACAGCAGTAATTACATTCAGGAGCACACAGACATTCACGCTCTGGGACATATAAACTGATACAGAGCCACCAAATGCAGACATCCACATCACTGACGTGTCACATGAGAAGTTTTACTACCCAATAAGTAAATACTATAGCAAAGCCTTCAAGGAGATTTAGAGACTTTATCACAGCTAGCGAGCTAAAAATAGATGTCTTGCATATGGTCAAACTTGTTTGAGAAACAGAGACCTATTCAAAGACTTTTTAGTTTGAGTTTTCCCAAACTGCTTTTCAGTGCTCTCTAAATGTCATATCACTCATTGCTTACATCCTAACGACTGTCTACACACAAAAATAACTGCTCTTTTCTCAGCTGTCCATGTTCTACCTTCTGTGTAACTCTTACTTTAGATTTTATGAACGTAACCACAACTGCATACAAGTTCTGTCTTATGGGCACTACAAGGACATTCAGATACGTCTGTTGCATGCAGCCCAGTGCCTAGCGAGGTACCCTAGGACAAGCTGTGTCAAGTGTCCTAACAGCCAGATGGAAAAATGCCTCCTACCACTCTGGTAATCTGACAAAGTCCACGTTTTTTCAGGCTGTGCCTCTCCCTGAAATGCACTTATATAGCTGTTCTAGCTAGACAGCACCCCTTTCCCCTTCTCTTCCTCCTGAAATGTATTTATGAGCCCAATTTACATGTTGGTGGTCGAGTGTGTGGTAGAGAAGTTCTCCATGCGTATTCTGACCAGTTTCTCAGTGGGAACTGGCCGCAGGAAGAACTTGCAGGTGAAGACTTGCCGGCAGGCCTTGCGGAAGTTTTCTGAGAGGAAAGCGTAAATGATGGGGTTGATGCAAGAGTTCCCGTAGGCTAAGCAGTGGGAGATGATGCGGAAGGTGAAGGAGATGTTGTTCAGGGGAAACTGCCCGAACTCTGCCCACATCGTGATGATGTGGTGTGGTAGCCAGGAGAGGAGGAACACAGCGACCACGAGAAGCACTGTCTGCGCTGTCTGCAAAAGACAAGGTCATGTATTAAATGGTCGTAGTGATCAAGTCTTGTGGTATGAGTTTGCCTTCCTCTGTCAGTAGTGAAGGCAGCATAACACAGGCAACACTGATGACTGCCAGGTGGGCAAATGATGACACTATGCAAAAAGGATGCTAATAAACACCCTCCCCCCTGGAAAACAAGAGTTGCCTGGGTTTGGCTCAAGCAAATAACTCTATGGGTAATGGAGATAGTGCCCATAAAACCTCAAACAATACAGAGATTGCAACAGTAATGCTAACTACGTTACATGTACGAGTAGAAATAATATTGCCTAACATTTGGAGGCTGAGGAACATTAAGGCTATTGAAAATAACTGCAGGGGAAAACAGTCTGGCTGCAAGGAAACAGGCCACTGAGAGAAGGCTGACCCTGCATGTTTCTGAGGAGAAAGATTATTCCAGTAGCTTTCCTTTTAGGGGAGAAACCAAGAAAAACAATGCACGGAAGGTGATTTTTTTTTTAAATATACAGTGCTCTTTGGTTACAAATATTCCTATATAGACTATTACCTGAGGAAGACCCACTATGGCAGTGGGCTCACAGCCTGTGTGCTGGCTGCGATAGAGGTGTGCCCCTGCAGCCCTTGCTCTCCCATTAGGCTGGCCAGCCACCACTGCGAGCTGCCGTTTGTAATGCCTAAAGGTTGACCTGAGGTAAAATTTTCCTGAAAACTGTGTTTTTTGAAGTCACCATCCAAAATGAAGGTTAACGAGGTGAGCTGCTGAGTGCAGCTGTGTCAGCCCCACAGCTGTGGCTGGGGAAGGGGAAGGAGGGCTGGGGGGGTGCCTTGGGAGGGCTGAGCTACATGGCGGAGCAGCGTGAGGGGGTGGCTGGGTGCGGCCAGGGTGGGAAGGATGCAGGGAGGGTCAGCCTTGGCCAAAGGTAGGTGGTATGAGCTGCTTGAGCTATTTTGGTTTGAAATTTTGTAGGCTGTTCCTGTGGGTTTTGTTCCTTTTGTTGAGGGAAATGGTAGCTCAGGGAGAAGGGCTTAGGCTGCGAGGAACCTGGGTGGGGAAAGGACTGAAGGTGAAGACTGGGGCTGGGGGGGATGTGTTTTGGGGCTGTGAGTCCAGGCTACCTGCGGTCCCTGAAGCAGAGATCCTCACCAATGCTGGCAAAATCTCTTGCCCTATAAACATTGCTGTGAAGTTAATGTGCGAGGGACCTGTGGAATATGTACTGAGAAAAAGCTCAGTCTTTATTGAAAAGGTGTTTCCCCTCTTGAACAAAAACTCCTCAACCTAGTATAGTTAAAGGTGTGTTTTTCACCAAAAACACTCTTTTAAAATTACTTTACTTTTATTTTATTTTATTTTCCTGGGAGTCTTTGAAGAGAATGAAGAATGACTTTTAAAATTAAACTATAAGATGCTTCAGCTTTCTTTTTGTAAGACCCTGAGGGAGAGGGACTTCACTTTTCAAGTTTAAGAAGGCTGAGGGTGTTGATTTTCTCTCACTTTCTACTTCTAGCATGCTCCAGCTCAGAGGTTACTGACTGAGATTGCTTCCTAATGTTTTTGCAGGGCTAATTCCATCTGACTTCAGGAGTTTTCAAAAATACTAATGGTAATGCAAGGTGAGCATATTTTACATATTTAATCCCCTTTTTTGGGGGTACTGTAATAGATGCACAGCAGGTGACTTCCTTTCTCTCCTCCACCTGATTCTCAGCAAAATGTATACTTTACAACTGTAGTATTTAGTGCTTCTCTTCTGTATTTTGTCATTTTAATAAATATATCAATTTGGAAATATGCAGATATTTCCCTTAAGGAGAATTGTTGTACAAGTAGCAGAAAAGCAATGGAGAAAAATGTAAACTTAGGCTTCATTTCAGTTTAAGGTTTACAGCTTTACTAGTCTGACACATGAGGTGACAAAGCATGTTCCCATGTGAGTGAACAACCTTGGCTCCCAAACACCCTCAAACTGGCCACACTGGGAACCAGGTGCTGTTCGTAAAAAATATACTGGTATGATTAGAAATTGATGGAACTGAAAGACACAGATGTAATTGTCTTGTGGGGTCTAGCTTGCCTACTGTGGCGTGATGGGTACTAAAGAAATTATTAATAAATGGGTCCCATCCTTAGCTTTCACCAGCAATAATGGTGCTGCTTTTTTACCCTCTGTCAATGTTAAGCAGCTTAGCCTTGTTACCGAGGCAACCTTTCATAGCATCCTTCTGCTTAAATTAGGGGGCTACAAGCACTGAAATACTCTTTTGATTAAGGGATATATACCTAGATTCTTTTTTCCTTTCATTGTGAAATAACAAACTGCACATTTAACATAGGGCTGGGTGTTAAAAATGGGTTTGCAGTTGCTATGTGTTAGCATAAAGCTGTTTCAGAGGTCCAGCTATTTGGGATTTTGCAGATGGAAAAGATAGACAATGCTAGAGCAATAATATATGTAATTCATGACCCAGTAAACATGTTTTGGAAATGTAACTTTTGTCTGTTTTTTCAAGTTAGGGAATATCTAGTTAAGGTAGAGGAAACCGACACAAAACATTATGTTTGGCTTTTAATATGGTAACTTCTTTGTAGCTAAAACGAGTGTTAATATAGAGTATCATCAGCTGCAGAGTACTGATCCAAATAGCTTCTGTACTGTTTTAGTGGTCTGTGATAATTTGCAAGGTTCATGGATTACTGTTGGTCTAGCTGTGCCCACTTAATGCTAGCCTTATGGTTCATCTCTGAAGGTTCGGCGGGTCCATAACGGACATGTTCAATGGCCACTACTGGATTATCTAACTCTCTCTTAATAGTCCTAGAAGTCTTTCAAGCAGCTCCACAAAATAACTTAATGCATTATTTGTTGCAGAGACAAAGTAAGTGTGCTTAAGCTACATAGTGAACCAACAGCATCGTGGAAAATAGAGGCTAAGAGAGTCATAAATATCTTTGATTGTCAAATAAATAGATAAACTTCTCCCTTATTTACCCCTATTATTGTTTCTGCCATGCACAGGTTGTTTAGAATTTACTTATTCTTCTGTTATCTTTATAGGTGATCTTCCTCTGATTTATGCTTTCCTGCTTTTTTTAATGTTTTCCTCTTTTTTTTTGTGTATGTGTTGGGGGTTTTTTTCAGCCCTGGACAAGCTATTTCTTGCTTTTAGTCTTCCCCTGTCCTTCAAAAAGCACAGACAAATGTGTTTAGAAACACTTTTGGGAGGAGATGCCTCATTTTGGAGAAGTCTTTAGCATTAAATTGTGTTTGGAGCTGTTGTCCCTGATAAGCTTCTAATGAAGCTTACCTCAACTTGTCAGGCAACTTGTTGAGGGTAAAATTAAGATTGCCCTGTACTGAGTCAAATGCTTCTAGTATTCCATGGACTTACCTATTTTTGTCAGAACTACCTGATATCTTAGATTAATAAACAATCCTGAGATGAAAATATAGAGTGGACAGAGCAGTCTAATGGTAGAGAGCTTATTGCTTTCCTGATGCAGTCACAGTTTGAGACAGCTAGCTGCACATCTTTTTTCAGAGCTGATCAGACCATCTGTTTGTACGGTGTACGTCAGGCACATATAAATGGAAAAGAACATTCAATCAGGTTTTTATTAAACAGTACATTCTTGCTAGCGTGACGAAAATCTGGGCTTAATTAGTGAGACAACTGCTGTTTTCTGAATATGGTTTTCTTCTATGATTCTGAAGGAAGAAGCATAAAGAAGCCCTGCCTGCATGTTTTGATTGCCACAGACTTGACTTGTGTAAGCTACAGAGTTTCAGACTTGGCTAGATATTGCACTTTTACTGTAGTGAAAGCTTGGCAAAAAAAATAGTGACCTGTGCTGCCCTAAGTTTCTGCTTTTAGATACTGCAGGTACGCTGTGTTAGTGCCCTGGAAGAACATGTGGATTAGCACAATGTACCAGTGTATTGCTGGAGGTACTTACCAGCTTCTGAGGAAAACAATTTTTGTCACTTTAGATGCTGGGATCTTCTTTTTTCTGAAGACAGGAATCAGTCAAGAGCATCCCTTTGCTCTGAGTCCCGCTTTAAGCCAATGTGCAAAGTGAAAACTGTAAGTTTCTTCTCTCCTGGTGTCAGGCTCTCTCCTTTTTTCAGAAATTCGACTCACCTGGATGCATTTGCAAACATCCTTTTGTTTTCTACCCTAGAGTTCTAACAGAAAGGTCCCAAAGCACAATATGATCTCTAGAAACATGGTTATAGCTTAGTGATAAACACACGCTGTTTTCAAACAGATGATTCAAAAAAGACCATACCTATGGTTAACTACCTTAAATGTTGGATAGCAGCTTCCTCTGCTTCAGAGCAAATGCATCTGTTAGTTACTTCTGATGCATTTCTCACTGCCTTTGGTCCTATTTATTACACTTGAGCGTAATACTACTCTTCAGTGATCTGAAAACCATACTGAAATTGTTCTTTTTCATTGCTCTGTATTTTCTTTCTTGCAATCGAAGATGGAAGTTGGCTGTCATGAAGAAGAGAAGGGATTGAAACAAACAGATTTTCAGTTATTATCAGTTCATTTTGGTGACTGGCGTTGCACGCTATGCAGGTGCACTCTTCATTTCTCAGTAGCTTACTTGCAGTATTCTAACTGCTCATCTGCACATCTCTCATTCTGTGATTATGTCACTAATCTCCTCTGTTGATGCCCTTAATGGTTAGTCAGTTTGTATTCACAAATGCTTATGAGCATTATGATATTCCTATTATCTACTAATTGGTAATCATACTCTCTATTCCTGCTGCCCTAGGTTCTTGTTAGCAAAACAACTTGCAGGATTTCACTTGTGATTAGTATTTGTTTGCTGGATGGATGCCAGGATCTCCCACACTCCTTTGCTATACTTACTGTTGTTCAAGTGCCAAGGCCTTGAACATTGTGTTCATTAAGTTTATGTGAAAACCTTCCATTTGTGTAAACAGAAGCCAAAGAAATAGTTCAGCATATAGGAAAGCAGTTACAGTGCAACTTTTGCATATCTCTGCTGGTCAAGGTGTTCAGGAATACCTGGTTACCTTGGAGGAATTCTGTATGTTTTACCTTCAAGCTGTTCTGTGATCTTCAAAATGTAGTGCTCCACAAAGTGTCCCAAATGAACTCTAATTGTATTTGCATTTACTTAGCTCTGGGAGCAATGAACAGGTAATTTGCATGTAGGTAAATGTGAGGTGGTCAAGATATGAGCTAAGGAAGTAAACAATCAGCTTCACAGAGAGAGATGTCCTTTGAACTGGTCATTACAATTTTGGAATAGGATCTTGGGCTTATGATAGTTTTGTGAACAGCCTTGCTCTGTAATATTGTCTAGAAGAGCAGAAAATTTTAAAAAAAGGTAATAAAATAAGGCAAATAAAATTTTAGGAAATATTAGGAAAGGAGTAGAGAACAAAACAAGAGAAGCTGCTTTCCCACCAGGTAAGCATGGTTCACCTTTTTATTGTAGCTAAACAATAGAAAAGTGTAGTACTGATTTGTTAACTTTAAATTGCTGTTAATTTAAATTGTCTGTTAGTTGGAGCTTTTGTTCTCAAGGTTCCAGAACTTCTACTGCCCTTTCAAGGGAGCTTGCAAAATAGCTGTGAAATTCACATTCCCAGAAACATTCTTAAACTTGAAAAAAGCATTTCAGATTGTTTAGTTTTTAAGTCTTGTTATTTGTTCTTTAACGATGTACAGGACAAAACTGAGTAAACATTGAGGAACCCTGGTGTGCTCCAGAGGCCAGTAAGACACCAGAGGGTCAATTCATGATCAGAACAGACCTTGATTTGCATTAATTTCCATTGTTAAATCATCTTATTTACTGCAAATGTACGTTCAGAGTTCCTAGGGTCGGGCTCTTATGAAACACTTTTCAACACTGTCAGACAGCGCATCGTTAACTTTTCTTGGAGTCAAATTATAGGCTTGATATACTCTGCATGATGCAGGAAGGAAATAATAGAACTGAAATATACTTTATTTGTGATAGAGAGGTGCACAAGATTTCTTAGCATGTGGTCTTGCTGGCTGGCCTCAAGAAACAATTATCCAAAACTGCAAAGGGGAATCCTGCAGCATCACATCATCTCAATTTTAAGGTTGGGGAACTTGGGCAGCTAGTATGGCGTTAAATGGGGAAATGGACAGTCGTCTCTCTCTTCTGCAAGCACAGTCTTAGTTCATCATGCAGAATTTCAGCCTAAGCTTGCAAAAATTCCTAAACTTCTCCTTGATCTAATGCACAAATATTACATACAAATGGAAAAGCATATTAAATTGAGCATGTTCACCATTGACATGTAGGTGGCAAGCATATATAAAAATTTGCAAAGTAGGAATCTGAAATAAAGGTTAAACTCTTTTGATAATGGAATATGAAGTCAGGATACAACAAATTTTGTGCAAGGGAACTTTTTGCAAAGTTTCAAGTGTGTATAAATTGTAAAAGCTGCTGTAGGTTGAACACAATCATGCTGTAACTTAAAAGCTTATAAATCGCAACCCAGCCACAAAACTTTTGTGTGTGTGTGTGATGTATATGCCTGGAAGAGTGTATGCCATCTGTAGGATTCTGTTAAAAACAAACTTGTTCTTTTCAGCAATTGTTTGAACACTGACTTGGAGAGGGCTGCTGTCAGAGCTCTCTGGGTTATATATAAACCGGGCCCATTCAAACAAAATGTGTTTGTAATTAACTTTACAATCATGTACCTAAACATTGCCCACAGGTAGGTTGGTCTTAGAAAACAGGGCTCTCCTATCTGTCTTTCTAGCTCCTACATATCTTCAAATAGCATAAAATTTCAGTACAATACTGTGGCAAGTGGGACAATGATAGACAGCAGAAAGATCACAAATAATGGAAGAGAAGGTAAAGATGACTTTGCAAACACTATGCAGAGAATGAAATCCACACTGGAATCCCAGGTATATTTTATGGCAATTTTGTCTGGGAGACAACAGCTGGGTTTTCAGATTCTGCTGAAGTAAATTCTGGCATTTAAGACTTATTAAGAGAAGACGCTTCATTATACTAGTGTGCACTGGGAACTCTTTGACAAGGTGCCCTTGAGGGGAAATTGGGTGGCAGTGTCACTCTTTCAGGTGTATGCGTCAGAGCTCCTCTTAATTGTACAGATAGCTAGAAAACGTACAATCGTTTTAACTGGGTTTTTTTTTTTTCCATTCTCAGATAACAGACAATAGGCACGCTTATCTGCATGTGCAGCTCTGCTTGGTCCCTGGGCAGCTGATGCTCCTCTGCTGAGTGCAGCCGGTGCACACCAGGTAAGCCTGTACAGAGCTGAGCACAGCTCTGTGGGGGCACCCACTGGAAAACCATGCCGTGTCAGAAAAAGGCAGAAAGAAGTGGTAGAGAAAACAAGCAAGAGTTCTTAGAGTAACAAAATTCTAGTACTGTAGTTCATTAAACTTTGTTTCTGTGGGTTAATTTATTTTTTGAAAAGTTTGGTTTTTTTAAAAAAAGCCATTAATACAGATTACTGTTACAATATGATCTTTAAAGGGAGAGGTTGAGCTACATTACCAACTATCTGGGCTCCAGTAATATACTTCGCATGCTCAGATTCAGTTAAATCCAGTATTATTTTGCTTTCTTTGCTACAGCAATGAAACTAGGAAAGTCAGGCATATACTTGCGTAACACCGTGACTGTTCATTTGGCTATTCTATCACCTCTCTTTAGAAATTGTGCTAGGTCTGCATCTAGCAGTCTCTCTCACTTGTTCTGTAAATGTTTGCCTTATGCAGATTCACATGTTGCTTTGAGATTCATAGGTACTAATAACAGCTAAAATACTGCCTCCTTTCTAGTGGCTTGAATTTGGATTTGTTGCTGTAATGCTTCCTTGCTGTATGCGTTTCTGTGTTCTGTGGCTCAAACTGTGTGAATTAGGATGTGGCCAGGCTCTTTTCAGTGGTGCCCAGTGACAGGACAAGAGGTAACAGGCACAAACTTGAGCATAGGAAGTTCCACCTAAACCTGAGGAGGAACTTCTTTCCCTTGAGGGTGGCAGAGCCCTGGCCCAGGCTGCCCAGGGAGGTGGGGGAGTCTCCGTCTCTGGAGACATCCCAACCCCGCCTGGAGGCGTTCCTGTGCCCCCTGCTCTGGGTGACCCTGCTCTGGCAGGGGGGTGGAGTGGGTGATCTCCAGAGGTCCCTTCCAACCCTGTGATTCTATATCTCTTCTGCCTGTTACCAGTGTTTACAGGATTTAGTGCTGGAGGGAATGGTATTATACTAAGACTCTAACAAGATCAATGAAAGCTATAGGTCCAGAAATAAGTCACGACACTTTTCTTACCTGATACTACTAGTGTTTAGAAGCAGGCTATAATGGAGAATAATAGCAATATGTTTTCAGCCAGCATGTGGAATGCTGTTTATGAGAAGTCCCTTCCCTAAGCTGTATGGCATTTGCTTTGTTTCTTAAATATGTTTTGTCTTGGAAGTGTTCTATCTTGAGGAGTCTATAGAGCACAAAGCAAAAGAGATACTGTGGTTTCTGGAATTCTGAACGGCAAACCAAACAGTTTGCAGTGGTAACGCAGGCAATCATTTCACTGCACTGGAAAATTGTGTTCAGTAAGGACTCTGAGTCTGCAATTTGATTCGTTTGAGACCTTTACTTACATATGTAGCCCAGATGAATGTAGTGAGAGCTCAACAAATAGCTGTTTGCAAAATTTACTACTTATCTGTTTAAAAAAATAAACAAAACCAAACCAACCCCAAACTCATAGACCAAACAGACAAAAAAAAAGGGGAAAAAAACCAGACAGACCAAACCCCCTTCCTGTAGGGATGGGAGGAGGATAATAGCTCGTGTCCTGCTTTCTTGAAATTACAGCAATGAAATAGGAACCGAGTGGTCATAGTTCCAGACTGTCTGCTTTTGTACCAGTGTGACACTTTGTTTTCAAAGATACATTTGCAGATACACACTGTACGTTAACAGATGTGAATCAGGTAATTTTATCACCTCATATTGGAAGACTTTGCTGTTATGTTACACTTTCTTTTGATAGATCAAGGCAATTAGGGTTTATCCACTGAACTCACACGTGTATTTCAGAACAAGCTAGATGCCAAATTAAGCTTTCAAATGTGGAGCAAGATTCATTTGTCATCTTCACACAAAATAAGCAAAAGCTGTTCACTTAATCTCTGATGACGTTTATAAATTAAAACCAAACAAAACTACTTGTCACTAATAGACCAATTAAGTACATATGAAGGAAGCTAGTTTAACAGAACTGACATACACATACGAATTTCCTATTAGGCTCTAATGTGAAGTGTTCTTGAGAAGATCTGCTTGGAATGATTGATACTCAACATGTTTCAAGTATAATTTGAAAGCATATGAAGGAATTGAGTGTGTCTGCAACCTACCCAAGAAAGACTCTTTATAAAGTGCTAACAGAAATGGTTGAACTAAAAAAACACTTTTAATAGGTACACTAAAGATGCTGTTTGGCCTGCATAATAGCTAGATGAGCAATTTCTACACAGAAAGTGATGGAAGGAGACAAGTTGTGGAAGATGATGTGTGTGTTTGTATAGAGGAATGTATTTGATACTACTTTTTTCCATTCATCTGAAAGGATCACCTATTGAATTAGGCCTAACTGTGCCAAGTAGAACAAGAATTGCTATGAGGCATTCCAGAATTATGGATGGGGGAATACTTAAGGGGAGGCAGGAAGAAGTGTTGTACCATTAGCCTGTTTGAACAAGTGAAGTCAAAGGTATTTAAGATTGGTCCGCTCAGCCATATCTAATCAGGAAACCCAAGGCAGAAGAAACTGTAGAGCTGTTCTTTCATCTAACTCTACAGGTCAAATGTGAAAACAATACAAATGGATACATTTGAAAAAATTAGTGTCATAAACGAAATTCTGTAACTTACTGCTTTACAGGAAAATGACATCAGTAATTTTTGACTGTTGGTAGCTTTCTCTTGAGATATAGAAGATAAATGGATAGTGTGCCTTTCATATGATCTTAAAGGTCTTTTCCAACCTAAATGATTCTATGATTCTATATACAGGTAAAGAAAGACAGAAGGGGTAATGTGGTGTTGGTGTAGGTTGAGACCTAGAGCAACTTTTCAAACTTGTAAAGTCATGAAATTATTTTGTGCAAAATGACAGTGCTTCTTAGCACTTTATTTGCTGTATTTTACATAAACAACAGATTTTGTTTGCCTTTTGTCATGGTAGTTGTTAAGCACACAAGACTCTGTGCTTTCTGCTTGTAGTTTGCACTACCTGCCCAGGAATGATACTCTTGGTTTTCAATTTTAGTGCACATTATACCTGTGGCAGCATCAGCGTTCAACAGAAAGTCAGTAGGCAAAATTAGACATGGTGTTTTTCAACATAGTCTGGTTCATCTAGGCCTTGTTGTGTTCCTTGCAGCAGGCAATACATAGCAGCTAGTTCTTGCATAATTTATTGCCTTAGAAAAGGTGATTAAAGGAATGTTTATTAGAATCCACTTGAAACTGGATGAGCTGAACTAATAACTTTAATCTCAATAAGGTTCAGGAACAAGCAGATGGAAAAAAAGTGGTGTTTGTGAGGCTCTATGCTTACTTTGTGAACTCAGCAACTTAACACAGAAAACATGACTAAAAATACTCTAAGGGAAAGTAACTCCCATCAAGAAAATATTGTGTGGTGTATTATAACTTCTATATTTGCCGTATGTATTGTGAGATAATATTGCAAATACCAGATGAGTCCTATCCACACAGGCTGTGTAGGTGCAAGACCAATTATGGATTGATACTCGTAAGTATATTGCCAACAAAACTGAGTGTATATTAGTGAGTGTAGGGAAGGAGTAGAAATTAAATATAATCTAGAGTTAAATTTGATTATGTTTCGGGGCATAAAGAACTGGCAAAATCTCTGTAATAATTCTAAATCAACTAGAAGCAGCACAGACCATCAAAACTGTAGCACAATATTGCAGAGAATACACCTGAAAGATAGTACTATTTTTGTATTTAAACCCCTTTAGTTTTGTTTCAGATGCTACCGTACCTGCTAAATTGCACTGCTAACCTACTAGAGTACCTCTACTTTTTCCTGAATAAGTTGATCATGAAGACATATCTGTTGATGAAAACTGTACATTTTTCTGGGATACCATAGCTGCATACAAAACATTAACTTACTAAGATTGGTTTCTTTCTGAGATAAGGAATAGATGGCTATATTATGCTTAGGGATATACCTCTCTTTCTCCATTGCAGTAAGTCTCTTTGGCAAAAGAAAAACAATAGAGGTACTGGTTAAGGTTATTAGAGGTATAGCCGCAGCATGCTGAAAATCTAGTATCTTGAATTCTTCATTTTGTGAGTGATCTAGATTTACAGGGGGGTCCTGTAATGCTTGTGAGTAAATCACTGGATGCAACTTGTCATGCCCAGAAATGATCTGTGTTTCAAAACATCTGTAGCTTGTTGCAGTTGTGATAGCAGTGTTTGTCTTTTTTTTTTTTTTGCTGGAGTCATGTAAAAGCTTTGATTTCTGCGTCTTGCACCATTTGCAATCAAATGGCCATGTTTGCTGTAATGACCCTAATTTTTTTGTCATAGACAGCAAAATGGCAACATCTTGTAGGGCTGCTCTGATGTGGCAGGCAGCCACTGAAACTGGCCAGTGTGTTGGCTGAGAGCAAATAAAAGCATTCCCTAGTCATCTCCACTGGCTGTCACATCCGCTCGGAGGTGCGTGCACTGCTCATTTGGGTTGTACAATTGCTGTGACTTGACTGTCCTGGCAGCAGCTACTGATAGTACTCCATTACTTTCTGTCTTTGACTAGCCAGATAGTCTACAGTTTTGCTTATCACTGCACACTCAACAATTATAACATTTCTGACCGAAATAGCATTTTCCCCTTTCCCATCAGGTAAATCTGATGTTGCGTCAGTGAGTTTTACTACCTGAAAATTTCCATTAATTATGGCTTATTCACTGTAAGATTCTTAAACAGAAGAAAATGAATTCTATCCTTAGTGTTTTTCTCAGTGAATACTTGCAATTCTGCGTGTTTCATACAGCTTGAGACAAGGATAGCCCTGTCCTTTGGCTTGCAAAGGGATCAAACCAGGACCTGAATTCACCTACTTAGATGCAAACCTTAAGAAAGATCTTAAATGCAAACTGCAGGAAATCCAAAGTGCTTCAGTTTCAGGGTTCTTCATTTATTTTCCTTTTAGCTTGCTGAGGTGTACTCAAAAGACCTACATATTTTTATAGTCAGAGTATCTTATTGAGTGCCAATGTAAAAAGATAGTATTTGTGGGATTCTATTATAGTACGATAAATCAGAAGGCATTCCAGCAGGCCTGTATATAGAGGTCAATATAACATTTGGATAATGGCATTATGTACTGTGTATAACATGTACTGTGTCAACATGAATTCTGGACCTGAGCTGAAAGCCTAATACATGAGTGATGCTTCAGTATGTGGATGTAGCTTGAAAAGGCTATTGGTTATTTTAGAAACCTGATGTAACTACTATATTATAGTCAGTGTACACATTAAACCAAAGATATTTACCTTCTTCTTTGATCTCTCTGACTTCTTGGAAATGTTCTTTACTTTCGTATGGAGATGATATAAAACCTTAGGGGTGGAAAAAGGAGCAATATATTGAATGGGAAATTTAATTGTGTATATTAGTATTTGAACTTTTCATACATGCAACGAAAATGAAAAGAATTGTTTTAGCATGACTTCAACCAAAGTTTAATTTGATGCTTTGAGACTTCTAATTCTAAGCCCTCCACAGTTCTTTCTCTTTCAAAAAACGAGGTTTGGAAAAAGCACTAAAAGTCCTATGCTTCCAGAAGATGTAATTCATCATATATTAAGAGCTCAGCTTCCACTATGCTGAAATCCACAGGAGTCTTTCCATGGATTTTGAATTTTAGATTGTGCCTCAGGTTATCTACGTTTATTCTCCAGATTGATTATATACAAAAGCAGAGAGCAGGCTGCCAGCACTGTATCCTGGTGCGACTGTCCTGCTGCTCCTGAACACAGCACTAACAAATGGGGCAGTCAGAGTGGGTTCCCCTTTCAGAGGGAGAGTCACAAGAAATGTTAAAGCACTGTAGGGAAATAGTCAGTTAACAACATCTAGATCAAGCTTTTGAAACCTGATTACAGCATGGCAGTAGCCTGACAATGTTTGTACTTTGGCGTTTGGAGCTAACAGACTAAATTTTCTAAAGCAATTAATGAACAAAACCCCTGCCTCTGTTAAATGCAACTCACCTTCCAGTTGCTGCTGTCTCACCTAGAGCAGTGAGGGACAAACAGCAAGAGCTACAGTGATAGGAGTTAAGAGCTCTAGTGGCTTTTTTCTCTGGTGACAAGCAAGGCCTGAAGTTTAGAGATTTTTAGCTTAGGTCTAAGTGCATTATCCCATCGTTAGCCCTGTTGATAGCAGAACAGATTAGTACTGAAAGTAATGTATTTTTTGTTAAACAAACAAACTCCAGGAAAACATTTTTTTCCAAGCAGGTAGACCTGCAACTGACTAGTGTCAAGGACGTCCAGTCCCTGCATGATAGGGTATTAATTCAAAATTCACAGAAATCGTATTCTGTGTGCTAACACAGCTCATAGACTTACTATCAGTCTTAAACGTGCTAAAGATCAGTAAAGGGAAACAAAAAATTTCAGTGATAGCAATCCACAAGAAGAAAGGAAGTGATTTCTTGCTGAATAACACTCTGATTCTAAGATCTCTTATTGCAAGTCTTTGCAAGACACAGTGTCCGAGCTTTGTGTCAAAAAAAAAAAAGAAGAAGAAGAAAGAAATCAGGGTGATTTCTTTAATACTGTTTCTGTATACTCTCTGCATAGTTTCTCCCTCCATGGGTTTTTCCTCTTGCTAGGAACAAACATTTATTATCAAGAGAAAACAAACGGAAAAACAGGAAAATCAGCAAGAACCTTTAGGGGATTTGTGTGCCAGGCTGGACATCAACTTAACAGTTGTAATCCTTTTTGTGAGTTGGTGTAATTTCATTCTCTGTTTTCCTTCCCTCCCCCTGATTCAGAGAAGTATTCTATACCAGGAGAGAATATGGAAAGGATTGTATCTATTACTTATTCCCGGGGTAGCTTGAGTGTACGCATCCAAGCCACCAAGAGTCTGGGAGTGATCTTTTCCTCCATTTAAACATTACTCGTGTCCCTCTCACCCACCTTGGCATAGCAGCAGGTGATGAGCACCAGGGGCAGGAGGTATCCCACCAGCAGGATGGTAATCTTGTACATCTGCTTGGCTGTTGAACCATCTGCCCAGTGCTCCCAGCAGAAGGAGCTGTTGGGTGCTTGCTGATGACCACTCATGAGGGCCTGGTGCTGGGCTACAGGGATGGCAATGAGTAGAGACAGCAGCCAAATGACACCCACGCCGAGGGCAGCGTTGCGCTTGCTGCGGATGCAGGATGAACGCTTGGCATGGACCACAGCAATGTATCTGTCCACAGACATAGCCACCAGGGTAAAGATGCTGACCAGCATTGTTGCCATGGCCAAGTAGTGAACCCATTTGCAAAAGAAGGCACCAAAGATCCACTCTGGCAGGGAGTAGATGGTGGCCTGGAAGGGAATGCAGAAGAGCAGAAAGGAGAAGTCTGCAATGCTCAAATTCAGGATGAAGATATTGGTAGTGCTGCGTGACGGGCGTCTCCCAGACCGGAGGCGCCCCAAAACAACCAACACCAATGTGTTTCCCACCATTCCCAGAAGGAAAATGAAGCCAAAAAGCACGGGTACAATCACCACCTCTGGGCCACCCCTTGTTGCTCCTGACCAGCGTGTTGGAGCCCGTGTTTGGTTAGCCTCAGGGCTGCACTTACTGGTGTTGGCTCCGAGGGAAAGCACAAAGTTGTCTTCCTGCTCCTCCATGGAGCCAGGCTGCTTGGAAGGCAGGGAGCTGTCGCTGTAGCTCTGACTGCTATCGGGCAGGTCTATGTTTGTTAGTGGGGGCCAGAGGCAGAATGTTTGGGTTTTCCAGCGCTCTGTGTCTTTCCTTTTGGGAGCAATTGTCTTCAGATGATTCTTCCAAGCTCTGTCTATCTCTGATGCAGATTCTTCTATGAACTGCCAAAAAAGGAGCTTAAGGAATTTTCTCATCCAGGAGGTAACTGCAGGTTTGGCAGTTGCTACTGGAGAAGCTCTCGTGGCAGAGGAAAAGTCCGTGCTGGAAGGACTGATGCTGAAGCTGTCCTGGGAGCTAGGAGCAGAGACAAAGCGGCTGCAGCTCAGCTTCCTCACGCCCCTCCTCTTCTGCTTCCCTCCCACACCAGTCCCTGGATCCGTGGCTGTTGCACCTGCTCTCCCAGCTCCACTTGGAGCTGTGCCAGTGAAAGCAAGTGCTGTCTGTGACATGAACCCTTCAGAAAATAACCCCTGATCAGCTCTGCCCCCATACATTACTACTCATGAGGAGGGGAAGAACAAAGCAAAAGCAAGCTCTCATCCAAAAAGATGGGATGAGCAGCAGCTTCTCATCCAAAAAGATGGGATGAGCAGCAGCTGCTGAGTGATAGCGCGTGCACTTCTGTGAGGAGCAGCATTGTAACTGGCTGCACGAGGAGGAAAAAGGCTAAAATATGTTTTTTATCAACAGAGCGGATTTTTTTTTTTTGTTTCATAGTCTTTAATGTGCTCACATTAGAGCATAAAGCAATCTGAATAGTTGTGTTTTCGGTACAATGAACTGGGAGAGCCTTAGATTCAGTAGCTGGCTCCTGCCGTTTCTTGGATATCTGCCCAAATTCCTTAGTGCCTGAATATTCATAGATCTTTTTGATCCAGCTGTAAAGAAGTTCCAGGTTCAGCCCAGTAGTGTCAAGAGCATCTGCACTGGAAAAGGAAAGGTTCAGTCTTGGTAGCTGTGAGCAGCTGTAACATTACCTGTGAGGGACGAGAGATATGGATTTTAAAAAAAAAAAAAAAAAGTTTTGTTAAGAATTAATGGCATAGTTATTGGGTTTTTGATGCTTGTGTATAGAAATGGCATGTATGGTTTTGAAGGTACTAAGTACCTTGGTCTGTTTCCATATTTCTTAAGGCACTCTGTGAACTCTACAGGCAGTAAGGGGAGGAAACAAAGTTTAGGTGAACATTTACAGTACCTGCACACAGTGATTTATGCATGCAGGACAGCTGCTTGCGTGGAACAGTACATATCTTGATTTTCAGTGGTTATAAGTCTAGGCACTTGGTCAGAGTGGCCCACCACTGGCTCCTGTGGATGTTGGGGTTAGTCTGGAGGGAGCCCCTTAAGTTTTGAAACCAAGTTCTGTGACTGAGAATTGCCCTGCCCTGTGACTTGTCTCTAAGCTCTTGCTGAGAGAGGTGATAGCACTGCCTGCCTTAGCCTGCTCTGATATACGTGTTTAAAATCTGTTATGAAACTAGATTCCTACTTTCCCCCCATAGTTTTGAGGCTAGTTTTGGGGTGAGGTGGGAAGTGGTCAGGGAGTGAAAGTTGCAATGGAAAATACATCTACCCTTGTTGCATGCCAGTGAGCAGATCTGGACCAGCCGCCTGGCTGCCTCCTGCAGCTCTCTTAGCCTTCTGCGGCCTGGCTGCCTGTCCTGCTGTGGCACAGCACCTCAGGCACCATTAAGTCTGCCAGTCCCCCACATCTTCTGGCTGTTTGCTGGGATCTCTGCCCTCAGCTTGCAGACAGCAGCTTGCAATGCACCTCTTGCAGCGACCCTGCGAGCTCTGGGGTTGTGCTGCAATTTCAGTGCCATCTACTGGAATTTTACTCCTTCGCTGCTTTCAGGCTGCTCCTGTTCTTGTCCTTTGTTTTCCCCAAACATACAGTCCCACCGTTCAGTAATCAACTCTATATGCTGCTGTTTTCCTCTCATCCTTGTGCATGTACACATCCTTAAACCATGAAACTTAAATATGCTTGCTTTTCCTTTTGTGATAATGTGATCACTGTAAGGTTACTTCTTGTAATACTATTCGTAGAACTTCACATAGCATTTTAGAGAAGGCTACTGAAAGTGATTTCAATAGCTATTCCTGTATTTTAGATCTGTTTGGGTTTTGATTTTTTTTCTCCTTTTCTTTAGTGGGCATAATACAAGGAATATTATTTAAGAAGCACCTGTAGCAATCACAGCAAATGAGAGTCTGCATTTTATTCTTTTAATGGTTTTGGGAAAAATAATAAAAATAGCAGTATGTGTGGTTTCTACTGCAGGGGATTTGAGACAATGCATGCAGGAGTGAGACTTGCATGCATGTGCCACCTGCAGAACACACATGGCTTTGCAGATCTAAATGACTCCATGGCACACTAAGCAGAAAATAGGCAGAGGACAACACAGTTCTAGCTGGAGAATGGACAGATCATAAGATTTAGATTTGTAAAAAAAAATGTTCAAAAATATCCAAATTCTTACAGAAGTGACATTACCAGCTTTCTTCGCCATCTTCAGAATTCCATTCAATTTTTTATTTTTTTTTAAATGGACTGCTCCAGTTTTTGGAGGTTTTCTTTGAATTTCAGTGAGAGTTGTAACTGGGGAGTGGGAGGGAAAGGTGAATATTCTGCATGGAAAGTGGTAGCAACCTGCTGAATTAGACATCCAGTAACTAGGTGCAAAAACTCAGTTTGCTTTCACTGGGGAACTGAGATGCTGCAAATATGACTTCAAATGGAGGCTGTTTGGTGTGGGAGGATTCCTGTCTGGTCTTACTTGGGAAGAAATAATTTCCAGTGGTAATTTATGTGCTTTGCTGAAATCTTATCCTGAAACTTTGCTTACCATGGCATTCAAAAGTTCCAAAAAAGGTAAACATTCCTCCTTCTGTTCCCCTCTTTCTGCCACTTCTCAACTGCTTTAAATGGTGTGGTTTTGACAGGGAGAAATCCCCTGTCCTTGAGAATTCACAGCCCGAACGCAGTTGGAAGTGATCTGACCATGCTGAGATAAAGTACTTGCCATAAGACTTATTAATTAGTCCAAGTAGGAGATCATGGCACTTCACTGAGTGGAGGAGCACAAATAGCAAGTGAACCTGTAATGTCTGATTTGCTGGGAGCATCCATATTGTGTATGGTACTTTGAAATACATGTTGTTTCACCTGAAAACCAGAAACAATTAATGCACTGTGGACTGAGCTGCATGAAATATCTGAGATCTACAAATTCTGCTGTTCCTTAGAAACTCTGTTGCTTCCTGGATGACGACAACAAACATTTAAACATGATTAAAAGGATGTAGGAAAAAGGAACTGAATATTCTCCGTGGGAGGGAAAAAAGGTAGAAGTCTGTCAGACATCACCTTGACCGAGACTGAACCGGAAGCCAGATGCTGTTGCCTTTGTCTGAGTTGATGTTGGGCTAAATGAAAGCATTGGACTCACATGCTGAGTCCCTGACTAAGCAGGCATCTGGAGGTGTCTTGTTGAGAAAGGAAAGCGCTTGACCTCTATGGATAAATGGGCAGTCCCACAGTAAGGAGAAGAGAGAGAGAATGTCAGCCCTAGGAGCAAGGGTAGGGGGGAAAAAACCCAAAACATTAGGTGGTAGTATCATAGAATCATAGAATCATAGGGTTGGAAGGGACCTCGAAAGATCATCTAGTCCAACCCCCCTGCCAGAGCAGGGTCACCTAGAGCACATCACCCAGGAACGCGTCCAGGCGGGTTTTGAATGTCTCCAGTGAAGGAGACTCCACAACCTCTCTGGGCAGCCTGTTCCAGTGCTCTGTCACTCTCACAGTAAAAAAATTCCTCCTGATATCCCTCTTGAATCTCCTATGCTCCAATTTACATCCATTACTCCTTGTCCTATCACTGGTCATCACTGAAAACAACTTCTCTCCATCTTCCTGACACTCCCCCTTTACGTATTTGAAGACATTGATGAGGTCACCCCTCAGTCTCCTTTTCTCCAGACTAAAGAGACCCAGCTCCCTCAGCCTTTCCTCATAAGGGAGATGTTCCACTCCCTT
>VXBO01013335.1:471382-511654 GCA_013400135.1 Rhinoptilus africanus | reverse complement strand
TAGTATTTAAATGGTAACATTTTTAGCCTGTGTAGGTACAAACTAATTTGTCCATTTTCTCATTGCTAATGGATGCTTCAGCTCCTAATTACACTGAATATCAGGTATGTTGCAAATCACTCTTACTGTTTTGACAGTCATGGTTCAGCTTTTTGATACCTGTGCATTAGCTCTCTAAGCCTCTTGACTTTTGAGTGGAAGGAGGGCTCTCAAGCCAAAAAGCGAGCAAGAATCTTACTGTCACACTTCTCTCTCTCTCTGGAGAATGTTGGTTACATCTCAGATGCAGCTTAATTTAAGGAAAACCAACAGGCATCCAGCCCCAAAACTCCAGTTTGTGGCTTTGAGTTTGGCGTCTATCTTTGTATACTGTTTTTAAAATGTGTCAGTATACTGAGTATACTGGTCTGAAAAGCCCTTGAGGCTGAGTAACGAGCTACCTAGATGCAGCTACTAGGAAACAAGCAATGGTAGGTCTGAAATATCTGCACTTGGATTGTAACAATCCTCTCCAGTTGTGATCCTGAGCTTGGTTATGCCCTGGTGAGAGAAGGTGCAGTGTCCGTTCCTCTTGAACTATGACCCCAAGAGGGACAGGAGGTCCTGCTGCCTACTCTGTATATATTGACCCAAAAAATGGGAGCCCAGATTCAATTCCTTTCCAACCCCACATAATCCCTTTCCTAAAAGAGCTGAAACCTTCATCCCCTTGACACTAAGTTACTTGTCCACCAAGACACAAGCCAAGCTAGATGGGGTAGTCTTGCTTATGTAGGAGCTATGATGAAACACTGCACAGAGTACAAAAATCACAGGACCAGAAGAAAAAAATAATTGACTGTTCAAGCTAGGCATTTGGTGGAGGAAAGAAGAGGTTCTGAAGTGTGACTTCTCCGCTTCCTGAATTTTAGGATTAAAAAGTCAGTATGATGAACAAGTAAATCCTTTCAACTTTTGTGAGCTGTAAGATTTGAGTCTCTTGGGTGGAGGATTGGAATCTCATTCTGACCATGAGAATGTCGAACACTGTATGATAGGAAAAGATGGAAACACCTTTTATAAGAAGTCTGAAATCATTAATGTGCTGTGATAATATGTGAACTAAACTGGAACCTTAGGGGTGATAGAGCTATTCCCTCTCACTTGTGGATCTTGGAAGGCTGGACAGGAGTTTTGTAAAGCTGCCCATTTAGCACAAGCCTGTGTGCGTGTGCAAAAAGGGAGAGCCTTCAAAGCACAAAAGGGCTGGCTGAAAGGGTACTCTGCTGCATATAGGTAACTAAAGTCACAATTACAGAAGATCATTCACTTGGTGTCTTTTGGAGAGCTTCAGCTTCACCTGAGCAGTTTATTAAGCTGTAAAACTCTTTCCTCGTGAAAGGGGTTTAGATTGAGCATAACTGAGAAGGGTCCTTTCGTTTTAATTGATGACAGTTTCTAGCACAGCTGCTCAGAGCCCTGTGATGTTACAGGGCTGTGATGTAGAGATGGTACAGTCAGGATTTAAAGTTGATGGAGGTTTATTGATTGCTTCTTAATCTATTAGATCAGTTTGTACTATTTTTCTCTTTAATTAGACTTAATAATGAAACTGTTCGAGTGGCCTATTGGCTGGCTCTGTGGATCTCCTTTGTTTGTATTGCTTAAGTGGTGGCTGAGGTAAGAGCATGTAGAGTAAACAAACTTGTAAGAGTGGCAAAACAAAGCTTATTCTTAAATGTAAATATATACTAAATACTGATTTTGTGACAAACCAGGAAAAAGTGTTCTGTGCTCTCCATCCCCAGTAAGGACAGGAAGATCATCAGGGTGTATCTATGCAAATTTGTATCAAAAGCACACTTCTGAACCGAGACTGCTAATTGCCCCTGCTTCTTGTGGCTTGTACCACAAGTCACTCTCCAAATGGGCTTCTGTTGAAATGCACTACTTCCTAGCAAACCCACAACCTAAAATATGATAAGCTGAACTCTGGAAATGTTCCAATCTGACAGAACTTCATGTTATATTTCATTCTAAAATCTGCATGAAGCTGATCCAAAGTTAATGTTCTTCTCTCAACCGATCTGAAAAATAATTTCAGATAAAATTCTGAGTTTTGATTGTTAAAGAAATGGCTGGTTTAGTAAAAGTGCTTTGAACTAAGAAAAGTCCTTTTTGTTCCAAGTACTTTAGTATCCTTTAGTATCTGTACTGCTTTCAGAAGTACCCTCGTTTCCAGAGTGTCAGCTCTTGCAAATACCAGCTTTCTCTCATCTATTTTTATGGGTTGGGAGGGAGAGCTGAAGTTATACCATCAGTTTACCTTCACATAGTCTTATGGAACAGTCTCAGTTTTTCACAGAATCAGTACCTGTGTGAAGATATCGATGAATTTTTTTCTATTCTGTATGTTGCGACATCTTCAGATTATTCACTAGAAATGGCCTGTGGGTAGTTTGTTTATTTTGCAGGCCTCTTAGGAGGCCCTACAGAATATTCAGACCATGAGAATTAATACGTAGTCTGCATGCTGACTGCCTGACTTGCTTATATGCAGGCATTGACTGCAGGCAGTGCATTTCAGAAGAAAATCCAACTCGTTTCTTGAATAATGCAGGCTGTGTGAAAGTAGTTACCTGTAGTGGTGAGGAGACAAATCCAATGTTACAGAACATGCTTGGATGTATGAAAACATACTAAGGTAGTTATTCAGAAGCTTATGGAACAGATAGAGTATTGAAAAACCTAGACAAGTTCTAAAAAATTACTACTTGAATGTGTACATAGTTTGCCATCGCATAAACTGTAGACATATGTGGTTCACATTCAAACAGTTGTCTTTAAGAGCTGTAGAAAGCTTCAAAACAAATCAAAGATTTGCCTTTCTTGTCCTTGAAGAGCTGTTTTATAATGACTCGTAAAGTCAGTCTCCAAGATAGAAAATGATGTTGGTAATAGACAGATAGTATTCAACCTGATGCAGATCAAGGGTGCAGAAACTTTTTGCCCAGTCTTCCTCTGAGCTATCTACTATGTAGTTACTAGAAAAACTGATAATAGTCTCTCTGTCGAGCTCTTTTATCTCTTGAAGTGTTGTTTCATATTGTACACTAAGATAAAGACTTTCTTTCTCAATGCCAGAACCTATCATCTGCTAAAGAAAGAACCGTAAATATACGTTCTGGTAAAACGCTTAAGGCTGTCAATAACTCTAACACACTTTATATGCTTGGCTAAAGTAGCTTATCTTTTTTATTTATTTTTTTTTAATCTCTGTTTTTTGTAAAAACAGAATGTCTCTTACTCCATGTCTTCTGTGACTTGAATGTTCAGTGTTCAAAGTGCTTTTTTACAGTTCAAATTTGTGCTATTTTCAGATTATTCTAATTTAACTTTTTCACTAGGAATAGAAAGTAAATCACATGAAACCTGCCCTAATTTATAGTATAGGGCTTAGATTCAGTATGCAGTATATGCTTAGGTCAAGGAAGGTTGTAATATGCCTAAGCTGATTTAGTCTTTTGTGATAAGATACTCTGTAAAGTTACATGGGAGGGTGTTTTTAGTTAAACTCCATAATTCAAAACTATCTGTGAATAATATAAATAGCCTGCATCCATCTCTACATTGCAGGAGCTCCAGTTAATACAGAATGCTAATTTGTCAAAATTCATTTTAACCTAACCTGTGTTTGAAATCTTTCAACTCCCATAGCATATGACCCAGTAATCCAAGATCTGATTCTTTCATTTACCCTTCTTTGAGATTATCTAGGTTAACTATACATAGGTCACAGGAACTCTTGAGTACGTTTTTCTGTGAACTCCAGTGAGAATCTTTTCCAAGTGAGGTATGAATCAGCACTACAAGCAGATACTAGGAAGACTGAAGTTGAACTGTTCAGCTTTCTTTAATTTGTTAGGGTCAAACCTTTTAGTGAAACCTTTTCCTTTCGGTGAAGAATCAGTGACAATACTTTCCAATTACTTGAGAGTATGCTCAAAATATCCAAGGATCTTTTGCCATGCTGATGAATTAGACTGCTAAGTGAAAGTGTTTCACCTTTAGCTAGATACTTAGTCTAAGTCCCATTGGCTCCACTCTTGAAGCAATGGCAACTTGAAAGCTGTAAAAATTCAAAATTCAGACAGTGATTTTTCTCTGTTTAATCGGTATCATAGTTGCACGTATGGATAAAAGCAGTAGTGTAGAAACATTGAGCTTTCTTTATGTAAACTGAAGTGTGTGGTGCCATTGAATTTGCTTTGGGCACTTTGGCACCTCTTTTGAAGCAGTTAAGTGAATTAAGAACTGGTGACTTCCCTGTCTCTTCTAAACTGGCTCTGTCACAAGCGTGATGAGGCAGGTTTGGTTAAACACACAGCAGGTTAGATGCTTCTTAGTGTGAGGATAAATCCTTCACATGACTCTTTCACGTCTTTGTTAGTGGACAAGTGGATGCATGGCAGCTGTTGATTATAAATAACCTACAAGTTACTTTGACCTTACCTAGAATTTAAAATAAAAATAAACCAGCTCCATTTGAACAGCCAAAAGCATTGTGTCCATGGTTTGTTTGCAGACTTTCTTCTGCAGTTTAATTTTTGATAAGGCATGTAGAGTTGTTTAACAAAGCTTGTTATTCATTTACCAACAAATTATGATCTTGGCTCTAGCAGAAATTATATTGGAATAAAGCTACTGAAAGACAATACTGGGCATACAGTGTTGGGAGGTATACATAAAACTAGGACAAGAAGATGCCAAAACCATAATAAACCTCAACACAGGATGCTTGTTGATACTTGTTTTTTATTCTGTAGAGAATAAGGAATGTGTCCTGGCTTTATGATCAGATTCAAGACAACATATCTCTTCCTGTGTGCTCCTGCGGTTTTGTGCACAGCTCTCTTTAGAACTGAGTGTGGTCAAAGTGATGTGAGTGATGTCTCACGTTTTGGCCTTACACAGAAGAACAAGATGTCTTGATTTGGGTCCTCAAATGTGATATACTGGTAAACACATGTATGACTCTATGCAAAGGGTGATCAAATCCCAGTGCAGAGTTTGAGGAGATATGCTTGTGTTGTGAAATCTAGTAGCAGAACATCACCCTGTAAAGCACTGCTCCCCTTGTTAAATACCAGGCTTGCTGGTGTTTAGATGAAGAAAGGTGAGACGGTATTACAGCTTCAGTGGAGTTTATGAGCTTGGTCCATTCTGATTTGAAAAACAGATCATTTTATGACAGCGTGAGAACACTTAGTTAGCTTCTCATGGTAATAAATGAATTTAAGGTGAGTTCACAAACCTTTTTTTCCTCTGTGTGTATCAACTTGACTTTACCTAGCTGGTTGGGCAAGATCACTTGTCTGGTTCATCTCCTAATGCTCCTCTTTCTGTAACAATATACGCTGTCAGCTGGCCAGCTCTGAAACATAACAAAATTCTGCAATAGTTCTCTTGAGTAAGTGCTGGTCTCTTACTGTGCCCTTTTACTCAGTCACTCCAGACTGTATCACCAAGTGCTACTTATTACAAAAGGGGAGATGTATGCATGCTGCTCTTTAATATCATCTTAGCAAAAACTTTTGATTTTCTTTCATAGCTGTAAGGAAGCTCTCTTTCCAGTAGAACCACAGCAATTTTCTATCTACCACCTTATTTGTATTACTGCCAAATTCCTCAGTTAAAGGAAAGCTGTTCTTAAGCATCACAATATGTTGTATAGACAATAAAGTAGCTCACAAACAATGAATCCTAAATTGGCAAATTTTCTGATCTAACAAAGACATCCCAAGACAACAGTATGTTGAAGTCTCTTAAAAACACTTCTGTAAAAAAAAAAAAAAAAAATTAACATTATATATAGGATCTCTTATTTGCCCACACCTCCAGATGTTTAAGAGCACATGCTTGCACTTCATGTCAGATTCTGAGGCAGCAACTTAAAAAACACTTATAGCAAATTTAATTTTTTTAGATTTCGGTTAGTAATTTCTCCAGAAGCCTTTGACAAACTTTGAATGAGCAATTTTACTTAGTTTCCAATTTGTTCAGCGTGAACTAGATAAGATGGCACAGGTAGTGAATTTATTTCCATGCTACGTTTAGGTTCATAATACTTCTGAAGAAGGAGAATAACCTCTACTTGTGTGTGTCCAGTACAGTTTGTTGCAGATACATAGCAAAGAAAAGTCATTGCATAATCCTTTAGGAATTGCTAATGAAGTGATCAGCGTACAATTTATTATTTAGAAACTTGGTATTAGAACGTGAATGTGTTTTAGTGTAAATACAGTGGAAATCTACCATATATTAGATGTCTGTTGAATGTAGCTCTGTTGAGGTACAGTCAATATTAGACCTTCTGTAGCCCTGCTCGTACTTACCTTGCTGTTCTGCTCCTTAGTCCTGTAACTTGTGTTTAGGCATGTGACTTGGCACATACATTACTATTGCAGAATCCAAAGGTCTTGTTTTGGATCGGGGCCACTTCAAAAATCATAGATTAGTAATAACCCCTGGACCATTGCAGGGGCTTGAAACAGACTCTGTGAAGGACAGGAGGAAGGTAAGATACATCTGCTTTTACTGTCTGTCCGCGCTGAAAACCAGTTGTGAAATTCAGAATATTGGTAAGGAATTGTCCTCTGAAAATGAAATAAAATGGTTTATTACTTTTTGTCTGTATCCCTTGCTGGTATTTTGCTCTCATTAATGCTGGGTCTTGTTAAGGAAGACATATGTGAGACATCTTTAATGGTGCTCGAAAGTTTGAGCTCTTTCTGGTAAATCCTTAGCTTCAGAGACCCCAAGTCATTTGAAGGCAGTTCTTGCTTTTCCAATGCATGTGTGTGACCACAGTCTGGGAGACGGTCTGTGAGATCTACTGGGAGGAAGAGGAGAGAAAGAGGCAGGGCAGGAGGGATGATGTCTGAGCTTGTGCATTCTTGCGCCTACCAAAAAAGGCAAGAAGGAGCTGATGTGGTTTGGTGTCCTGGTTCCGGCATGGGGACGGTGGAGAGAAGGAGCAGTGAGACAGAGTGTGATTCCTCCTAAGAAGTGTGGGAAAGTGGGTATGGATTCACTTAATGAAAATTTTCCTTCAGATGTTTAGTTCTAGTCTTTGCGTATCTTTGTGTATAAATGGAAAAGCTACTGTTTTATTGGGAAAATTAATTTCAGGATCGACACATGAAACTGGAAAAGATTTTTAGAAAACCTTGGCTGCCTCAATATATTTTGTCAAACTGGAAAAACCCCCAACCCTAAGTTTCTTGATTTAGTCTCTAGCTCACTAGCATATTGCAGAATAACTGACTTGGGTTTCTCCATGGAATTGCATTTTACATTGACATATTTAAAAAAAAAAAGCGTGTGTGCTTAAGTGTTATATAGAGGACACTAAAATTAAAATCAGTAGAGCCTAGACTCTTCCAGTATCCTGGAGAATGCTCACAAGCTTTCAGTTAAGGGTGGTTGGGAGCTTCTGCTTGTAACAGTTTCCTGGTGGAAATGCCTGTTTCCCAAAACTGAAAAATTTTGCTGAAAATAGCTGGCCAGCTGCTTAGGACAAAAGAGAAAAGAGAAGGGCAATATCCTCAGCTGTAACTTGAAATGGAATTTGTTAGGAAATAAGTATAATTATTCTTGTTAGCAAAATGTTATAATCTACAAATAATACTATGGACAACTTCAGTGATGCTTATGCAGAAATATCTTTGTGATTTTGTTATGTCTTGAGCACAAATTACAATAGTTATAATTTAGCAGAATAAGTAACAAACAATAAAGCAAAGATAAGTAGGAAAAAAGTTTAAAGTCAGTGGAAGAAAGAATACTTGAAACTTTTATCATACACTTCTGCTATGTCAAAAAAAAAAAAAAAATCCAGAAGATACCATCCTCTCTGACACCATAATCTGGCTGTTGTTATGTGACAATAGATTTGAAGCATTCTGCGGAGGCAGTCTTAAGCACCAGTCAATACTGTAACCTGGAGGTCACATCTAGTAGCTTTCCTCCTGCTGATAGTACAGCGCAAATGTCAGCTGTGGGCGCAGGGGTAAAACATCTCCCAAACCAGTGTAGCTACTACATTTCAGGGCATGAACTCCAGTGAAGGAAGAAAAGGAAGGAATAAAGAGGATTCAGGCTTGGGTCAAGGATTACCTGGACATCATCTGCAGATCAGAGACAATGATGATGACTTTTAGGCACATTCCCCAAAACTCAAAGAGAAGCCTTTGAAACTCAAAGGAAGAAGCCAACCCATTATGAGGTGGCAGAAATTAAGCTGACTAAGTAGACTTGCTACTAAATTGGGGTTTCTTACTGGTATCACAAAGGTTTGGCATTTCTTAGAAACCTGGGCTAAGCAGAAAACACAGCATTCAGTGGAGTTTGCTGCTCTCCAGGCTGTGGGTGTCTAATACCACAACTGCTACTTTAAATAGATACGAATGGCTTTGCTCTTGCTGAAAAATTGGAATGGAAAGTGGCAGAAATAAAACTTTGAGAATTCTGATTTTAAACAGGAAAGACTGCTTATAGAGGAATCAATCCAGAGTGGGCAAACAATTTTTCTAAATACTTTTTTTTTAAAAACTGTTTCTGGAAGCCTTTTAGTTATAATTCCTGAACTGAGTAGGCAACAACTTCTGCTGTCCATAAGGCTTTTGTGATCTCTTCTATTGCTTTTTTCAAAAGATTCTTCTTTTTATTTTCTTGTTCTGTGGAGAAAAAAACCCAAACGCCAAACCCCTACTTGTCTGAAGCAAGATAGTTTGCATCCTGCTTGACAGAAATGGTCTATAGTCCTGACAATTAGCAATCTGTTATTAGATCACAAATTAGGTATGATTTTAATTGGGAAGCTCCTGCCACCTTGTGGCAAGAACCTTCACTTTTCTTGAATCAAAAGAATTAAAATGGATAGCTAATACCTTTGTAGAACAATCTGAGTAGGCAACAACTTCTGCCAGGGAGGCCAGATACTTTGTTTGGTTTGCATCGCTATTTGTGCATTATCACTTGTAAATATTGCTAGTATTTAAAAATAAGCATAACTTAATGGAATAGATAACCTTATTACAACTTTTTTTTTTTTCTGCAGCTGCTTCTTCCATCTTTCTTTGCAATACACTGTGGAAATTAATTCTGTGGGAGTATTGAGCCAGGAGAACCCACAACAACTTTGGTATTTGTAGAAAAAGTTGTTGACAAGAGTGGTGTCAGTGTAGTACTCATTTGTGTTCATCCTGAAAGGTGTCTGCTTTCAGTATGGCACTCTTTGCTTTCAACTGTAGGAAACATTCAGCTATAGCTTCCTTCCGTGTGACTACAAAGCTTTTGTGACATATTGATGTGCTTCATGAAGCCTTTGCTCTGCTCAGAACATGGGAAAATGAAACCGGCATCTGTGAAGAGAAACGTTCACCTTTGTATTCCTTCCTGTTTCTTTTGCATTTGGTAATTGTGTCAACTGATGTGGTTCTGTATCTACTTATCCTGAGAGTACGTGGCATCATCTAGACTGTTTTCATAGCTGCTGGTCAAACAGGGTGACCAGGGTCATGAAACTGTGGCAGCTTCAGCCACTTGCAAGAGAGAGTAACATGGGAAAAAGAAGTTTTTTACTGACTTGTTTCAAAACTTCTTTGATTTCCTAAGCTTAGATTAAGATTTCTCGCAAGGTCTTATCTGAGGAAATATGTTGCAACCATGCTGATTTAAATAGATTAAAGCAACCAACAAACCTTCCATCACCATCCTCTCTCCAAGTGCAAACTCACTCCATTTTAGGACCTGAAACTAATACTGAGATCAGTGGAAGAAACAGATGGCACTTAATTTGCAATAGTTAAGACTGCCTATATTGCTATTTTTATGCAAACGGAAGTCTTGATACATGGGATTTCCTCTTCCTAACATGTTGTAACAGTTTCTAATTAAAACACTGTTGCCTGTGCTCATGAAATGCTAAACTGACAGTCTTTGAGATTGCAATCTTTACATGGAATTAAGATATCAAGTCTGGATATTTGATAAGCAGCATTTATAATACTATGTTAATATGGCTTGTCCGTAAGCCATTTCACTGTATATGGTTTTAAAGCATATTGCCGCACAAAACTATATCCATGCCAAATGCTGGAGTTCTATTATGTAGGGTAGATAATACCACAAGCTTGTAGAGTATAAGGATTTTATGGAGAAACCAAATTACAGTTAAAAATGACTGCCACAATAGGTATCTGCATTTGCAAAGCCCTGCTTTCCCAGCTGTAGCAATCTACAGTTTAATCTGTGCTGGTAGTAGAAACACTAGCATTTTGGACATGTAGGTATTGAAATTAGTGAAGCTGCTAGCATGAAAAATAGTTCCAACATGTAATGTTATCCCTCTGTGTCCTGACAGCAGATGGTATGAGTGTAAGGGCTGCAGTTATTTTATAGCTTCTCGGCTTGCTCCAAAACACGTCTGAGATGAATACAAGATGATATAAACACATAGGGATAGCTATTATCAGGGAGAGACAGCTGTATAACAACATTCTGGACAATAAAGATAGCTCTCAGGATATTTATTAAGAGAATAGTCCTGACAGATGGGCCCTGCAGGAAGGACATACATCACAAATGCCATATTATAAGAATTATTATACACAAAGAGCTGCTAAGGCTCATCCAGGGCTATTGGAATAAAAAGATAGAGGAAACCTGACTGTGAGCCAAAGGAAGAATTTGGCTTCTAGCAGCTTTAAAAATCAGTTACATTCTGAATCTGCAAAGAGGTGAGCTGTTAGAAGTCTGAGCAGGAGCGTAGTGGCTCAGCAAAAACTCTTCTTGAACAAGGAGCTGCAGGCATGTAGAAACCAGATTAGAGATGAAACTTGACTTTACAAGGTCAGAAAGCTGAAGAAATGGGAAACATAAATTGCAAACAATGATAGTTATGTGATATTACTTACCTTGGAAGAAGAGGATGAGAATTTGAAAAGTTGAAAATTAACAAGGAAATATGAGGTAGAAGTAGACCACAAGTGGGAAAATGAATCTGACCCTGTTATTTGTTGTGTTAAATTAAATTTGGGAGATAGTTTCCTGTCGTAGGCATAAAAATGGACCTGGCCTGGATCAAGCTTCAGATTAGGCAGAGGATAACTAAAGAAAATATTTGTCTTTTCTGTTGATACTGACTTCATACTGTTTAGGTTCTTCAGTCCCCTTGAGTTGACTGTAAATGTTTATAAGTGAAGTTCACCAAATTAGAAATGTGCAGCAGAATGCCAAGTGATGTGGGAGTTTCTGTTTAAGTTTTCTAATTACTGGGAACTTGAAGACTGATGACAGACATACGTTTCAGTTAAGACATGACTCGTGCAACAGCTCTGTGGGAGTTTTGATTGTGAGACTTGGTTATTTCTCTGCAATGGAGTCATAAACAAAAGCATGATGACCTTCTGGTTTTCTGTAGAAAGTATGAAGTAACATAAAAATGAAGATAAGCTAACCTTACTTCTTGTGAAACTGCAGGATTGTGGTTTTGCACATATTTCTTATGTTTTCAAACTGTCAGCTCCCACAAAGGGAGTGAAAAGTCGCAGTAGGTTCAGAGACATAAGTATCTTTGAAAAGGTCATCTGTAACTTGTGAGCATTTTGACCTTTACAAATATCACATAATGGCACTGAAAGTCCTGATAAAAATCCAGCAGGTATAGTAACAGCAGATATTTATTGGCGTAGGTGTAGTCAATGTGGCAAAACTATGTCATCAGTAAGGTGTATACCTGTACCTGTGTTTAATGTAATTTCAAATCCAAGAGACTCTTCTCTGAGCAGGTCAGCAAGAGGATGAGAGGCAACCATCACAGACTGCAGCAAGCGAGGTTCCAGTTGAATATAAGGAAAAAAAATAGTAATCGCAATACAAATAAACAAGCACTGGAACAGGGTCCTGGAAAAGCTGTATAATCTTTTCCCACAAAGATACCAAAACCTCCACTGGATGAGGGCCTGAGTGACCTGATCTGACTTGGAGGTTACCTTAGCTGGGATCAGGTGGCTGGACAAAATGGCATTTCACTTAAAAATCCCATCCAACCTAAGTTACTCTGGGATGAGAGGCGCCTATTTCTAAAACAATATAAACAGAGCAGCGTTAAACACATCGTATGCTAGCTAGCAGATGCATGATGGACTGCACAGCCTGCCGCAAGAGGGAGGAAATGCCGGATCTTGAACACAGCACAGCTCAAGGCTTGTGGGTTCCCGGGTGGGCGGTAGCTGAACTGAAAGCTCTCTCACAGACCTTATACCTCTGAAAGGGACAATCTCCAAATGCCTGTTGAGTGTGAAGCCTGTGATGTGTGAGCTAAAGAAATAGAGGACGTTTCTTTGTTGCTGCTGTGGTGCCAGGAGGACCTTGTGCCAAACTTTAGCTGTTGCATCCAACACAGTCCAATGTGGATTTCGACTCCGCTGCATTTTCCTAAGAAGGTAACCTGCTCCAAAGATCCTTTAGATAAACAAGAAAAAGCTATAAATCTCATGTCAACTTCCACTTTTCAACTCTGCTCAGTCAGCATGGAAAAAAGCTGTATGGGTTTTGTATTTTAAATGTTGTTTAAATAGGGGTGTCTAGTATACCATGTTCCTAATTTTGGGTAGTGTTTGCGATACTCTTTCAATTTTCAAGAACTGATTTCTGAATGATGATATACTTAGATGTCTTTTCTTAGCTAAACAGTTTCAAAGGCAAATGAGTCTTACTGTCAAAGTATGAAGAATATTTTGCAGGAAACCTAGAAGGTACTTTTATATAGCAAATCTGTAGGAAATTCTTGTAGCTACCAATAATAGCATTTCTGTACAAGCAATGGAGATTTGGTAATGCATAGATAAATATAATTTTGTTAGCAGTCAAATTCTTTGAAGAACATGTGTGTACAGTTCATGCTTAAAAATCTTCCTGGAAATCTCTATGGAGTTAATATTGATGGAAAAATAGTACATATTTGGACAAAAACATACCCTGTGTAGTGGTTTTTATAGCATCAGAACAGTGTTACGGTGTGAACAAGGCTTGCTACTTTCTCATTTTGAACTGACAAATTATGTGACTTTCTGGAATAGCAGTTATACTGTACTAGGTCACAGAGTACGTAACAAGCTATAAAATCTTAGTGTTCCTTTTAGAGTAATTTTGTCAGGGTCTGGCAGAGTTCTAGAGATACAGGTTGCAGATCTGATCTGTATTTTGGTTTGAGGAATTTGAAACCAAGGAATTCCTGCATAAACTAATTTGCCTTTGCCAGAATTCTGATTCTTGGACGATTTTTTGACCTTTCCTTTTTACCATTGTGCGTGCTAAGTTGCCACAAACAAATTTAACATTTTCTAGATTAGAGATACAAGGATTTTTTTCACAGTGTTAATAAAGTCTGCATTTGTGGTAAAAAAACGCAAGTCTGTATTTGTGCTTTGACATTTAAGGGAAATCTCTACAGTTGACACAAAGCAGAAAAGAAACAACTTGTGATTGCTCTTTATCCTTTACAGTTCTGTAGAAGTGCTGTTTCAGTAAAGTTTTTGTGTCTCAGAATTTATGTATATTTTTGATGCCTATTTATGGAAGAAAAATTGCTTCTCAAAGACTGCTCACATCCGACAAAGGACTTAGAGAATGATTGTGTTTCCAGTAACTGGTGTTCCTCAAAATCTTTCATTTGCATGCCACAACAAAGAAAACAAGAAAACAAAATGCTGACTTAGAGATTAGAAACATGTGGGCAGCCCAAAAAAAAAAAGAGCCCATGGTGTGTTTGATAATGCTGTCTTTTTAACAGCTGTGAGGGAGAGGCGGGTAAACTCCACTGTGGCACAAGTACTCAAATAGGCTTTCTGATGCTGAAGCAAAGTTCATTACCTCCTGTGAGAGCAATATTTCCACAGGCTGCATCCATTATGGTTAAACTCAGTTGTTAATGCTCAGTAATGCTCATCCTTGTGGCCTTTGTCTGTCTCTCTGACTAGTCTGTAGCATTGTTTTTGAAAGCAGTATCCAAAATTTCCAGAATATTAGAAATATTTTGGAACTGGGCAAAACCCTGCCAAAAGGAATGAGTCTATCAGGGGTAGGGGCTGGAGGGGGCATGCTTTGCACTGACCCTGGCATGAAGAGCACGTGTTAAACAAGGGACAGGAGCATGGGGCAGGAGGCCCAAAGGGGGTGACTGGGAGGAAGAACATTCCTGTCATATAATCTGCTGTCTTTAGCTTTGAAACCTGTTGTCGTCCGCACAGCAGAGAGTACATTCGCAGAGGGCAACCCTGAAGTAGTTTAATCAAGTCTGTACATTCTGTTCAATGGGTTCTGGTTTGCATTTCAGGAAAGCAGTATCACCAGATACCAGAAAGAGGAGACTGCGCATTAACAAAGAAGCCAGCTGACTCCCTGCATCGAACACTCCCGGCCAACCCTTCCACTGAGGTCAGTGCTCTCAAGCTGGACACAATTTTGCCTGATAAGAGGTGGTCTGCTACAGTGCCATAGAAGTAGTTGTCAGGCTGTTCTGGTTTGTTCTGCCTTTAGGACATTATGCTACAAAGCATATCTGTCTTGAAAAACATTTTGGTGACATAGGATTTCTGAGAAAATAGTCCTCATAGTCATCAATTAGATAAAAAACCACATAGCATTAGCAGAGCTCCTGTTTACTTCAAAATTACTGCATTCAGCAGTTTGCATTTGTCAGAAAGTCTTAAAAACTGTGGACAGGAAAAAACAATGCTGAAGTAAAGGATGAGAACCTAACAGAAAGAAATTCAGTAGTTGCCCTTTTCTTAAGGAAAGTTACGAGAAATATTTCTGGAGTTAAAACATCATTTTTATCTGTAATAATAAAGCTTGGTTTGGAATTGTTTTAAAGGAGAAAGCAATGTATCTCCTACACTTCACTTGCAAAGAAGTCTTGCCAACTGAGGTTGTATTGCATCTGAAAAACTTGAAGTCTCAATGCGTGGTGGATAGCATGTGTAATATCCAAGGATGCACTTAAATTCAAGGCTGAGTGACTATATATATGGAAGTGCTGTAATTGCCCCATAGTGGGTTCCTCTTTCCCTGGAAGTTTGGGACAAGCTTTCCTGCTTGTTCCTTTCTCTTCCCTAGAGATCCTGACATGCCTTCCAACCATTACTGTATTTATTCCCTTTTACGCATGTTTTAAGCAGTAAGTTTAACAGCATTATGTTTTCTCATTCCTTGGTGGCACTTCATTGCATGGTTGCACAGGCAGGGAAGGAATAGCAGGTTGGAAATTATACATTATAATACCTGTATTGGGAAAGCACTAAAGAGGTTTCTAAGCAGGGGAACAGATAAACCTGATGTGATTCAGGGCTGGTGATGGCGGAAGGAATTTCAAGCAAAAATTGAGAAGTATTTGAAAGACTGTCTTGATGACAAGGTGAATTTCAAAGGGATCGGTATCTTTTCTTAAAAACATACTTCATAGTATGATGCATGTGTTCTGCTCCTAGAAGTATGTTTAATATTTATGTATTACTAACTATGTTTAAAGGAAAAGGGAGAATCCATGCTTTTGGCAGTAATCAGCAAGAAAGTTTTTACCTAGGGTCCTGGTCATCTTGTGTTTTCTGTGCTGCTGCAACTAAGCTGCTGCCATGATCTGAGGTAGTTAATTCAGAGATGCACTGGAATTATCTACATGAGCTCTCAGCATAACTGGATGGGGGGGAGGGGGGGGTAAACCTTCATTTTCCAAGATATGTTACTATCTTGATCTTTGAGCTCTATTTTATTGCACTTTATATATTTGATTTGGCACAGTAATTCAACAAATTCAAGTCTTAATGTAATAGCTGTCATTAAGTGTTTTAATAAAGAATAAGATGAAAAATAAGAACTTCAAATGGGATGAAAGGAATGTCATTTCTAACTGAGATTTGCTGCACTGAAATAGTAGCTGTTTACTGAACCTTCTGCACTGAGGCCTGGCCTGCCTGCTGGAAAGGAGAAGAGGGGCCAGGCAGCTTGCCCATACTTCCGAAGATGGTAAATGACAGAAGCATGCAGAAAAACTTTCCTTTTTTTACTGTGAAACTTTCCATTAAAATGTATCTATTTTAAAAGAGCAATCCCCCCTTGTTGCAGCCTTATATGGCAGATATGGCCATCCTGCTCCATTATAGCTCTGTCCTCCCTGATGTGGGCATGCTCAGTATAACGTACACTTTCTCAGCATTTATGTTTTATCGATAGTAACTTGCTAGCTGTTCATGAAGAGCTTGGAGAATGTAAACCAATGGTAAAAGCTAACTAGTGTGAGATAGTAAAGCTTTATTTCTGCAGCATGTCTGCAAAGACTCACTCTGTGCCTATTGCAGCTCTCCAGGGACGTTGTTTATTTTGGCCTGTGGGCTGGTTGCTTTTCTAAGCTTGATGCCTCAAAATTACTGTGCCTGTCCTGTGTGCAGAGGTATGGTGGGGATGAAAGGCAGTTACGCTCTTAATGAGACATGCAAAGGCAGATGTGGAAAGAGACATTTTGGCTCTGAAGTGTAATGTGGAAGAAGAGATAGAGCTGCATTTTGCACCTCCCTCCTTATCTCACAGACACACTGTGTGTGTATGTATGCTGCAAGCCTGTGATGTTTCATGCAGCTGGAGTGGAGCTGAAAGTCAGAAGAAAGTTTTCTCTTTGTGCTTATTGTTCCTTGCAGTGTTACACATATTTCTTTGGGAAAGACTTTTGGTCTGTGGGAGACTCAGCTGCAGAGCCTAACTCAGAACTGAAGGGGTGAATTTCAGTTCCTGGAGCAGCGTCATGAGACTGCCTCTGGATTTGTCCCATGAGGACTAATGATGCACTTTGCTTTGGTTTTTTTTGTACCCCAGGGCTGGGAGAGAGGTGCCTGGCAAGAGAAGTAGCAAGCTGTTGGGCCTGGCTTACTTTATATCCCCACTGCATAGTCCCTTCCAATTTTCTGCATGAGGTTAATTAAATAAATCAAATCTAAGCAAACTGATGCAGTTTTAAATGCATATAAAATTCCAGTAGGATTCTGTTTTGTTTTGTTTTTTGAATGTGCCCTCTTGCATAAATGGATTTTATTGAAAACGAGTGAAAGAAGGAAATCAAACACCAGGCCATAGTAGCACAACAGGGCTCCTATTTTGAATATGGATTTTGCTGTACCTAGATATAACATGTAAGCCCATGGATCTGTGACCTGCCTCTTTTTCCCAAATACATAATCTATAAACACTCAATTTCTTTGAGTAAACGTAATACCAGAGGTCAACTTGTTGTTTCTAATGACAGTTGTTTCCAATGACAATTCAAATATTTTTCTGCTAAAGGCAGTATTACAAAAAAAATTGATAGAAAATGACCTTCCCAATAATTCTTTCCTGGTATACAAATATAACGCTGTGGCAATGAATGAAAGCAGAAAAAGCTCCCTTTCAATCAGTAAATGTGAGAAGAAGACAGAAGGTTTCCTTATTGTGCAGACATGAGAGGAACATGGGAAGAACACAGGAGGTTCCCTTGGTTATTGTGCAGACATGAGAGGAATAAGGGCTTCTTCTATCAGCTATGATATGAATCCTGGACAAATTAAAGTATTGCCAGGGAGTCAACTGCGCTCTGGTGAAGGACAGTCTGAGAGTATCATCCCAGTCTTGGAAGGTCTGGTCCTTATTCTGACCCTAAGGGAAGTAGTTGGGCCTGCAGGAAACTATTCCCATGAGAAAACCCAGATACGCAGACTTATGATGTAAATTGATTCCCATATTGTCCTAAGGGCCTGGCCAGCTCTTTAATTTTCATACACATGAGAAGAAACTTCGGGTCAATCACTTATGTTTGTTAACGAATGAGAACACAGACTGTTAAGCATCCTTGAAGGACAGATCTATTTCTAGAGTCTTTATGTAGCATTCGACCTCTGTACTTCACAAATACTCTCTATGCTATTCCTTCCGTTATGGTTTTCTTGTAGGAAATGTTAAGGGGTGAGAGTTATTAATTTTCCTTAGTGCCACAACTCCCCTGGTATCGTATTTATACTGGATCTCCATTTGTGCCTGCATACTACCGTGTTTATTCAGCTGTCCTAGAGCTTCTTTCTGAGAGCACTTCAGGGGTGATTTTAAATCAGCTTCTCCATCGACACTCGCTTTTGTATAAGCTTGTTTGTTCCCACTTGTCCCACTTCCTGCCAGATGGTCCTACAATTTAACGCATTCCCAAATCTTGTGAATCAGAAAAAGCTCGAGCCAGTTTCTCAAAAGAGGAACCTTAGGAATTTTTGTCAAAGGATTTTTTAGAATACCAGTTTGCATCTTTCTTTTTTTTTTTTTTAATTTATTTTTTACCTTTCATATTATTTTGATTTAGAGGGAAAATACATGCAAAATGGATTAATTTCTGTTTTAAAACATCTTAATTGCACAGTTTAATTAAATTTATACTGGCTTATTAAATACAATTCCATTACAAACATATCAACATTTCATCAGGCATAGGCAGGGAAAATAAGCCAGTTAACTTTTCCTTTGATTTACACTCTGCATAGTGTAGGTGACAGAAAAATGGCTTAATATAAACCAGCTGGAAACAGAAGAATCTTAATATGATTTTCACTCTGCTGCTTTTCAGTATCCTGGTCTACTGTCATTTTGGCTTTGATTTTTTGTAATCAAAATGTTTCAGTGAGAGGAAGAAAGAAACGTGTTTAGAATAGGATGCCTTCAATATATAATCTGCGTAGTGTGGCCTGAATTTGCTTACAATGCCACCGTCCCCTATGAATCTCCCTTGAGATATCTGTGACTTTATTGATGCATATATGGCTTTATATCAGAAAACCATTTCCTGGTTTATGTCCACCTCCTGTTGTTGCTTTAGAAAATTTGCTTAAAGACAAGAGAAGCAAAGCCTGCAGGCAAGATGAATTGCCTTGTAAATAATTTTTTGGATATTTGCTATTTGTTTTTACTTCTGCTGACAAATACATTAAAACAACTTCCTTTTTTAGTAAAAACAAACTTTTGTGCTGCTAGAAGGAAGTTTACAAATGTAAACTTTACTGACTCATAGTGGAAAACAAATGAAAAGTCAAAATTTTTTTTTTTCTGTCTTTTGGAAAAATTTGAGCATTGGCTCTGCAATATTAGAATTATATCCAAACTTCTTTGATTTGAAAGAATTTACAGGGCACATGCATCTAATTAGGATGTAATTTCAATGAATGAAGGAGGTGACTGCTCCTCAGTTTTGTAGTTAATCCTGCCAGTAACTCTGAAGGGGGTGGGGGTGGGTAAAGACAAAAAACCTTTTCCCGGGCAAAGGTATTTTCCCCTCCTAGCAGATCTTATAGTTATTTTACATAGAAGAGGAGGTATTTCCAATCTGTTTGTAAAAATGCTTTTTGACTGACATCTGAAAGGCTGTTGTCCAAGTGTTTGAGTACTGTATTTTAAAAAAAGAGCAGAGCGTACTTGGATTACTCTTGAAGTTGGTGTCATACCAATTTCCTCATGGAAATAAAGTGACCCTTTCAAGATTGGCACATATTGTCCTTGCTAAGGTATGGAAAAGTGTTGGATTTCAATAGCTTTCCTCTGAAAAATACTCTGATGTGCTGTGTGTTTCAACAATACAGTTTGCTCAGAAGCAGCTGATTTTTGGAATTTCTCAAAAACAGTTTCATTGTTCATTTCAGTGTGAAGTTCCCAAATAATGAGAACAAGCCAGTTAACGTAATGAGAAAACCATGTTGTTAGGTTGTTTTGGGATATGCTTTTAGGGAGGTGAGAGTACAGGGTCCGTCAGGCTCACCCTGCCAGCTCTGACTGAGGCTTTGGTTCCCTTCATCAGTCAACTGGTGGCAGCAGCAGGGCTTAAGGAGTGGTTATATGTGCAAAAAACCAATAGCCAGAGATCTTAAAATCTTTGGGAGAAGGTAGCTGTTTTACAGTTTCTGCCACTACCTTGCCTTTTGTTTATTGCTCTCTTTCTTTCTCTCTTTCCTCTGCAGAATTCACCCCAGCCTTACCAGAAGGAGAGGCATTTTGGCTCTGCGTATACTATTAAGCCTACAGCTTCCACAGACTGGAAATTTTGCTCTTTCATTGTCATCAGCAAATAATTGTGGTATCTCTGTGCTGTAACAAACTGGAAAATGGAAATGAAGAGAAATACAACAAAGTTGTTGCTGTGGCTGTTGATGTTCTTTGATATTGTGCCATTCAGCTATGAGAAATCAATGAAAGAGAGAGCTATCAAGTTGATGCAAGATACGCGTTTAATTGATGGGTATATAAAATATGTTCAACTAAACTCTCTTTGTAAATCTTGACAAGTGAGGAGGAAATGCTAAAGTATGTTTAGATGTGTAGAGACATAGGCTGCTACTAGCCCATAGCAGTTACTGTTGCAGTGATTTATCTGGAAAGGAGTTATGATTCAGAAGGTACTTAAATGTATTTAGAATAACCTAATCCTACAGTATGATTTCCTGGTCAGGTTTCACCACTTAATTTTAGTTTCTCTTTATATAATATCCTTGTCTCCTTACCATAATTTAATGGCTTCTTTCATTAGCAACGACTTCTGTGCAGAGCTAGAAAGCAGGCATCGTACCTTGCAAGGGTACCCTTACAATTTGAAGGAATTTTGACGTGGGAACACAAACACTGATTTTTCTAGCACAGAGCACAGGCAGCACTGATTATTCTACCACAAGTAATTGCTTCTAAGGAGCTTGGTGGCTGATTTCAGTTCTTCCATTCCTTCAAAAACAATAGGGAGAAAAATAGATACAGAAACACAACAACTATGAACATGGGAGAGGCAAAAAAAAAAGTTTCTTGCTGCCCTAATTAAGAAATAAAGCTTGTTTGCAAAAGAAGTGAGACTTTTAAGCTATGTTACTGCAAGGATTATTGGCAATTAATATAGTTTAAGGAACTACGAACAGTGGAAGAAAATACATTGGGGTTAGAAGAGGAACACCTTATTTCTATCACAAGCCCTATTTGTTTTCAATTGTAGCCACAACGACTTTCCACTGCGGCTGAGAATATTTTACCAAAATAGACTCAGTAGAGTCAACTTAAGAGAACTCAACAAGACACACACAAACCTTGTGAAACTTCAGGCTGGTTATGTGGGAGCTCAGGTATGTACTGCCATGGTTGTGAGCCTGAGAACATATTTTACATTTGCTTCCTTCCCAATGACAAAAGTACTTCTGGTCTTGGTTTTGCCTCTTTCTCTTTTCGGGAAAAAAACCCAATGAAATCAAAAAGCTACAGACACTTTTCCAGAACATCTGTGTTTCATAAGTTTGTGGTTTATAATACAGGTACCCTTAACCAAAACAGTGACATTTGTTTTGTGATAAATAAAGTAAACTTATATCTGCTTTCCTGTGTGTATTGCGGAGTAGCTGAGTGTGTCAGGAGGCTTTAATCATGTCTGGAGCAGATGCTTTTGCTTTGCATCAGAACTCTTCCTTTGGGGGAAAAAAACTAGAGTGGCGACCCCCTTGTAAACTGTAGGAAATTATTTTGGTCTGTGCTCGTGAACTTCACAATTAGCAAATGAAAGTTTCCAAGTTAAAACACAAGTTATCTAGTTTACTTGTCAATGTCTCTTTCAGTTTTGGTCAGTGTATGTTCTTTGCAGCGCTCAGAACAAGGATGCTGTGCGTCTGACCTTAGAGCAAATTGATGTTGTCAAGAGGATGTGTAACAGCTATGAAGAGCTTGAATTTGTGACAACTTCCCAAGGTGATGCTCTTTCTTTTAACAGATTTTTTTAAATGGGATTGCAGGAGTTATGTGCAAAAGACAGAGAGCTGCAAGCAGGCAAGTTATCCTGGTTTAAAGAGTAACTTTAACTTCATTTTTTCCACTGAACCACAGTAACTGACTGTGCACAGTCCTGGCCCACTGCAGTCATGAGAAAGTTTGCCATTTAAGCATGCGCTAGCATAAGCTCCTTTTCTACAAAAATGTACTATTATTGCTTGCAATTTACAATAACAATTGTTGCTCAGTAGTGCTGGCTTCTTACCTGTCATGAAATTTCTTTGGAATTATCTTCCTTTGTTCTTCGTAGGTATCTCCGACAGTAGAAGGATCGCGTGTTTGATTGGAATAGAAGGTGGTCACTCCATTGACAGCAGTTTGGCAGCACTGAGGATGTATTATGACCTGGGTGTTCGTTACATGACTTTAACACATTCCTGCAACACACCTTGGTAACTAACATGCATGTGTTTGTGTGACCACCTAATGAAAAGTGATGGCAGCTCCAAGATGTGGAAAATATGGACTCAGACATAGAGTTCACCTGTGAAAGACTGAACCAAGGATGATAGGTTTTTGGGGTAAATCACATGCTGTGTGTCAAGTGGGAGACTGAAGGATCTGTTATGTAGTGCTTGTTATGCTGACAATTTAGGAAGTTTTAAACCTTGTCAACAACATGAAGATGACAAAATTGCTATCCCTTTTGCCTTATTATGAAAGTTACATAGGGCAAAACAGGCAAAAAAAGTACTAAAACCGCATATGATGTAGCAACAAGAGGGTAAATGCTATGTAAGAACTCAGCAGTCAGCAGCCTTCAGTGCTGTCCTCTCTGGGCAGCTCAAAAGTGCAGGTCTGATATGCAGCTACAGAGATGGGTACTTAGTTCTTGTACCAGAATATTAGCACCTATGCTTTGCTGGATAGGCAAAATTCCTTTATGTACTGACTTGGGGGAAGGGGAATTGCGTGCAGAGAGGAATGAAAAGCAGGCTTTCTGGCTGACAGGTAACTGACATTTTAGCATATCTTTGTTCTCTGACTACAAAGTTTGTTTAATCAGAAAGTTTCTGAAAAACGCATCTTTGCTTGTCTTGCATTGCTTCACAAACCTACAACAGTCCTGAACCTGAAGGCATAATGTGCAGAAAACAGTTATGAACATAAAAAGCACTGTGTGAACAAAATATTTATTATGTGGGTCATTATCCCTACATTTGGCTATGTGACATGGTAATGATTTTTGTGTGTAGCATAAGAAGTTTCAGTTGTTGATATTGTAGTCTCCAGAAGAATGTGATGTTTCTCCTCTCTCACTTCCCTTTTTAAGGTCTGAATCATCATCTAAAGGAATACACAGCTTTTATCCTAATGTTATTGGTCTGACTGCATTCGGCCAAGTAAGGATCTCTTTTGAATTATAATCTAATTATTTTGAATTGTAAGATTCAAAGATTTGAAATTATAATCATGCAACAATAACTTCTGGCCTTATCTTTTCAAAAGCAACTTGTCATTAAAAATTAACTACTGGAAGTTCTTGATAGTTAGGAAATAATCAGGGTTCAGTCAAGCCAAGTTCCCTGGGATGTTCCCAAGGGTAAAAGAAGTGCTGGATTCAATTATAACAATCGTTTTAATATAGATCAGAAGTATGAATTAATATGTAGAAGTAGTTGGATGAGAATAACAGTTCAAATTACTTATTTCTGATTGACTGAGCTTTATAAGTTTTGAGCATGTGGTGGCATGCTAGTTAATTGTGAGGGAATAAATTAGTATAAAATTAATAGGTAAATAGAAACCCATACAGGGACAGCATGTTAATGACTAGCTGACAGCTGCAGAATTTATTTATCTGTTTACATATATCAGCTAAACGGTTTCCTTTAAGGAAATATAATACTGACACTGTTGTCTGTAAATCTGTTTTAGGAAGTGGTAAAGGAAATGAATCGCCTGGGTATGCTGATAGATTTATCTCATACTTCATATTCCACAGCAAAAGCTGCACTAAATATTTCAAAAGCACCAGTAATTTTCAGCCATTCCTCAGCATTTTCTGTTTGTAATCACTCAAGAAATGTTCCTGATGATATCCTCCAGCAACTGGTGAGTGATATGGGGTTTGGTTTGGGGTTGGGTTTTTTTTTCTTTAAGGTTCTGTTTGTTTGTTTTTGTTGGGTTTGGGTTTTGTTGGGTTTTTTTAATGGTAACGTTTGGCTAGTCTGAGGCAAACTTGCACATTCACCCTCTCATCTCTGAACTGGATTTACAAGCAGATCCCTGAGCAACAAGTTATACGTTTGCTTCTGAGCCATTTTCTTTGGGTTGTGTTTTGCCTTTGGCTACAAAAATGAAGGTTTTGCAAATACTTTGAAATTCTGCTTGAGTTTTTTTGGTGTAGTCACGGACTTCTGCTGATTCAGACTACATGAGAGTATAATGAATCCAGGGCAAAGGACAGAGAGGCAACGCCTTGTATTGCCATCTGAGCTTTGACTAATAGAGCGTTCTTGTGGGTGGATGTAGAAGGATCTATATGAGATGGCCTTGAGATCTGCAGGACACACGAGTGTCAACTCATCACCTGTCTCTTCATATTTTTCAGAAAAAGAACAAGGGAATTATCATGGTGACTTTCAATGCAAACGTACTGGCCTGTGGCAGAAAAGTTGTTAATGTTTCTACCCTTGCAGGTTTGAAGTTAATATACTGCAGTTTTTGTGGGTGGCTTCTATGAATTTCCTGGTGTCTGCATCATTTTTGAGATCATGTTAATTATACTGCTTGTTTATTCCCTTCCACACCTTACCCCAGCTATAGGTATTTTTGGAGCTAATATTCATTAATCAATAATAAGAGGGTACAAGGTGTGTAGCTGGAGGACATAATGCTCCCAAATGGAGCCAACAGCCATTAATCCCAAAGTAGTTGTTACTTTCTGAAAAACATCTTAAACCTTTGTAATTAAGAGTGGGAAACATAGGTATGTAGTGGGTAATGAAAAATCTGTTGGTATTTGTGGGCTACTTGTTGGGAATTAACGTGCTGTGACGATCNTGTCCCTGCTATCACAAGGGGATTGGACTAGATGACCTTTAAAGGTCTCTTCCAACCCAAAGTATGCTATGATTCTATGATCGTGTCTTTTTCCTCGTTTGCATCTCATCAGTGTAGCTGTTATTTGGAAGATTGCTGCCTGATGTTCTTAGTAACAGATAACATCTAGTTAAGCATCAGTAAATATTCAGAATACATCAACTGCATTATTAAATTTTAACTGTATTATCTGGATGTCTTTTGACTTTTTTTCAAAGGATTTGATTAAGAATCCACGATTAGAGAGAACAGTCACCTAGTGCCAAAATTTCTGAACTGTATTATTTCTTCTTGCCATATGCCTAGATATTGTTTTCTTTGATGTTTTCTTTCAGATCATTTTGACCACATAAAGAAAATTGCAGGTGCAGAATTGATAGGAATTGGTGGTGACTACGATGGAGTGGAACGGTTAGTAAAATTGTATATACATTGACATCTGCTCCTTAAATCATGACGGTTTTGATTCCTTTTGGGGAAAAAAAGAAGGGAGTCTAAAAGAGTTGTAGCAAGTTGCCTTGTGATGAGTACTAAAACAAATTTTATGAAAGAGGGGCACAATGATTCCTTTTTACAACAGCATGAAGGAGCGCTGCAAATGTGGAAACGGATCCTAATGCCCTGTGAATTCTGCAGTTGTGTGTTCTAGGCAGGGGTTTGTGCATACAAAAACAGTGATAAAGGGTGCTTTCCCCCAGAAGCCAAAGGTGTATGACAGAAAAGCTGCCTCAGCTTTTAGATGGTAAATGGGTTAGCTTAGGGAGATGCTGTAAAACTCTTTCCTTCGCTATCACTTTCTAGTGGGGAAAGCCTGAGGTGTTTTGGGGCTGTGAAAACACTCAAACTTTTGGGGCTTGGAAAGTGTTTGAGGCAAGTAGAGCATGGTGAAATGCCTACAACATAACCTCTCCTGCTCACTCCTGGGCTAGTGTTGTTACAGCACAGGAAATAAATGCAGATTGGGTGGCATTTGCTGGCGTAACCCTAAACCTTTTTTTTTCTTTTTATCTTTCTGTTGAATCTTCATCTCCTCCGTTTTGTTTTTTCTGTGATTCCGTGAGGTCAGACACACTTGGGTATGAAAGTCACAGTCAGACTCGCAACTGTAAAGCAGGACCACAAAAACATTGTGTTGGCTTCCGTGGGAGTTAGCTAATCATAGCTCTGAAACTATAACCTCCAAAATAAAAACACAGTTTGCAACAAAAGGACACATTTCATTGCATGCATTTTTGCAAAGACCATCAGTTTAATTGGTGGTGGAGTTGTTTTTAAGGTCCTGAGTCCTGGTAGGAAGTAATGGCACAGATTTCTTGAGTTATGCTTATCACCCCACCTCCACAGAGAAGAAAAATAACAGAAAATATTAGTTATCTTTAAACAAAGTCCAAGAGTCATGGAAAGACAATTTAAAACAGCTGTTTAATGCAAGTTTTGCAGCTTGTTATTTCTAATTCCTTTTTATTCTGGTAAGAATTAGCACAAGACATAGGTCAATTTTGCTTATTGTAATTTCTTCAGTGGAGGGTTACAAATAGCTTTCTTTTCACTGCCTAAACTGCTGAATTCAAAACAATGATATTATTATAATTGTATTTTCTTTGGAAAAAAGACTTTGTAAACAACAGAATACACAAAATTACCTGCAACTCCTTAGCTCACTGTGTGTTTGCAGGTTCCCTTTTGCTCTCAGTTACACAAGTGGATTGCACCAACTCCATCTGTGATGCAGCTGTTTCCTCTTAATCTAAAGGCCAGATCTAAAGAATGGATTAATGCATACAGGAGTTTAGCCTTTTTTTCCCTTTTGTTTTCATGTCCTCCATGCTATTGTTCTACCTATACACAAGTGCATCTTCATTACAGAATGCACAGTTATGTTCTGCTAATAGGACCATCTGTGCATAAAAAGCCTTTCATTGTGTCCTGTTCCTGTTTATGTTTGCTGAATTTTTAATATATTTTTTTAACTTCTCAAGGAAGAATTGGGTCCAAAGTGAGTTCATTCCAAAAGGGAAGATGTGCAAAACACTAATTAAAAATCTTTTTCTACATTTTTTCGGTGATGTGTGTTGAATATTCTTGTTTGACTCTTGCCAACAGTTTCCCTGAGGGATTAGAAGATGTTTCTAAATACCCTTCTTTGATTGAGGAACTTCTAAGAAGAGGATGGAATGAAACTGAACTGAAAGGGGTCTTAAGGGAGAACTTTCTTCGTGTCTTCAGGGAAGTGGAAAATGTAAGATTAAAAACTAAACTGAATCTTGTTTTTTACTAAGAGAGAGAGAGGAACTGTTGGTACCTTTCTGGTGGTTTGGTCTTTGTTTTTGTTCAATGAGAGTGCTCTGAGGGAATGTAAGCACTTTATTCAGTAATTCCAAATGCTGGGAAAGAAACCAAGATGGCAAGAGAGTGTTAGCAGAATAAAAGAAAGTGAGAAAGAGTGGACAGAGCTCTTTGGAACTTTTTCTCTCTGTGGTAATCTGATAAGTACACATCACTGACTTCTAAATAGAATCACTTCATGGTTTGGAGAAACTGCAGACGTACCAGCATCGCAGTCTGGTTGTGTTCGCTGGTGCAGTAAGGAATGCTGACTCCTGCAAATCAATTTAATTCTTGTCATGGGATTGGACTGCTACCCAAAAGGCTCCCGCCATGACCAGATTGCTAACAAGCCATAAATATAACAACTAGATCACAATGAGCTTTAAGTGTAAATGGTAAAAGATAATCCAGAAGGATGAGGGAGGAGAGGAGGGAAAGAAAAAGACTGTATGAAAGCACTCCCTAAATGGCAACTTTTTCAAAAGCCTCTCTTGAAACTTACAAACTGATTGCCTCCTACTCTTTTTATTTACAGGGATAAGTAAGTAGATATTATACATGAAGCCTATAGACAAAATATATTTCACAGCGACGTTTTTTCCAGTTGCCTTTTTGGGGTATGTTAAATGAACAGAAATCGGGGAATTGTTTGCTGTTCCAGTTAACAGCCAAAATACCTGCCTAATGCAAGTTGCACATGTGGCTCACTGACATTACAAAGAGGCTGAAATTCATGACACCTAACCAACTGATCTCTGAGATTCAGTAATTTCTTTCCTTCTAAATTAGAGATGTTTGAAGCTCTGTCTTCAGACTGTGAGCTAACTTAGAGAAGAAAGCTCAGGAGTTTGTTTGCTTAAGGTTTTCCAGCTAATGCATCCATACGTGGAGGGAGCCAAGACAAAGAACAGCCAGACCTGTGACTCTTGCCTGTAATGTCATCTGTACCAAATTCTGGGATGTGTTTCACGGGAATGCAAACATCAGGATAATGATGTAGATTTCCTCACATTCAGATGTGGTTTTGCAATATAGAAGGCTGGTTCACTTGAAATAGCTTTGAATTTGCTAGCTGCATAAAGGTTTTTGCTGTTGTGTGGTCTGGTTTTCAGGGGCAATCTTTTGAAATTTTTCTAGGTGCGGAAAAATAGTGGACTAATGGATGTAGGTGAAAGTGAAATTCTGCAAGAAGAAGTACAAAATTCCTGCCGCCTAAACCTACATAATCAACAGCTTCAGACAGCCAGGTCCTTTGGATTTCCTTCTGTGCCAAAACCTTTTAGTCTGACAGTTGTAACTGTATCCTATTTAATACTGTATCATGAATCATAAGACCTATGGAGTCTAGAGAGAGATACATGGAGTAATTTGCAGTGCAACTAGTTGTCTTTTTTGGGTTTTTTTAATGTAAATCTATGCTAAGGGTTTTTCTGTATGATTTCTATAAATCCACCTGTATACTTGAAAATTAATGTAGATTTAAATGTAGCAAAACTGTTTAGAATTTGAAATGATAGGTTTTGTGTCATCTCCGCTAAACCAGGACCAACATTGTTAACGGGAAAGTATTCACATCTAATGAATAAATTCTCTAATATATGACATATGGTTTTCGTACATATACTGTGGCACTTTGTGTAAATACCAGAGTCCAGAATCAGCAGTTCCATACAGGAACTACAGAGTATGATTAAGACAGCTGTGCTGAGATGTTTTCAGATATTAGTTCTTGTTAAATCATACAACGTTCATCATCAGTCGATGGTTTAGCCAGAGAAGACCATCCCCTGATACATGTAGAAGAGTGGGGGATTGTTTTGTATTTTTTTAAGAGGACAAGATGGATAACATAGCTATTTCAATTCAGATTTCATGCCTACCACTAGCTTCAGGGATCCATCCTGCAGTTCTAACTCTTATTTTTGAACCCTGGCCAGGACAGTGGGCAACTGTAGAGTTCCAGAAGGGTGGAGGTAGGTGTCTTGTGTTCAGGGTACAGGTAACCAGGCAATTTTTCTGTAATTTGGAGACTGCTGTTTGCAGCATGTTCATGAAGCTGAGAGCAAGAATAAGCCAGGACAAACCAGGAATTTTGGCTACTCAGAGGGTGAGATCTTGTTCTGATATTTTTATTGCAGTCTGAGAAGTGTAAAATGAGTATTTAAATAAAAATTGTGTTAGAATGTTCCACAGCTTTGTGGAAATCTATTTCACATTTAAGCAATGATACTTATCAATAATAGGTTTTATTATTTTATTTTTATTCTAGCTGGCAAAAACCAGACGGCTATCAAAGTATTCATAGGCATGAGATTAGAAAGAAATCTTTTTATTAGAAATCTTCTGTTGTTTCAGCTTTTGGAACACATTTTCAAATGCACAAGGTATGTGAGGTTAGAAGCTACTGTTATACAGAAGAGCATATATTGTGATAGACCTACTCTTGGTAGGCTAATATGGCTCAAATCAAATACCTAGAGACTCATGACAAAATTGTAAGATGGCAGCACTGCATCTTTGTAGGGTCATTTCCCAGTGCTTGCTGGTAAATCTCTGCTCATGATACTTGCTGTTAATTGTGATTTTTATCTCATGATATGTGCTTTTATTTACTGATATGACATCTACAGAATTTAGCCTTAGTATAGAATAAAAGTCCTGTAACTGACTTAAGGACAGCAGATAGGCCACGAAGTATTTAACAACTGAAAGACAAGGCTAAGCATGAACAGAATGGAAACAGCAAGTCAGTTGTTTTCTAGAGTCACTTGAGACTGTTCCTGACACCTATTTCTGCATCCATATACACATAGGGTTTCTGGAAGAAGACTGTTCTTTTATTGCTTCAAAATGAAGCTTCATTAATTCTCCTGATAAGGTGGTCTCTTTGATAAGTATATTCTGAATATACTACTGCCACTTACTGAATTCTTTACAGATCATGTTGAATAATCTAGTTGCACACAAACCAAGTTTTTTAAGAACAGTTTCTCAGTAAATACTGATCCTGGTTATGCATCTACAATGGGAAATTACTGCACTGACTCAGAAATCTTGCCTTTGTGATATTGCTTGACTGGCATCAGAACTTGTTTTACTGGTAAAATTATTAATTCAATAGGGCAAATAATTTTTTTACATCAGTTCTTCCGCTAATAGCTTCATAAGCCATTGGAAAACTGTCATCCATGGTCTCTTTTCACAGAATTTGTACTGTGATAGTAACTTCATTACATATTTGAAATGTAAGGTGCTTCCTTATTTTTTGAAGCCTTTTTCTACTGTGCTGTCACTTTCTGCCTGCTCATTTCTACTTTTTTTTTTCCATACTGCAGCATGGATTAAAAATACATTCCTTCTCTTAAAGATATGGAGAATACTTTTATATGACTGATTTCACCATACTATAGATATTTGTAGTTTATTTCCTTGTTTTACCTATAGTGTATTGCACTTATTTGTTTGACTGCTTTGTGCAATGAATAATTTGTAAGCTTTTTTTCAAAACATATACATGAAATTTAAATAAAATATTATTTAAAATTGTGTATAGATACTGCTGTAATCTCACAAAACGATGTAGATGTTCAGAACTCCAGGAAACCCTGCAAGAACCATGCAATTGCTGCAGAAGGAAGGCCAGGGTATGAGGGCTCTGGGCTTGGCTCTTCACAGAGAAAGTAGCCTCCCCCATGGCAGCCAGGAGAAAGTCAGGTAGGTTTAACCCTAGAGCATCCTGGATGTAGGCAGTCAGTCTTATCTTCACTCAGATGCCACCTAACCTGTAGAGAAGTCCAAACGTGTGCATATGGAAAAGGAACATGAATGACCAAGTCATTGGAGTGAGTCCATGATGACAGCATTACCTGAAGCAAATCACTTGGTCAAGCAAGTCAAGTCATAGAAAACACAGCTTATGGGGAACTGAACAGGTTGCCTGCACCAAGGTTAGGATAACATCTACTTTACAGCATTTCTCAGAGATGTGTGATGATCTGAAAGTTCCTTTTTCCATTACTAGTTACAATGTTAATTCAAAATGCTTCAAATAAGCTGCTTGTGTGAAACCAACATCAGAGCACAAAATCATCAAGCAAGACATGGAATCTTGTGCATCCTGCAATGATTATGCACATAGTATCGAGCCTATCTAATAGATGCAGTTAGTTTATTTTTCTTAAACAATCAAAATCACTCAGCTTGAAACATGGTAGAAAGGCATCTCATTAGAATTCCATTTCAAAAGTAGAATCATGTAATATGATATGGCTGTGACTGCTGTCAGAAAAACTCTAGTGGCCCTTCGGTCTGAGTGCTAGTGTCTCCATTGCAACTGACAGGTACTAGGAATGGAGCTTGTAGCTGTAGTCACAACACTGCATTTCCAACAGCTCAAGCATAAAATGATTGCACTCTGATTTCTGCTTCCCAATGGAGAGGAAGATTCATCCTGAAATTGAATGCCTTTGCCCTGCACCAATTAATGAGACAAATTTGCATTGGTAATTTTAAATGCAAGGTAGCTCAACTGGCAGATGCAGTGGTATCGGTGAAATATCAGATATAATTGAGATATGAACTTTGTAATAAGCTTTGTTGGCTGCCAGATGGAATAATGCAAGTCATTATTTACCTGTTCTAAGTAATGTGTTGTGCTCACATGAATTATGAAAATAGTTATTACTGTTTCTGTAAATTCAAAATCAATGTAGTATGAAGTACTTTAGGCAGATTTTCTAAATAGGACCCAAACTTCAAAGCATCTTTAACAATCCAATGCTCACGCTTTCACATGTGTGATATGAACAGCCAAAAACTGCAAACATAATATTGATGCAGACTATTGATTTGATTCTAAAGGGTTGATGCCAGCACCCTTCCCCCAGTGCTATCCTCTTCCAGACTAATGGGCTGTAGCATACACAGAAATAAACAACTTCAATTCTCTGTTGCCTCATCTGGGTAAGTGGTGGTGCTAGAAACCAGGCCTAAAAGTCTGTTGCTGGTCTAACATATACAGCTGATCTGTTACATGGACTCTGAGTAGTTCAGTTCATTTATCTAACTTCTACTCAGTAGGTGACCTTTTTGGGCCATGGAAGAAGTTTTGCTTGCTTTACATTGGATATAGACTACTGAATTCTGCCAGTGCTTAACCTCTGCATTCCTTTTTTTGCATATCATTGAGCTGCTCAAGTAATATGCCAGCAGATTTCTGTGTTTCAAGGTCAGTAAACATCACGCAGTAAGCCCAACCACCTATATAAGTTTATTAACTTCTGTTTGATCTTAAACATAAGGTTCAGTGGGCATCTGCACCACAGAATCATCTTTGAAAAGCTGGGTATCATTTCGTCACCTTCTGGAGCAAGGTACAGTGCCATAGCAGTTCATGCCAGTGTCAACTTTGGCTGCTGCAGTCCTACCCTGTTTCTTGTCTGCATTTGTTTCCCGTGGCCCTTGTGACAGCACTGGTGTTTGTGTAACTATATGGTAAGCTGGTTGAGGGAGCTGATCTAGCTAAAAAGTGTTTTTCTCCCTCAAGTGATGGGTTTCCTGCTGATCATGTCAGTGATTGGGTTAACCGCGTTCGGTGTTAGTGGAGGGGAGGAGCAGAAAAGCAGAGTGAGACTGCACAACTTGCATTTCTTCCATTTGCTATTGAAAGCAGCAGCTCCTCTGTTCACTTTTCTCTGGACTTACACATATGGAAATGATCAAAATGCTTCCAAATCTGAAAATGTAACATGTCTAAACTACAAAAAATTAAATACAAAGAAGATTCTTCCCACTAACAGTGGCTTTCATTTGCTCTTAAGGTTTGTTGGGTTTAACTCGCAGACCCAGAGCAGTATGTTAGGTGGATCTGCTGAACTGTTTCTAGGACAGACTGTGATGCTGGATAACCCTTCTTGGAGTGTTTTGGAAGGCCTGAGTCAGAGTTTTAAGAACTACTGTGTTTTTAATCCGGTCTTGATTTTGGTTTTGATATCCTACCTACAAACCTTACCATCTACATAGAACAACCTGATATGGTGGTGGGTGTTTGGTGCTCCTATGATTTTCCTTTTTCTATCTTTTGAAACCATAGAAATGGAAAAGTTTTTACTAATCTTCATATTTATTTATAAGTTCATTATGTAATTTCTGTCAGAGGAAAACAAAATTTGTGGAAATGGGAAGCGTTTTTGTTCCATTCCTGTATTTCACAGATGTCCAGGATCTTCGGTAACTGAGCTAGAACTTCTTGATCGCTTGGTCCAGTATTACCAGATGAGCGCCTGTTTCATTTCCTGGCACTCAAACTGCAAAGGTGGCAATTCTTTCCCCAGTGTCTAAACTGTTTGAGAAATTTTTGCAACCTGTGAAGTTGTTTTTCTTCCAAAGCAAAAGCAGTCAGCCCGTTTCCCTAAAGCTGTGACCTCAGAGACATATTAGACTTGGTTCAGCTGCTTCTGTCATGAGTCAACAAATTGCAAAAAAAAAAGACAGAAATGCTGCTGCTTCGAATCAAGGCTCAAGCCTTAGTGATCAGAACTCAAATGACAGGACACTTAATTTTGCCCTATTTCTGTTGCTTCTCCCCAGATTATTTTGCAAACTTCACTAGGATCATTCTCCTGTATAACAGGTAAGTATTTTTCTCTGAAGCTCTTTTTCAGCATCAGGTCTCACCGTTTTCGTAAACCATTTCTTTTGCCAGTTGCACAATGAAAGAAAAGCAGAGAGCCCAGGAAGCAAGAATTTGAGTTCCCCTGTGGGTTGTTGCTGAGAAACCAAATAAAGATTAAAATAGCTAAGATTAAAACTGAAGCTAATACAGGTTTTGTCAGACAAATCAAAAGAAGGAAGGTCCCTTTAGTCTGGAATATAAACATTTGAAAAAAGTTTAATACAGCTTTGAAAAGTCTGTTTGGATTAACTTTCCTGAGTATCATCATGTAGTTAAACTCAACATCTAAAGAATCTTGTCTAGGCCTGTGCTCATTTTCTTCTCTGAGCCCTTTATTAAAAATTAAATAGACCATAACAAATCTATCCATGCTATAAATGTAACTGAACTGGATATTGATCCCTTAAAAAAGAGGAAAAAAGAAAAAAAAAAAACAACAAACCACTAGATAGTGTATTTCCAGCATCTTAATCCTACCCTGGAAATTACTGCAATGTTTTACAAGTTTAGTGGAGAAAACTTTGATTCAGTTCTTATTTGAATTTACAGCATCTGATTAAGGGGTGGGGGGGAAATCTCTAAGACTTAGTAACTTTTCAGTCTCTACAGATGAGATTAAGGTATCTTTGTAGAAATGCCTATTCCACATATCAAATACAGTGGAATTACATGAGTAATTTTACAAGTGAGGCAGAAATTCCTTGAAGTAAATAAATTTTGAAGATAAATGGCACAATAGTGTCCTCTTGTGGTCTTTTAATGTCTAAGCTGTGACATGTTTTCTAGAACAGCAGCAAAATTTTCAGTTGCAGTTAGCGTATGAGCACCTGTATAAGCATAACGTGCCCTTTCCTTGCCTTACTTTTCTCCTGGAGACGGCATATGGAGGACTGTACTTTGCATCTCCTGTAAGCACTCTGTCCCCAGTTCTTTACATGTGAATACACATATTGTGGTCCTCTCCAAAGGACCTCTTTCAGTAACTGCTTATCTCTGTCATGGGTGAAGCAGAACCTGAACTTTGGTAGTGAGAAACCTTCAAAGCCAGACTGCCAATTTTTGTCCTGCTTTGTCCACAAGGCTGGTGTGACCCTCGGATGCGGAGAAGCAGGAATGTGCTACAAATGGAAGTTCACTACAGTGAAATATTGGCCATGAACTTGCAGAACTCCTGCCAAGCCTCACGTCCAGGGAAGGTGTACCTTGGCAGTGGCCATTTTTGTTTTGTTATTTTTTTCTGACGGTCAGCTCTGGGCTATTTATCATCACACAGGTTCCACTCTAGTGGGAAAAAACCTTCCAAAACAATAAATAATAGTTATAGATCCACTGCTGTGCACATCCCAGCCTCACAGCCTTTCTCTTTACACAGTTTTAAGTATCTGTATTTATGCTTTTAAAAAATATGGTGGCTTTAAAAATGGGAGCTAACTGTATGGGAGATAACTGAGCACAGTTTCAGTTTCACAGAGATTTTTTACTATGTTACATCTACGCTGTCTATAAATCTGCAAACCTTTCCTATGGCCAACAAGCCTATTTCTCTTCTAACTGGAATATATTTTTTTCTGGGCCACTACCCTGCTACTAACTCAGTGATCCAGGATATCTCAGAAATACTTTTCATGTCATATCGTTTAGAGATTTCCCATGGTTTCAAAACATAGTTCATAGATTGTTCCATTGACTAAGAGAGAAGCATTATATTGGTCTATATTAACAAAGATGCAATATGATTATCTAAAACACCAGAATGCAGCTATTCCACTCAAGAAGTTTTATGTATTTTGGATAAAACCAGTTATGGATGTTAACTCTCAGGCTTCTAGGCCAGTGCATCCTGTGCATATACCTCTAAGCAGGCCACGTATTCTGCCTGGAGTCATAAACCTTACAGTCAGCAATGACAGCAATAACTGGGCAGGTTACTCCACCAATGAGGCATTTCAAAGCTTCATTTACAGAAAGGTAATTTAAACTTTCTATAAACCTTTTTTGAGGTATCATGTTATTATAAAGCACTCCTAACAATGTTAGGGGCAGCACGATTTTACAGATGAATTAAAAAGAATCATCTGAATCGTAATTTTATGACATATTTATTTCTAAGGGTGACACTTTTTGCTTGGCCTTGATTTTCCCAGTTAGAAAAAATAAACTAGTTTATTTAAAATTAGGTATCTCCCCGTGAAATTCAGGAAGAGAGGAAGATAAGAAAAGCTGTCCTCAAACGCAGTTTCAGATGCTGGTTCTTCCTATCCTTAAACAAATGGCAAATCGCTTTCATTGCGAAGGAGCTGAAACGTTGTTACTTTTTATTGTGCCATTGACGTTAACATCATATATTGCAAGCCCATAAGCTAACAATACTCCAGAGCTCATTTGCAAGGGCCTTCCAATGCGGGTACTACACCCCCTTGTGAGGGCTGAGGCAGGCTATTCCCTCTACTATATCCTTAAAAGCGATCACTAATGCTGATATTAATTCTATGTTCACTTTCTCCCAGGATGACTGTATGAGCACCATGTGAGAACCTGTGAATTCCTGTCTGCCAGGGAAGGGCTGAAACACCTTGCACGTGTAAGTCTGTTTCTGGAAGAGCCGACGCGGTGTGCAGTCACTATCTCATGCCGGGCTGTAAAAGCCAAGCTGCTTTTTTTTAATGCTTGAGTGGTGTCACCTGTAATAAGCAGCATTCAAGGCAAACTTGACCTTGCTTGCCTGCCCTGAGGATTTATATCAGCCTCTTCAGCAGTTCACCAAACTAGCCTTCCAGAAGACTCAGTTTCTCATACAACCTTTTTCTTTGAGTGAAATGGCATAGTTTACTGTGGAAACAGACCGACCTTTCAGCTGGAAGCTTATACCTACTTAAGGTAGTTCACAAATACTAAATAAGACCTGAACTGTGTCTTTGCTTATATGATTTATAGGTAATATTTTAAAAGCAGTTCCCAATGGTGTATCAGAAATCATGGATTTGCTGATCTTTAGGCTGCTGATTTCACCAATGTTGTTAACGTACACTAGAGTACTGAAACTCAGGCTTTATCTAGTAAGTCTTGATTCTGATAAGCTGTTTTCAGTGTTTTTCACAGTGAAACCACCAGACTTTTTCTTAGAAGTGCAGTTTTTATCTGTTGGGCGTGGAGTGTATGCTGTGTAGAGAGGGGGGGGGGGGAAAGAAATTAGTTTTATTCCCTCTGCTCTTTCATTTTCACTGACCAGCCTGTACCCATACGAAAACATAATCCCAAATTCCGTTTAGCTTTGTAGAAAACAGGTACTTTTCATCTCCATTATTTAATGAAAGGTAGCAATGTTGTCTCAGGTAAATGTGGTACTATTCTAGATCATCTAGTTTAATTCCAGCCTCATATTCATAGCAAACAACTTTTAAGCTTATGATGGCCACTCATACCATTCAGAAGTCACAATCAGTATTCATACTCATGAGAAAAAAAAAAGTTAATCACTCAGGTTGGAATTTCAATTCTCTTACAAACCAGCTGCTAAACAACAAAGTTGATATGGGTAGATAACTTCTTATCTTTAAATATGGGCTGTCTACAAGTCAGTAAAGGACCATTGTCTTTAGACAAAAGAAATATTTTTGCTTCAATAAATGTGAATAGTTTCCTAGGGCTAAATTCTCCTCTAAGACATTTGGATATAGTTTCCATTCCAGAGAGGGGAGTTGCTGGTATATGTGCATGAGCCTGATTTTATTTATTTTTTTTCCCCTCGTGGGGTACAATTTCAGTGCCATTGATTTCATGATACTAAAACGTTTTGTGGTGGCCTAGATGCATTTTTTGGTGCCTAAAGAAAGACTGCTCCTTGCCAGACCCGCTTTCAAAAGCAAGGTGAAATGGAACTGGCCGGTTCAATTCTTCTTCCTGAATAAGCATGACTCCAAAAACATTAACTCTTGAGACTTATTTCTTATAATCCCTGTCTCCTTTTTCTAGGACAGTTTACTTAGACCAGACACTTTCACTCAAAAACTTTATAAAGTGGAAAATGGGAAAGAAGACTAAGCATGAACTAACTTTCTTAATGGTGAGTTATCACCTTGCCCTTTTTCTATATAAAATTCTTTGCCCCCTATCAATATTTAATTTTCCTGTTTTCTTGGTGGACTCTATCTTATTAGGTCATACTTACTATAAACACTAATGAAACATAACTCAACCAAAGGAGGTTAAACAGAAAATTCTACTTTTTGGGCAATTGTTCCACTTTCCTCTGGGGGAAAAAGTACTGCTGGAGATAACACAGTGAGCGGCCTAAGTGGTGCACTCGGATGTTTCCAGTCTGCCAGAACTAATGCTTCTAAAATCAACAGAAATGCTTTCTAAATTATCAAAATTGGCCTAGCTTGCCCACAGAAATTGCTGGTAAAACTTTACAGACATCAGTGGGATCCTATTTACCAATGTGCTCATTTTAGGCTCCCTGGGAAAAAAAATACCTTCCCCTAGATCTTCAAGATACCATGAGTTTTGAGTAGAGGAAAATCAGTTGGTTTTTTTTATCTCCTCCAAAACTGATGAGGCAGTTATTGAGATACACATGGCCACACAAAGATCATTGTTTTCCTCAACAGAGCAAAGAGACAAAGGTAAAATATAGGTTATATGAAAGCACAGGAGTCTCAGAAGTCTTTCCACCTGTCTGATCAATACTAAGAGGTGTAATTGCTCTGGCTTTCCCCAGAGGTGGTCTACCAGCAAGTTTGTGTTAAGTGAACTGAGAGACCCGTACACCCTTGGCAGCAGTCACTCCACAGCATGGATCCTTCTTGTTTATTTGAAAACCTAACTAATTAAAAGTAGACTTATTACTCAGTTCTCGCGAACAAAGCTTTCTGCCCCTTGTTTGTCTCCCCTCTGCTCATTACACATTTTTCTTTCTCCCAGTGACCTGGGGGTTACTCTGTCAAAAAGGCAGGACAAATTCAGAAAGGTAGGGAGTAGGGAGCAGGTTCTTCTGAACACAGGACATGTCAACATAGTCTTATCTTCTTCCTCTGCTTTAAGGTTTATATCCTTCCATAGACTCCTATGCAATCCAAAGACAAAACTTGCATCAGTACTGGATTGACTTGTCACTGTACACAGATTTCTTGATTGAGTATTTTAGTCAAAAATCTCCAGAACTAGTTGGAGTTGATACTCCAGAGCAAAATGCACAGACTGTTCTCTAGAGCTTTTTCCTGACAATTATGTAACGCATTAAAAAGGGATCCTTTTACCTTCAAGGCTAGCTTTCAAACACAGACAATGAATAGCATTATCAACTATTAATTCATGTTTAAACTCCATGTGAAGGCTCCCACAGACCAAACGAAGGCCAAGATACCCATCGCTGGCGCCAGCTTTTTCAAATGAGGAGGCAAAATTGAATTTTGCTCCCCTGGGGACAAGAGGTTGACAGGCAGGCCTGCCCTGGCCTTTACGGGTCCCGCCGCCACGAAGGCATCCCCCCCAGCTGCTGGGAGGGGGTGGCACACCCCACTGCCTCCATTAGTGGGACAAAACAATGGTGCAACCCTGGCTCCCAGGCCCCTGCCTGAGCAGCGGGGCCACAGTTCATCTGCCCTGGCCGTCTGCTGCCTTAGCAACTGTCTGCTTTGCATATAGCTAGAAATACCCTTGGCTCCAGCCAGCATTCGCATTTCCCCAGCGTACCATTTTACCCCACGCTCCCCCCCCGCCTTTTCTGCAGCCATCTTTCCCTTGGGCTTGCTCCGCTCGCCTTTCGGAGGGTTTCGCGCAGCCAGAGAGGGTAGCGAGCCCCAGAGAAACCACCCTGCTGCCACCGCAAACACAGGAAGCGGGGACAGCTGCCGCATAACTGAACTTAACGATAACCTGCATAAAAATAAACCCGCTCTCGGGATGCTTTTCATCGCTTTGTTGTTGATCAGCTGAAGGGCAGGCTTTAGCAGGCTGCTGGGAGCCGGCAGAACGTTTAATTGCCGCGCTCCTTCCAAGCCTGGCAGGGCTTTATTAGCCCCCTCTCCCTTGCCGATGTTTCTACCCCCCCCGCCGCCCCTCTCGGGGTTCCGCGACCACCCGGGCCGGGGACCACCCCACGCCAGGGAAGGGCCCCTTCGCCCGGCCCCAGCCCCGGGGATCGCCCCCTCCGGGCCTGGGCGCGGCGCGCCACCGCCCTCCCCGCATCTCCGCTGCCCAGCAAATGGCGGCGAGGAGGAGGAGGAGGAGGAGGAAGAGAAGGGGGTCGGAGGCGGCCCGGGCCACGGCGGAGGGAAATTTCCTCCCGGAGGCGGCCCGGCAAGGGAGGGCCGCGGGCGGAGGGCGCG